>JBBBDQ010000350.1:4660000-4707500 GCA_037127315.1 Ascarosepion bandense | reverse complement strand
GATAGATAGATAGATAGATAGATAGATAGATAGATAGATAGATAATAACACACTGAGATAGATAGATAGATAGATAGATAGATAGATAGATAGATAGCCAACACACTGAGATAGATAGATAGATAGATAGATAGATAGATAGATACATCGATAGATAGATAGATAGATAGATAGATAATAACAGACTGAGATAGATAGATAGATAGATAGATAGATGAATGACTGAGATAGATAGATAGATAGATACACAGACGGAGATAGATAGATAGATAGATAGATAATAACAGACTGAGATAGATAGATAGATAGATAGATAGATAGATAGATAGATAGATAGATAGATAGATAGATAGATAGAAACAGAATGAGATAGATAGATTTGGGGCATAGGAATCAACACTATTAAGTGTCAGCTTCATACCGCTATACAATCTTAAGACCAAATATAAAATTGTCAAAGTCGAGGCACCATAGTTTCATATGTTTTCTTCTTCTATGTGCCTTGTCCTTTCAGGACGTAGGTGATCATGGCTGTCCACGTCTCCCTATCTCTGGTGGCTCTTAGCACGCTTTCTCCTGCTGTACCACGCAACCCCTGTTCTGTCATCCACCCGCTTAGGCCAGTCAAGTACGTTACATGCTGTTTTCCTCTATCTCTCTTTCCCTCTACCTGGCCTGTTAGTATCAGGTTCTCCAAGCCCTCCTTCCACATTGCATACCCCAGGATCTTCAGCTGTCTCTTCCTGATGCTCAGTATTAATTTTCTTTTCGTTTCCATCCTTTCCAAAACCTCATCTACACTATCTATATTCTATACTGAACATTCTTACCCTAAAATATAGCATATTTTAATTCTGTGTGTGTGAAGTTTATATCCTATACTTTCAAACAATAGAAGAAACGGATTAGACTGAGCCTGCTCATTTCACAAGATAATTTTTAAATCTTTCGTCATTTCAGCTTAAGTGGTATTAAGGATTATTTTTTATTGCTGATTTAAAATAATTTACTTCATGTTTCATAATCCTTTGCAGATAGCAGTACATCAACAGTAAACCAATAATAAACAGGACTTTTCTTCGGCCCATTTCGTGTTTAGAATTTATTTATAACTCAACTCTAATTCAGGTTGTGCAAGATTCTCTTCCTGAAAGCTTTGTATGTTATTTCACCAATGATAAAATGACGAGAAAAAAAGGCAATCATTTCACAGCGGGAAAATCACTGTTCTAATGACATGGTCGAGCTGAACATTAATCTAATATATTATTTTAATTCCGCAGTTTCATCAATTACTGTCAGCCTGTGTGGGGTACAGCCAAGTGTTCATCTCATATGAAACGTAGAACTTACACGCAATGTCTGAGAAACACTGCTCATCTCCTCACTTGGGTGCGTGTTTACATATCTGTTTTACGCATTCGCACACTTTTTAAAAAAATCATTTTACTCCAAGCAAGGTGGGACCACCACTAGTGAGCAGGGATTTACAGTCAGAGAAAAATAAGGTACAGGGAATATCGAAAAACGTATTAAAGATGGAAGTGGTTCAAGGAGTTAGAAGGTGGCAACTAATTTAAAAGTTGAATTTAAACTTTTGGAGATTGTAGCTATCAGGGAAGCAAGTAAACGGAAAAGTGTTCCACGCGCGGGAAGTGCGAGAAAAGCAACTGTTAGAGTTGAAGAGACGGTTACATTTAACTTTTTACCGCTGAATTAGTTAAATGTAACCGCTTCTTCTACTCTAATAGTTTCATTTCTCACATTTCCCACTCATAAAACTAATGCAACCGCAAATTCTACTCCAACAGTTTCTTTTCTCGTACTTCCCGACATGACTGCTTCCCCGACGGCTACAATCTCCAGGAGTTTAAATGTAAGGTCAATAGACACCTCCTAACACACTAACTCGCTTCCATTCTTTCAAACACTCTTCCCAACCTCCCAACTATCTATCACCCCCCCCTTCTGACATTTCCTATCTCTAACCGCTCTTCCTATTTACCTTCCCCTATGTAGCCCCAAGCGCAATAGTGGCAGTGGAATGCCTTGTTTGGGGTGAAACGATTAAAAAAAAAAACACATTCCGTCATTCTTTCTGATAGCAAGAAGGAAAGTCTCTTATCACTTCCGATGAATCGCGAATCACCCTCACTCAACCAGGCGCTAAGCTAAATATCAACCCAGCATCTGCAAAGTATATTCTGGTAAGAACTCAGGTAAGACACAGACTATACTAAAAGATTTCGAAATTTATCAAGATTTTGAAAATACTTTGTAGCTAGCGATGTACAAAGTCATTTCTAATGTTTTCGTAATTGTCCATATTAATTTTAATATATTTTAATTAGTGTTCGAATGTGCTCATTAATATTTTTTTTTATATAAGCGTTTCACCCCGAGCAAGGCATGTCACTGCCACTACTGCGCAGGGGGCTACGTAGAGTGGAGAAAGGATGATTAAATATAGGAAATGTCAGAGGGTGGGTGATAGGCGGGTAAGGATACCGAGAATGAGGGTTGGGTAGATGAGAGTGTTGTGAGAATAGTTGGGAGTTAGTGTGATAGGAGGTGTCTATTGACCCTACATTTAAACACCTGGAGATTGTAACTGTCGGGAAAGCAGACACGCGGAAGGGAGTTCCACAGGCGGGAAGCGCGAGAAAAGAAGCTGTTGGAGTAGAATTTACGGTTACATCTTATTTGTTTAACTGTAAAAGAGTGGGACCTAGTTGCTAATCTAGTATCTCGTGTAAATTCGTGCTTAGGCGGCACCAGTGATCTAAGCTCATCGGAGCAGAAGCCATGAAAGTACTTGTAGAAGAGGCACAGGGAAGCCACATCACGCCGGTGAGAGAGCGGCTGCAGTATGTCGTTGAAAGTTCTCGCTATGTGGAATTAGTTCATTAACGCCTTATAAGAAATAAAGCCTTATAACAATAGGTAAAATGGCAATCAGTTTGTCAAAAAAATGTACGAATATGATAGTTTGAAAAATATACTTACGACTAAAGGTTGTTATTCTTTATCCGAAATTCTAAAATAAAATCACATTTCAATCTGGTCATAACACATTACATTGCATTTAGACATACGGTTCTGTTAACATTTCGCTCTCTCACGCGGTGTGACGTCATAGAATAGGTTTTCAGGTGCTGATATAATTTGCTACAAACACAAAATTTCAGAAAGCACTAGGAAGCTTCCTAGGTGATGTGTAGCCGTTGTAAGCGACTTCATCTGTTTTGAGTTCGAGTTCCCCAGCCCGGCTACGTGACCTACTTTGGCGCCATTTTTTTTTTTTTTTTTTTTTTTTTTTTTTTTTGTAAACAACATAAACAACAGTATCTTGTTGGTGGATTACTTATCAAGTGTTTTGTGCTTAGTAGAGATATTCAAAATGTCAAAAAGTCCTCCATATATATTTTTGTCAGTAGTGATCATGTTTTTGTACACGTACTTCGTTGTGGTTCGGATGTACGTTGTGGTGCAGTGGATATCGGCTCGGAATGACAAATCGGGGAGCCGAGTTCGCATTTCAGTTGAATTCATTGCATTCACTTACGCGCAAAAAAAACCCCTTGGGAAAGGTATTAATCCATCTCTTCCCTCCAGCTATGGGTTAAATAACAGAACAGATTTGGTTCTATAGCCTTGGCTGGCAACCAGTCTAATGCAAAAAGCAATGGCAACCTACTGCGGGATAATCTTCTGCCCAGTCAGTCATGACTCTTTTGAGACATGATCGCCTAAGCGTGTACCACGTATGGCACTTAACTCAGTGATTGACAGAAAGTACAAAACATTATTTTTATGTGAAATCTTTATTTCACCGCTTAAAAATCCGTGTTGGTATGACACGACTAGCATCATTACTTATATCTGTATGTTCACGAAATTTATTAAATGTTATATAAAACTACCTTCAGGGTATATGTATGAGCTATGAAATTTAAATGAATATCGTGTTTATGCTTGGGTTCCATTCCAAAGCTGTTCCGTTTTATAGATGGTATATAAAAATTAAATAGCCTGTATTCGTAAATCCGTAAATATCTTCCGGTCCAAAAAATTTCATATAAAGAATTCTCAACTTCTACTAATATTTAAGAGCAGATTTGTAGCGAAGAAACCAAGCATAACAAATGGCATGCTACAGAAAAATCACAGGCACCCCTCCGCAGAGCGCATCAAAAATAACATGGTACGAGGTGCTGTTAAAAGAGAACAGGCTCGCTGGGAGACCGCATATGCACTGTCAAGAAGAAAAGGTTGAAGTGGGAGGGACACATTCACAATCTATTCACTGGGTACCACCTTAAACAACAAAACTCTAAACTTATATATAAATGGAACTTTGTCTGCGCACGCGCGTGTGTGTGTGTGTGTGTGTGTGTGTGTGTGTGTGTGTGTGTGTGTTCATTACCTATAGACTCCGAAACGGCTGAACCGATTTTTTTGAAAATTTACACAGTTGTACTATAAGCGTCTGCAAGTGTTCTTAGCTAGGTTTTGTGTCAAGGTGCCCCCGATAAATATCGAAAATCGATAATCGAAAAAATCGGGTTATAGAAAGAATGGTCCGATTTTAATCAAATTCGATACACTAATATACAAAGACTTAAGAAACGATATTCAGAAGTTTCAAGGTTGCAGCTCTTACAATAGTGCAGAAAATCGATAATATATATATATTTTAGTTTTTGCTTCGGGTTTGGCTCTAAGTAGGTATAATTGTAGTTCTTAGTCTCAGCCATGATACCATTTACTCAGAAGACTTATTTAGCCTTCAAAATTCAGTTTACGACGAAAGAAACTTATTTGCTATCGATACCAAGAAATCAAAATTTGACTTACATCCATTCATTTTTCTTTCAGTCTACGGTTTCGCTTTAACTGGAAACAACTATTACTTTTTAGTCTTTCGTGCCAACATCCAAAGAGTCTGAGCTCCAGGACCATGGATTAGTTTTAAAGCTTTCATTACACCCGAACAACGCCGGGCTATACTGCTAGTAATCAATAAGAAGCAAACGTTATGGGAATAATTACCTTAGCTGTATTACATTAATTAAAAAAATACTTGTGGTGTAGTGGATATCGGCTCGGATCAAGAAATCAGAGTTATGAGTTCGAATTACAATTAAATTCGTTGAATTCACTTACGCGCAAATATCCTTTGGAAAGTATAGTCTATCTATAGTGTGAACTATCGTCCGGTTCACACTCCACCCACGTCTATTGAACAGATGAAGAGGCTCATCCCTTGTTTCCTGTTTAGGATGCGGTTTCCGGTTTTCTCTTTTCCAATCTTCTCACTTTTTTCTTTCTTTTTTTCAATTGGAGTAGATAGACTAAACTATCGCCCGGTTCACACTCCACCCACGTCTATTGAACAGGTGAAGAGGCTCATCCCTTGTTTCTTGTTTAGGATGCGGTTTCCGGTTTTCTCTTTTCCAATCTTTTCACTCCTATGTAGCCCCCTGCACATCAGTGGCGTTACCGCCTTGCTCATGGTGATATGATTAAAAAAAAATCTCTTCTTCTCCAACTGGGAGTTAAATGGTAATTGTATCTGGAAAATCATTGTTGTCTAGCCAAGAGAAAAAGAATTATTCTGAGGATCCAAATAATATAAAGTTCGGCTTTAAATAGCTCACAAAGAGTTGATAAACCGTAAAAAAACAAATCAATATTGTGATTGATTAAGCGTATCCAATCATTTTCAAAATTTCAATTGACGCTTCGATATATTTTATACCGAACACGTCAAATTCAGATTTTCAACTTACTGACCTGTTGTATAAAAAATACAATGTATATTGAATCAATTGCTAGGTTTGAAGAAAATTAATTTACTGTCTTACATTCACTTACGCGCAAATACCCTTGGGAAAGGTATTAATTGTCTCTTCTACCTCCAGTAATGGGTTAAATAGCAGAACAGGTTAGGTTATATAGCCTTGGTTGGTAACCAGTCTAACGTAGAAAGCAATGGCAACCTACTGCGGGAAAATCTTCTGTCTAGTCAGTCATGTCTCTTTCTAGACATGAACGCCCAAGCCTGTATCACGTATGGCACTTAAGTGACTGGCTGAACGATACCGGTTGCTCCTATGAAAACAAAACGGAAGTTTGAATTTTATCTGAATTTGAATGATTTAATTTCTTATATGCAATCATTTTAAATACATTATTCATATTAAGACATTATTTGCCAGGATACGAGCTCAAAGTGAAGATGAAGCCGGGGGTCGAAAACGTTTAAAGTATAGAATTCTATTTTCCATAGTTATGGGTCTTCTCAAATATGAATGGCTGAGAAACAAGTTAAAAAAGGAAAAAGAAAAAGAAAAAAACAGAATGGTTGAAAAAAGTTTTATCTAAAAAAAATGGAACATTATCATTCACAGAATGTCAACAATTGACTTTTGGTTTCTCCAAAAGTATCAAAAAAATGTTCATATTTGTTCATATGTGTACAGATTAACATGTCTATATTTAAATATGCGTTATATATTTACGTAGATAAGTCAATGTTGAAAAATATGATATATAAACTTTGTATATCAGATTTACCATGAGTAATAACTCGATAGAATGTTGAATGAGATCGGCTAGGTAGTGCATTTTAAAACATCGGAAGCCATAAATTTAGTATTTAAAGTTAAGCTTCCCTTTATTTCATCATTTCTACTGATGTATAACACTGGTCAACAAAACAAAATTTTTGAAATGGTGTCGAATCTGAATATGACCTTACTTTTTTCCTGGTTAGTTACCGTTTTTGTTGTACAGAAACTTTTGGAAAAAAAAACCTTTTTTTCATTTATTCTCTCTCTCTCTCTCTCTCAATATATATATATGATATTGATCGATGGTACCTTTCTCAAAGTAAAACCGTAGAAACGTCCAATTTATATTTAAACCAACAAATATTGGTCAGCTTATTGAGAAATACTATTTTTTTCAATAACAAGACCAACAAATATTTTCATCAAATCATTTAATAAACTAACAACAGAAATAAAGCCTTCCTGAACACAAGAACTATGGAAAATTTTTTTTCTCTTTCTTGATTGTCTGACATGTTCAATATTATTTAATTCCTTTTAATAGTTCATTATTCGTTTAGCCCGCAGTCCCTGGAAACGCTCTTGCATTGTTTTGATATCCTGATACAATTGTTCTCTTTGAACATCACTCACATCCCCGTAATCATCCGGAAATTTATCTAGATGGCTTTGTAAAATAAAATAAAAAAAAACCTTGATACTCATATTACCGTGTTTCTGATAAAGTTTATCAGTTAATTTGAATTTTGGCGATAAATTGGAAAAATTCGATATTTCTACTTTAAAATTTTTGACTCAAAAGCATTTTTTTTTCTTATAAAATTTTTTTCAGGTGACTGACATAAATTACTCAGCCTACCTGAAAATGGATAGGTTTCTACGACTTTTATTAATTAAATGTTGCTATCAGCCGAGATCGTAAATTGATTTTTTTATCCAAACATGAGCAATTTCAGTACAGCAAAAACGGTTAATATAGCATATCTTAAAATTATATATGTATTAAAAGCATAAACACAAACTTAGAACTATACTCGTTTCGAAAAACCCTCAGCGTATATACGTGGAAGGAAAAAATGGTTGTAAAAAAAGAAAGAGCTAAGCACATGAACATCAGACAAAGGGATTCGGACCGAGCCAGCACGTAGCCCAAAGAAAAAACCAGAGACGAGTAATCAACTAACAATAAGCGGTCAATACTTAAGCAGAGCAGAATAAGTAAATTAAACCTAGTGAGCCAACACCTACCAAGGTTTCACCTAAGCGGATCTTCAGCCAACGTTTCCTGAAGATCCGCTTAGATGAAACCTTGGTAGGTTTGTTGGCTCACTAGGTTTACTTATATATTAAAAGCATATATATAATAAAATATATATTTAAATATTCATATTCATATTTGTAAGAGATAACTGATTTTTACTTTTAATTTTAGACAATTTCTTTTTCGCCTGAAATTTCTCGAATGTACAGACAAATATTCGTAATACGCACTGTTTATAATTAAAAGTAACATGTGACATGTATTTCAAATGCAAATATCTTAACGTCTCAAGTAACAAAATGAGTGCATAAAAACGAAAATTACTAGTAAACTGCTGATTATCCCTGAAAAGTCGATGAATAGGTCCGCCTACGAAACCCCGGAATCATGATGCTGAAAGTAACATAAATCAGCTAATTGACAAATGTTTACTTATACTAATTCTGTTAATGCTCTATCTTTGAAATCAAGCACTTTATTGCAAAGATTTCTTACCTTAAATGCCTTTTCTCCCAATATTTCATACAGTATTTTTAATTTCATACTATTTCCGACAACGCTATATATATATATATATATTGTTAAATACAACAGACAATAGATTTCCATTATGTTCTAAACATCGTATTTTGGCTTTAATTGCAGGTGAAAATAAAGACAAAAATTGTCCAACATTTGGATATTTTTTCTTGTGCTGGTTCTAAGCTTACGGCTCACATGAGCCATCTTCAGAGAGGTTACAGGGACATTAACATAAAGACATCCACCATCAAAGATGACATTTTCTTGTGTTGACATAAAACACTGCTATGCAACGATAACAGTCACCTTCAGATATTGGAGGCCATCTACATTAAATCAAAGCAACACCCACTTAATAAAATCACATTTCAATCTGGTCATAACACATTACATTGCATTTAGACATATGGTTCTGTTAATATTTCGGTCTCTCACGCGGTGTGACGTCATAGAACCGCATTGCAAATTTGCGAACTGCGTCTGCCATTCGGTGATTGTTATCGTCGCAATGTTTGATCAACACAAGATAATATCATCTTTGATGATAGCTGTCTTTATGTTAACGTCACTGTAACCTAACTGAAGGTGGCTCATGTGAGCCGAAAGTTTAGAACCAGCACAATAAAAAAATATCCAAATGTTGTAAATTTTTTGTCTTTATTTGCATCTGAAATTAAAGCCAAAATACGATATTTAGAACGGCTCATGATTAAACATAATAGACCTTCATTGTCTGTTATATTTAATGAGTTTAGAAAATTATCTGCTGCCTCGATACACTATATATATATATATATATATATATATATATATATATACGTGTATGTTTATATAAAGTGGAGAAGTAATGAAATTCAAAGTTTTCCTCCAATCATTGCAAAATGTTGTAGACTACATATATATATATATATATATATATATATATATATATATATACTGCTTGAATGTGGACAAGGTCAATTATTTAATGTCGGCAATCCGAGCCCGTAAGCTCGGCCAAAAATTTCCCATAGTCTCTGCATAAGGTAAAGTAAGGCTTCTGTCTGTTTTTCCCCAGACGAGACACTGCCTTTCCTCTTTGTCTGGGTTCTTTTTTGCCCTAAGGCAAAGAGTTCAAGATCGTCTTCGGGTGGAAGACAGTAGACTGTTGGCCAAACATATGCACGTTTTTTTTTCCAAAGAATATCGTGTAAAATCCTTTTAGAGAAGAACAAATGCAGAGTATCAGATTTGTTTTGTGCACCAATCGACTCTGGAATCATGTCAACATAGTTGGTGCATCCTTCCACACTGTCTACAGCGTTGAGAAAATGAGCAGCAACATCCAGAGGTGGGCAGCAGGGAAGTTAATGAGACATGGAAACGGGACATCATTAAAACCCTCTTTGCCACTAATTTTTATAATCTTTAAGAAAAGGTGGGTGCTAATGATACTACAAGCTACTGTTTTGTCATGGTTCAAGGCAAACTATACAGAGGACCGCTGATATAAGAACCAGTAATACCAAGTGCTAGAGAAAATAATTAGATTCAAAGATTGCAATATAAGCTCTGGTAAATTTTTTTTACTGAGACATTAGGTTTATAAGTCACAGAAATTCATACACTGATATTCTCAAGAACACATGGCCCAGTGGAAATAGATGTCGGTTAGTTCCAGTGACTTGAGTTATGAGTTCAATACCTGGTTACAGCAGAGGTGATCAAATAACTTGGAGAGTTGAGTTAAAGGGAGATAACTAAATGGCATCCAGAGGTAGCATCATACATGAAATGAGAATTATATGATCAAAATAAAGGGCTTGATTAAAAAATCCTAGCACCTGAAAACCGTTAAAATGTTGTAACCATGGCAATAGAGATGAGGAGAGCAGTAAATAAATGTAAATACTACCTCATCTAAGAAGTATAAATAAAGACAAAGGACAGCTATGTATGACTCTAGAATGGTGGTGCTCTTATCCACACAGCACAGAAAGAACAGATCCACTAGATTACACCATGTGGGGTCTACAGGATATCAAAGAGTGGGTCAAAACTGTGTTGCCCAGCTTTTCAAGGTTGTGTTGTGGTTTGAATGGAAAGTATCAGAAAATACATTAAACAAATACATTGTTTTAATGTTATTCACGAGTTTAATATATTGTTATTAATAGAACCACTTATCTTTTATAGAAAAGCGGTTTTTGAATGTCACTTTTATTTTTCAAATATTCCTTTTTCCTATCAAATATATATGTGTTTAAAGTTTATTTTAATAGATACTTGTATTTGAGTAGATACACTATTTTTTTTTATACTTTAACAGTACATTTATTTAATAATCAAGAAATTTTGTTAAAAAAATATGTGTCCTCTGGCAGGATTTGAACCTGCATCACCAAAGGGAACCATCAATTGATCTGGTGTATCATGTACCATTAAACCACAAAGTCAAACAAAGTTTGAAATAATTAAAGACACATTTTCCTGATTTTTCAAGGAATTCATATCTGTTCTGTTTTTGTATCTAAATGTAAAACAAAGACAATCTATTTACAGAATTTTATTTTAAAAAAATCAGAGAAATATGTGTTCCCTAGGTTAATATATGTCAGATCTAACAATCTCCTCTAGGAGACACAGGTTCGAATCCTGCCACAGGACATATATTTTCTTAAAAATTATTGGTTATTCAGGCCAGTAGATGTAACTAAATATACTGTTTAATTGAAAAAAATGAGAATCTACTCAAATATGAGTATCCATTGAAAATAATGTTTAAACAAATTAATTAAAAATATTTGTATATATATATGTGTGTGTGTGTGTGTGTGTGTGTGTGTGTGTGTGTGTGTGTGTGTGCATATTCTGAATATAGACATTTATTAAGCTTACATTAATCCGACACAAGGCTAAACAGAAAAAAATGCTAGGGACAAATATTGGGTGCTTTCCTTAAAAATCAGCATTCAAAAAGTCTGGTTATAAAACACAACCACTCTCATGATGAAGATTTATATGTCACCCAATAAAGACCAAGATGTAGCTCATTTTCTTTAACCATTGCTGCAGATATAAAGATGTCTCCTTGCAGTGACTCTGGGTGATTCTGTTTCGGAAACAGATCCAAGCCTATGATATATGACATAAGGCCAAGATCAAATCTAAGGTCGAAATTTACACACTCCAACACCAACTTGAAATTTGGAATGATGATTTTCATGGAAAGCAGGCAATCTTTCTCAACAACATTTTATCCATACAACTATCTCAGCCACCAGATTGGCTACAGTTATTTTGAATAGAAATTAAAATTTCAGTTAGTGTAAATTTTAATTTTTTATTTAAAAAAAAAGTAAATGAATTATATATAAAAATATTTTGACTAAACTTCAATTTTCCACAAAATTGAAAGAAACTTTTTATACATTTTCAATGTACATACACACACATACACGTGTGTGCATGTATGCACGCTTATATATATGTGCATATTTACATGTGTGTATATGTGTATGTGCATACACACATAAAAATATACACATCTATATATGTGTGTTTGCATGTTTGTATCTGTTCTATATATATATATATATATATATATATATATATATATATATATGCGTGTGTATATGTGTGTGTGTGTGTGTGCGTGCACACACATAGATAGACAGATAGATAACAGATTGGAAATATTTTTGAAATTTCCCCTTTTCTTTTAAATCTCTTATAAAAACAACAAATAAAAGTGGCAACAATTTGATTTCAAAATTCATCATTTTTCTTCCCCTCTCATATAAATAAAAAGCTTATCATACCAGACATAAAATCACAGAAAACAGAATATTAATATCAAATTAAATGGCATTATAAAATTCTTCCTTTTGTTTTTGTTTTTTTTTTCTGAGAATTGTTCTGAGTCGGCCACTTTGGAATAAGAATTAAAAATAATTGGTTTTTCACACCCTCTGGAAAAATGTTTTTTCTTTGAGCTTACCATCAGGAATTATATTGTCTTTTGGATTACCATAATCCCTTATTAACATTTCTTTTCTTTCTTTTTTTTTGTATTGTAGTTAGTATCTAAAAAAAATCCCTTTTAGTATATTTAAATACTTTGGTTTGAGATCACAAGGAAGGCAATTAAACCAGGAATAAAAGTTATTGGGCTAAAACTTTGATTACATATTCTTCAAAAGATAATAATTATATTAAAAGATAATTTATGGCTTTCAGTTGGCATTAAAGAAAAATTTTATCAAATTAAATAATGGCCAATGATTTAATTCCAAAAAAAGAAGCTGTCTTTCACTTATTACTACACAGGTTTTACATTGAGTGAATCAGTTTTCAAGAAATATTGAGGCACTCGAAATAAAGTTACTATTTTTAGTGAGGGTTCATTTTTCAACAAAGTGAAATTTTTTTATAAAAATCACTCCCCTATGGTTGTATAAAAATGTGTTAGAAAAAATTTTTATAAATATTAATGAGATCATTTTATTAAAAATAATTTTAATTTTAATCAAAATGAATTTCAATTGATGTTTTAGGAATCATTGAAGTAAAATTCAAATATTTCATTTGTAAAGATCAAATTTGAGCTATGGAATCAAGTAAAATTATTTTAAGTGCTTGGAAAACTGATGATATAAAAGCTCTTAACTTAAGTGTTCAGACAGTCAAATACGAAATGAAAAATGTTCAGAATTAAATGAAATGAAATAATGCATTATGGCAACTAATAAATACAAAGTCTTCTTTTAGAGATAACGTCTAATCATTGGATTTTGTAAATTTAAACAGGAAAAATAACAAAATTAAACTTTCTCAAATGTCAAAAAAGAATCATTCAACATACCTGTTGGCCAGTAGGTGAATTGTAAAAAAAAATATCTTCTATTTAAAAAAAAAAAAAACAGTAATTTTTTAATTGTTATAATATTACCAGTTTAGTAAGTGTAACTAAAAAAAATCAATATAAGCATTTAAAAGAATAAATTAAAAAATTGTTTACAGAGAAAAATATTATGAATATAATAGAATAATCTAATAAAAAGAAAACTTTTTTGTGGAATGTTTTTAAAGATAGATTTTGTAAACCAGATTGCTAAGAATGTGAAAAACAAATCTTTGAGAGTTGCAACTGAAAAACTTTCAAATTTCTTCAGAAATTCCCATATTACAAAATTAAGAAATTCAACTTTAATTCTGGGCAAAAAATAGTCAAAAACCTATAAATCAAAAACATGATAGTTTAATTTTTTTTACCTGATCTCATATTCTATGTATTTTGAAAAATTTTCAAGTATTTATCTTTTCAAAGCTGTAAAAGTAAATATTACAAAGTACACAGTAAAATCTAGGATTAATGAAGCTCATAGTAATTGCAGTTCAAACAATATCTAAGACATATATATATATATATATATATATATATAAGTTAGATCTGTTTATACTACATTGAGCACTGTTTTATTAACACCTGAATAATATTTTTATATTTGTGTATATTCCTATATGTAGATTTATTAATTCACACACACACACATATATATATATATATATATATATATATATAGGAAAAACTACTAAAAAGTTATAAGTTTAAAAATGTATTTTTTGACGGTATTTATTTATTTCTATTATTATATATATATATATATATATATTTGATATTTCAGACCGACCTCGGGCTTTCATCAGAAACAAAAGGCCGAGGGTGGTCTGAAATATCAAAGATATATAAATAATAATAGAAATAAATACTGTCAAAAAATACATTTTTAAACTTACAACTTTTTAGTAGTTTTTCCTATAATATATATATATATATATATATATATATATATATGTACACACAAAATTTTCCAAAATGGATTAACTCTGACATATTTTGAATTTGTTTGTTTCAAAATTATTTTTAATGGATACTCGTATTAGAGTAGATACTCTGTTTTTTATAATTAAACAGTATATTGATTCATATCTACCAGCCTGCATAATCAAAGATTGAGGACACATATTTTCCCAACAAGATTTCTCAATTATTTAGTCCAATAGATATAAATAAATATATTGTTTAATTATAAAAAAACAGAATATCTACTCAAATATGAGTATCAATAAAAGATAATGCTTAAACAGATAGACTATATATATATATATATCAATAAATTCTGAAATTTACATTCCATTGAATAGCATTTTCAGCAAGAAAATTCTCACTTCATCAGCAATGATCAAAAACAAAAATTTATTAATTTAAATATGGTACAAGAATTCACGTACTGGAAGGAGCCCAAAAACATATTCATACACAGGAATTTAAAAAAAAAAAAAAAAAAAAAGAGAGGGATGGAAGGATTAAAAAAGAAAAACATATTCTTTAAACTTTGTTGTCCAGACAAAAAAAGGGGGGGGGCAGAGATCGCGATTCATGACTCAATATTAGAATACTTTAGATTTTCTAATACGGATGTAATCTAAAAATCTTCTGCCTCTTTTCTCACTGAAAATAGCTATTCAACGGAATGTAAATTTTGGAATTTATTTATATAATATACATATAATATACATATAATACATATAATATACATATAGGAAAGAATATTAATAAGAAGTTTTGAATTTAAAAATGTACTTTTTTTGAACAGTATTTGTTTATTTTTATTATATTTTATATTTCAGACCGCCCTCGGTCCTTCATCAGAAACGAGTGATTTTTAAATTTGAATTAGAAACGTATTTCACGATAGCGTTCGAATATTTTTTTTGTTTACATCACGTGGTGTGTTTTTTCACAACATGTGGCATGTCCGTAGAGAAAGTCTGTTTGTTTTAGATAAAAATTTCTTGGAATAAAACAAACAGACTTTCTCTACGGACATGCCACATGTTGTGAAAAAACACACCACGTGATGTAAACAAAAAAAATATTCGAACGCTATCGTGAAATACGTTTCTAATTCAAATTTAAAAATCAGTTGTTTCCGATGAAGGACCGAGGGCGGTCTGAAATATAAAATATAATAAAAATAAACAAATACTGTTCAAAAAAAGTACATTTTTAAATTCAAAACTTCTTATTAATATTCTTTCCTATACATATTAAGACAGTATACGTGGATGATCATCACTATATAATATACATATAATATACATATTTGGCTCTGTAAGTAAATAATACTATTTACATTGAGCCCTCCACCTAAATCATCTTTAATACTGATAAAATTAATATTAATAGGATCTGGTTTTTGGGATTTTACCTATATACACTTCTTTTTTAGATTTAATATATATATATATATATATATATATATATATATATAAAATCAAGAACAAAAGTTGGATATTTTTACAAACCCATAAGTAATATTATATTTCGCGGCTCTCTCATCACCACTCATCAGACCAAATTCATACAACAATGAATGGTTCAAATTTATCCAGAAAAAGTCAAGTGAAATAGAAAAAGGAAAAAAATTTTTTAAAATTTAAAAAAGAGGAGAAAAGAGAAAGAAAAGTAGAAGAAAAGAATAAGGGAAAGGGAGTTTAACTTAACATATTAAATCTTAGCATCACGTGGTGTCTTTGGCCTAGATTTACAAAACTGTCATTAAAGAAAACAATGAATATTGACTTGGGTTGCTAGTTGTCTATTTTTAGATGCATGACACTCAAATTTAAAAACTAGGAGTTGAATTTTTGCTAGAAAAATTGTTAGTTTTCTAGTGAAAATTCAACCCCTAATTTTTAATTTTTAAATTTGAGTGTCATGCATCTAAAAATAGACAACTAGCAAACCAAGTCAATATTCATTGTTTTCCTTAATGACAGTTTTGTAAATCTAAGCCAAAGACGCCATGTGTTGCTAAGATTTAATATGTTAAGTTAAACTCCCTTTCCCTTATTCTTTTCTTCTACTTTTCTTTCTCTTTTCTCCTCTTTTTAAAGTTTTTTTATTTTTTCCTTTTTCTATTTCACTTGACTTTTTCTGGATAAATTTGAACCATTCATTGTTGTATGAATTTGGTCTGACGAGTGGTGATAAGAAAGCCACGAAATATAATATTACCTATGGGTTTGTAAAAACATCCAACTTCTGTGCTTGATTATAATACTCTGTTTAATTTAACAATAAATTTTAACTTTGAGTTCTCTTTGGATTGAATCTCCTGTGGAAGTTACCTTACCAAATACCAAGGATTCTGTGCACAGATGGGAAAAGTGTGTGACACTGCTGGGAGACTACATTGAAAAATAACAATAAAAAAAAGTAAGCTTTTCCCTGTATTAGATAAATTCACTTTAGAAAAATTCACATTATTTATTGAATGACCCACATATTTTAATTTGAGGAGTGCAAGTTGTATTAATGACAATGTACCTTTTCAACATTTCTCCATTTATAGTAAGCATCTTCTGATCAAAGTGAGATGCATACCTGTCTGTGAGAAAAGGATATTGAAATTATGGGGAAGAGACAACAAAGACCTTTATTAAGTTCTAAATTGAAAGAATTGGTGTTTTTCATACTAAGGCCATTAACATCTGCTGGATTTGAAATTACAGAAAACATAATTTGGTATCAGTTTATTCTTACCTGCTATGATCAGTAGTTAGAAAGCTACATTGTTTTTCAAAAACAGAAATTAGATTCAACCTTGTATATTTGGGCAGAATTTCTTCTTTTATATATGTTTTGTTAAAGACAACTATCAAGATTCTGTGATTTAGCATTTCATTTTTCTTGTGTTTATTGAAGCATTTCTTTTCTGGACACAAAGTATTTAAAAACTGTTCAAAAGTTCCCCATATTTGAGTGTTTTTGGCTATTCTTTTAGCTGTTATCAAGGGTGATTTTTATACTTAATTAAACATTTTTTATATCAAACACAATATGAATATATTATTTTTCTGAACACAGTCAGCACATTGTGGCTGTGTTAATAGTTAATATTATTATGTGATGGATTTTTCTTTTTTATTATTAGGGCTTCCATAATTTTTAATCATTTTTTACATGTGGATGAGGCTATTATACTTATATTTTCTACCAGTATGTTTTGAATGGAATCTGTTAAGTTTTTGTATGTGTTTAAATGAATCATAATGGAGCTATGGTTAGGTACACTACTGGCCATAATTATTAGGTAACCCCCGCTTTTTAAAAGAAATTATGTATTTCATACTATTTTTAGTATTTATTGCCAAGTGGATAATTCTAAATGAAAATAGAATGGTTCTTTTGTCATTATTACTTTGCATAATTTTTACAAAGCAAATAGCGACAATTTACCCATCGCACCTTGTAAAGTTACTATATATATATACATACACACACACACTACTGGCCATAATTATTAGGCAACCCCTACTTTTTAAAAGAAATGATGTATTTCATACTATTTTTAGTATTTATTGCCAAGTGGATAATTCTAAATGAAAATAGAATGGTTCTTTTGTCATTTTTACATTGCATAATTTTACAAGACACGGAAGCAAAGATGAACCTGTTCTAATCACCCTAAATTTTCTTCATTCTTTTATTGATGAAACTGCAATATAGGCAATTATTAAATATTTATAAATTCATTTTATGCATATGTTATTGTGCAGTATTAACAAAAGAACTATTCTATTTTTATTTACAATTGACAATAAATACTGAATAATAGTATGAAATACACCATTTCTTTTTAAAAAGTGGGATTTCCTACTAATTATGGCCAGTAGTGTAGGTGTAACATAAGTCATATAGATGAGCATATAATAATTATAATAACTTAATTATTAATAAGTTTGGTTTGATCAGGATCTGGGTTACTTCAGGGAAATTCATTTTTTATTTTATTTCTTTTTTATAATTGTATCACCTACAGCAAGGCATTATACTGCCACTGTTGTGCAGGGGGTTACATAGAAGGAAAGTTATGAAAAGGAGTGACAGAATACTGGGGGGGGTGTCAGGAAGCTGTTAAGAGAAGGATGAGAATACTGAAGAAATGAAATGAGATAATGAGAGGATGCAGGTTAGTGAGATAGGAGATGACTGTTGACTTTACATTTAAATTCTTGGAGATTGTAGCTGTCAGGGAAGTAGGTAAACAGAAGGGAATTCCACAGATGGGAAGTGCAAGAAAAGAAGCATTTACATTTTATTGGTTTCACAGTAAGATGGTGGGACCTAGTTGCTAATCTTGTGGCTCAAGTAAATTCATATATAGGGGTCACCAGTGAGCTCATCAGAACAGAAACCATGAAAGTATTTGTAGAAGAGACACAGGAAAGCCACATTGTGCCGGTGAGAAAGTGACAGTATCCGAGCTGCCAGGTTGGGATTGATCACATTGCAGATTTTTTGTTGAATTTTGAAATAATGTTGATTCTTTGTAATTTTGATTTTGTGGGTATGTTGTTAGTTTTTATGCTAATGCTCACTGATTGATATGATAGCTGACATCTTTTTGGCTTTTGTAGATGTTAATTTTATTGTTTTATATGTATATTCTGTATCATAATTCAGTTAAGTGCCATACGTGATACACACTTTGGGCACTCATGTCTCAAAAGAGACATGTCTGACTGGGCAGAAGATTATCCCACAGTAGGTTGCCATTTCTTTCTGCGATAAACTAGTTGCCGATCAAGGATATAGAACCCAATTTGTCCTATTATTTAACACATAACTGGAGGGAAGAGATAGATTAATACCTTTCCCAAGCGTATTTGTGTGTAAGTGAATGCAAGGAATTTCAACTGGAATTTGAACTCGGCTCCCTGATTTGTTGTTCTGAGTCAATATCCACTGCACCACAACAGACATCCCTGCACCAGAACCTTCTTAAGGTAGAAGTCTTAAAAGAATGCTCTCCTTGCAGAAAATTCCTCGCATTCACTTACACACAAATACCCTTGAGAAAGGTATCAATCCATTTCTTCCCTCTTTCGAGACATGATTGCCCAAAGCGTGTATCATGTATGGCACTTAAGTGACTGACTGACCTAAAGCAGGTCTCACAGATTTGAATAAACTGTTATATCATCGCCAGCCTAAAGTTGCGATAGTAAATGGTGCAGAACTTTAATTTCAGTCTTCTTTGTAAGGAGGTCAAATTTAGTTTGGAGATAGCAATTTGGCCCTTGATTTAGTAATTCTTTCTAGTTTTCTGTTAATTTAAGACTAGATAAATTTATATACAGCTGTTGGGTAGTAGAATGTTTCTTTGGTATAGTTTATATACAGAGTGCATGAGAACTTATCCTCTCATCCATTTTTCCTTAAAGATCTCAATAAGGTAAAACAGACATTAGTTAACAACAGTTTTCCTAACTACCACATCGATTATCAGATCAATGTTATTCTAAAGTAACTAATAATGATACTTAATAGTCAGTCAGTTAAGTGCCATCCGTGATACACGCTTTGGCGATCATGTCTCGAAAGAGACATGACTGATCGGGCAGAAGATTATCCTGCAGTAGGTTGCCATTGCTTTCTACAGTAGACTGGTTGCTGACCAAGGCTATAGAACCCAACCTGTCCTGCTATTTAACCCATAACTGGAAGGAAGAGACGGATTAATACCTTTCCCAAGGGTATTTGCGCGTAAGTGAATGCAATGGATTCAACTGGAATTCGAACTCGGCTCCCCAGTTTCTCATTCCGAGCCGATATCCACTGGACCACAACGCACATCTGATATTTAACATATGAATAAAAACAATAACATTAACAGTATTTCTCTATACTTCTGAAATGAGATAGTATTTACACTATTTACATTATTTTTTTTTTTTTTTAATCATCTCACCCCAAGCAAGGTATTCCACTGCCACTATTGTGCATGGGGCTACATAGGGGAAAGTAAAGAGAAGGAGTGGTTAGACATAGGGAATGTCAGGAGGAAGGTGATAGATGGGTAAGGATACCGAGGATGAGGGTTGGGCAGATGGGAAGAGTCTTTAAAAGAATGGGAGCAGGTTAGTGTGTCAGGAGGTGTCTATTAACCTTACATTTAAACTCCTGGAGATTGTAGCCGTCGGGGAAGCAATCATGTGGAAGGGAATTCCACAGTCAGGAAGTGCGAGGAAAATTATTATCCTATAACTTTACTACCATGTTTATGACATTTCAGCCATTGTATGCTCCAGTCTTCTTCAGATGCTGGGAATAAGAATGACATACCCCAATGATTGTAATAAAGGGTTTAGTTCAAAATTCCTACCCACTGAAGAAGGCCTGAGTGTGTAATGGCTGAAACATTAGACATGACAGCAAAGATGAGGACAATAGTCCAAATAATCTAAATAGTGTAAATAAGATTAACATATTCTACAGAAGCCAAACATATGTCAACTATAAGCAAGATGAACTTTCTCTTTGAAATATCAAAGAAATACACGACCCCAGTCAACCTGAACAAAAAAATTAAATTATCTGTTACAAAAAAATTAAAACAGCTAACCTTATCATAAAAAATAACACACTTGCAAAAACTAAAAAGAACTAATATTATTTACAAATTCAAATGCGCCTTAATGAACAGTGTTCCAGACCAAACCAAAATCATAAATAATTACATTGATCACACTACTACATGGTTATCTATACCACTTACGTTATACCTATCCAACCACAGTGCTATTACAACTCATTTAAATATACACAGAAACCTACTAGACTACATCCAAAATATACTAGTAAAATATAAAAGCATAATGGCCTCATTCGCATGTAAAAAAAATGATTAAAAATTATGGAAGCAATAATAATAAAAAAGGAAAAGTCAACACTCAATAACATCAACTATGAGTACAGCCACAACTTTAAATACATACATAAAAAAACCGACATATGTAATTAAAAATAAGACCAAACCAAAATCATAAATAATTACATTGATCACACTACTACATGGTTATCTATACCACTTACGTTATACCTATCCAACCACAGTGCTATTACAACTCATTTAAATATACACAGAAACCTACTAGACTACATCCAAAATATACTAGTAAAATATAAAAGCATAATGGCCTCATTCGCATGTAAAAAAAATGATTAAAAATTATGGAAGCAATAATAATAAAAAAGGAAAAGTCAACACTCAATAACATCAACTATGAGTACAGCCACAACTTTAAATACATACATAAAAAAACCGACATATGTAATTAAAAATAAAACAAATGGACTCTGTATATACGAGCACTTTCAGCAATTCTTTTAGACAGTTTTTACACACTGTGTCCTGAAAAGAAACCATTTGTACAAACACAAATATATATATATATAAGCATATGTGTGTGTGAATTTTTATATAATATTTATATGCATAATATTTATATGCATATTTTTTATATATATAATTTTATATAATATTTGTATGTATAATTTTTTCAAAAGTATTTACATAATATGAGTTCAGGTAAATATTCACCAGGAAATATCTTTATTCATCCCTTAACAAAAATAATGATAAAAATGTTTAAAAACGTTTAAATATGTCTTGAAAATAAAATTTAAAAAAAAAATGTTAAATAGTTTTAAAAAAACACCACTCTCATAATGCCCTGCCCACTTCATAGGCCTAAAGGGACATCTTTTAATTTCTTCCATCGTTTAACGATTCGACGAAGAATATTGCCTTTGAATTTATGCATTGTGTCATCATAAACTCTGTTATTGATGCTGGGGTTATGCCAATTTCTGTAATGATGCAACAATGCTTGCGTCTGTCCTATCTCGATCGGCTGATACCCAGGCCGGAAAGCCCAAATGTTATGGATCCCAACTGTCTCCACCCTCAGAGGCTGAACAATTACTTTTGATCGGATGAACATTGGGTAGATTTTCGATTCTCGAAGCAGTTTAAGCAGTGATATGACTCGAAACTTTAACGCCATCTCCTTCTCAGAAAAATTTTTTGGCGTGTCCTCCCATTCCAACCGAAAGAAGGTACACCTAAAAACATATGCTCCAATATTGTACTTGTCTTTCAGACTGTCAAGCATCATTGTCCAGTTTTTGTAATTTTTTGGAACAATATATTCATCAACGTCCATAAAAACAAGAAATTTGCTTTTATACTGATATCTATACAAACAATCATTTATCGCCGCCAACTGACCAAAATAGTGTATATCAACACCCGATCTCTTGGGCCAGGTATCAGCATCTACTGGCAAATGCCATTGGACGGTTTCAACTATCCCTTCTTTAATATATTGCTTTAGCACCTGTTGTACATTAGAGTGTACAGACTCGTTATAGAAAACAAAATAGTCGGCACCAAACATCTGATTAATTTCTATCCATTGTACCAATTCATAGGCACGACCGTAGCGGAAATGTAACGGACTAATGCAAAGAGTAAATTCTTTTTTTGGTACTTTCGTTTTGGGCCGGTTTTGAGTGATGACAATATGGTTCAAAGGTTGAGCACATTTGTGTTTGTTAACAATTGAAATGCTGCTGGGGGTGGCTTTAAAGCTGAACTGGTGCAGCGGACAGAGAAAATAACATGACGTGAACCTAGAAAAAAAAAAAAGAGACATGAATATAGATTCAGGTGAAATGATTTAAAAAAAAGAAAACAAGTACAGTATCAATATCAATAATTAAGAATCAATCATTAATAACATCAAGGATTATATTTTTATTTTAACTAGCAGTATAGCTCGGCATTGCTCGGGTGTAAAGAAAGCCTTAAAACTAATCTATGGTCCTGGAGTTCAGACTCAGCCTGAAGAATATTTGAAATAATAATTGCGGCAATTTACCAATCGCACCTAATATAGCCCAGTGTTGCTCGGATGTAATGAAAGCTTTAAAACTAATCCACGGTTCTGGAGCTCAGACACTTTGGACGTTGGCATGAAAGACGAAAAAGCAATAGTTGTTTCCAGTTAAAGTGAAACCGTAGACTGAAAGGAAAATGAATGGATGTAAGTCAAATTCTGATTTCCGGGTATTGATATCAAATAAGTTTTTTTCATTGTAAACTGAATTTTGAAGGTTAAATAAGTCCTCTGAGTAAATGGTATCATGGCTGAGACTAAGAACTACAATTATACCTACTTAGAGCCAAACCCGAAGCAAAAACTAAAATAAAAGGGCTGAAAAATACAGACATACAGGCAGATAAACAGACACACACACACAAACATCTTGCCTTTTATATATATATATATATATATATATTATCGATTTTCTGCACTATTGTAAGAACTGCAACCTTGAAACTTCTGAATATCGTTTCTTATGTCTTTGTCTATGAGTGTATCAAATTTAATTAAAATCAGATCACTCCTTCTATAAGCCAACTTTTTTTGATTATCAATTTTCGATATTTATCAGAAAACCTAGCTAAGAACACAAAAACCTAGCTAAGAACACTCACAGATGCTTATAGTACAACTGTGTAAATTTTCAAGAAAATCGATTCAGCTGTTTCGGAGTCTATAGGTAACGGACACACACAGACACACACACACAAAGTTCCATTTTTTAATATGATTTAGATTAGATTAGATATTGAATTGTCAGATAAACTTGTTTTGTTTTGTTTTTTCATTTATTTATTTCTATTATTCATGAACACTTTTAACAAACCATTTAATAAAGCTATAATAGAAAACACACCTACAGATGATATCGGGATTGACATAGTCACAGAAGAAGATCAGACGAGGCCAATATCTGCATTAAAAAGAACAGGATATAAACCTTGAAAAAGGAAGAAGTTCAAGAACAATGAATGGTATGAAACCTCTCCGGTTCAGAGAGGTGTATTGGGATTGGCAAATAGGATTTTACCTATTTTCATATGCTGTTACTACATGTCAAAAGTCAAATCCACTGCTGGGAAGATTGGGTCACTGTGTTGGGCCAGGAAGTTTTTCTGCCTGAATCCATTTTGCACATATACAACCATCCAGCTATGCATGGAATACTGTTGTCATATCCAGTCAGGCACCCCTGCTGTTTATCTCAGTGTTCTCGACAGGCTCCAGAGGAGAATCTGTAATGTACTTGATCCCGACCTGGCAGCTCGACTCCAGCCACTTTCTCATCGTTGGAATGTGGCTTCTCTCTGTCTCTTCTATAAATATTTTTATGGCTTCTGCTCTGACAAACATGGGTCACTGATGCCCCCTCCACAAGAATTTACTTTGGCAATCAGACTAGCAACAAGGTCTCACCCTTTTACAGTCAGATCAATCAAATGCAAGCGACAATTCTATTCCATCAGCTTCTTTTCTTGCACTTTCTGCCTGTGGAACTCCCTTCCATATACTTGCTTTCCTGACAACTATAACCTCCAGAAATTTAAATGCAAAGTCAATTCCCATCTCTTATCCACTTAACTCTAGCCCTTTCTACATCACCCCGTGTATCTTGTTCTTTTCTGTTCTCTCTACCTTCGCAAATGTCTTCACTCCTGTGTTCACATCCTTCTTTTGCCCTTTTTGACACCCCCTGTAGCTGGTATATCTTTGTCTTCACTCTCCTCCTGCCTAAAATTTTAACTCTCTTATGTATCTCCTGCCCTTTCTACATCACCCCATGTATCTTGTTCTTTTCCTTTCTCTCTACCTTCCACAACTGTCTTCACATCCTTCTCTTGCCCTTTCTATCCCCCCTCCTGTAGCTGGTTAGTCTTTGTCTTCACTCTCCTCTTACCTAATACTTCAACTTTCTTATGTAGCCCGCTGCACATCAGTGGTGTTAACACCTTGCTTGGGGTGAAATTATTATAAAAAAAACTAAAAAAATGTTGTTTATAAGAAAATTGACTATTGATCATGTGTTGTAAAACAACACAATTAAACAAATATATTCTCCTTCACTGTGCATAACTACTTGCTAACTTTTCACCAACTGGTCAATGTCTTAATATTAAAAAAAAATCACTGAATATTGATATTCAAAGACATCTTGGTATGGCCAAGGACGCATTTCAAATGCTAACCAGAGTACCGAGAGACAGGACGTTCTCATTAGAAACAAAGGAAAGATTGCTAAACTGCTAGGTGATATCTGTACTTATATAGGGCAGCGAATGTTGGATAATCTCTTCAAAGATGAAGGAGAGGTTCAAAACAGCAGACATGTGGTTGTACAGAAGGATGTTAAGGACACAATGGACTGAGCAAATGAGCAACAACCAGGTGCTGGAGAGGATGCAAATGAGAAGAAAACTCATACTTAACATCAAGAAGAGACAGCTGTTTCTGGGACATGTAAGGAGGAAGGAGGGTTTGAAGAATCTAATACTCACAGGATAGATAGAGGGAAAGAGAGACAGGGGAAATATTTGATAGGCTTGAGTAGATGGATGGTGAGATGGTATTTGGAAGAGATACCAAGATCGACAAGGGATAGGAGCAAGTAGAAGCCCATGACTGCCTACATTCTGAAAGGACAGGGCACATTACAAAGAAGAAGAATTCATTAAGCAGGGTTTTCAACAGCATGTCATTGTTAAACAAAACGACTTGTAGACTATTGGAAAGTGACCAAAAAATAATAATCTGAAGTTAAATCAGAAGAATATGATGGTTGCAGCTGAACTTCCCAACCAAGCTTTTGAAGAGCATTTTTGGTCAAATTAGCGATGTGAGGATGTGTCTCTCATGTTGAAAAGGAAGGTTTTAAAAATACATGTTTTTTTTAAAACATTTATCAGGTGACTGAAAGAACAACCATAAGAGGGAATAGTCAGTCAGTTAAGTGTCATACGTAATAAAAGAGACATGACTGTTTGGGCAGAAGATTTTCCCGCAGTAGTTTGCCATTACTTTCTACGGTAGACTGGTTGCTAAACAAGGTTATAGAACCCAATCTGTCTTCTTTTTTTTTAATCGTTTCACCCCGAGCAAGGTGGAAATGCCATAGATGTGCAGGGGGCTACATAAGTGTAAAAAGATTAAGTAGAAGAGAGTGAAGAGGAAGACGAACCAGTTAGAAAGGAGCAAGAGAAGGATGGGAATACAGGTGTGATGACAGTTTCAAAGGTGGAAAGAAAGGAAAGGATATACGGGGTGGGGAAAGAGCTAGAATCAAGTGGTTAATAGATGAGTATTGACATTGCATTTAAATTCCTGGAGGTTGTAGCCGTCAGGAAAGCAAGAAGCTGAAGGAAGCTGAAGGAGTAGAATTGTCGTCTGCATTTGGCTAACCTAACTGTGAATGGGTGGGACCCAGTTGCCAATCTGGTTGCACGAGTAAACACCTGTTGAGGAGGCACCAATGACTTAAGTTCGTCCGAGCAGAAGCCATGAAAGTATTTATAGAACAGACAAAGGGAGGCCACATTTCGTCGGTGGGGAAGTGGCTGTAGTCGAGCCGCCAAGTCAGTACCTATCACATTACTAATTTTGCTATTTAGCTCATAGCTGGAGGGAGAAGAGAAGGATTAATACCTTTCTGAAGGATATTTGCTCGTAAGTGAATGCAACGAATTTAACTGGAATTCGAATTCGGCTCCTCGAATTCTCGTTCTGCGTCGACATCCACTGCATCACAATGTGTCCTAATTCGAAGTCTGGGGAAAAGTAAAGTGACCGAGTAATATTCAAATATTTTTTTAATGAATATTGTTTGGATCGAGAATCGGTTGTTATGGTATGCGGTAGGCGTCTGTGTTGTACGTCTTCAAAGTCTGGAGTGATGGATTTAACCCGTTTTCTTTTGATTTTTCAACATATTTGTGGTTGTGTATGTTGGTTTGGGAAAGTAGTAATTCTTTCAGGAAACGCTAGTTTGGGAAAACATTTAAAAAAAAAATGAAAATATATTTTTAAATTAAAAACTTCCCAGGATCTCTCTTTCGTGCGCATGTGTAATCACGTCAACATTAACAAAATTTGTCCGAAGAAGACCTAAAGAAAAAAACAAGTTACAAACATATGCTTCATGAGTATTATTAGTAATTTATTAGCACCAACACTACATGTGCGACATATGGACAATTTTTATATTCCTTAACTCGTACAAAACGGAAGAATATTAGGATGCTGGAAGAACGTAATAAAAAGTTAATTAAATCTTCCTTGTCGGCTGTATTTCATGAAAGATGTCTGAAAGAAAGGTTGCTGCCCAAATATATATATATATATATATATATATAAAGGAAAACTCAACACGTCATTTAAATTGGTTATAAATTATAATTCATTTCAATGAGCTAAATTCGCACATTTCATCAGACCAAGTAATATTCCTTTAATTTAGTACAAAACATTTTGCCGGAATAAGCATTTCCTTTAACTGAAGAGAAAGATAAAAAGAGAAAAAAATAAGAAAAAGGAAAAAAGAAAAAAGAAAAGAGAAGCATTGGCGTCATATCAGTTGGGGGTATTCAGACCAGTCGCGAAGATGCTGACGACTAAGTCATTAACCGTCTACTTCTAATTCTATTAATATCTCTGTATAAATATAACATATTTCTCTGTATAAATATAACTATTAAGTTGATCTTGTTGGATTATCCTCGCCGTTTACAAACTGGACATATATATATATATATATATATATATATATATATATATAGTCATCCGCAGACAGATCTGCCTCGCTGTACCACAGCCCATCAGTACGGCTAGACTCCAATTGCTTTTTTACCCAGGATTGAAACTCGACCGAATTGGCGCCAGTCGGCGATTCTACCTCTGGGCCATGGGCGTTCGGTGGAAGAAGGCAGACTTTTTTAGCGCATATATTATCATTATACGCGCCCAATAGCCAGAGTGCTCTAATTCATTTTACTGAATGAGCGATGCGTACACGCCAGAGTAGCTACTGTTTTTCAAAGTCTACCATTCTTCCAGAGTGCTCAATCAGGGTTATGTTAATTTTGTTACTAAAATGGTTTATAAAAGCATAATAACAGCACACAAAAATTTTCATGTTTCAGAACAAAACTGTTCCTCGTCAGGTGATATGTTACAATTTT
The DNA here is from genome assembly GCA_037127315.1 of Ascarosepion bandense. Lineage (NCBI taxonomy): Eukaryota > Metazoa > Mollusca > Cephalopoda > Sepiida > Sepiidae > Ascarosepion > Ascarosepion bandense. The sequence continues at coordinate 4,679,190 of JBBBDQ010000350.1, read as the reverse complement.
TTTTTAACATATGACCTGAAGAGGAACACTTTGTTTGTTCTGAAACATGAAAATTTTGTGTACTGATGTTATGCTTTTATAAATCATTGTAATAAAAAATTACAATATTAAGCTCTACTCTGTATCAAGGAGTCTTTATAAAAGTAAGTGCTTAAACGTTGTGTTTTTAGTCTACGTATTCTTTCACTTTCTTGTAATATACACCATATTTCCGGCTTACAAGACGCACATTTTTTTCTAAATATACCCTGAAAAATACGTGTGAGTCTTTCAAGACGAATGTATCAATTACCACCATGACATAGATGGTAGTGGGGATCATTTATTGTACATGACTGACAGTAATAATGACTTTGCAGATGATAGAGCTTTTACATGAATCCAGCAGTGACGAGTTTTGGGGATTTGAGGATGAATAAAATTTCTTTGATTCCTTTATATTTTTACATGCTTAATTTAAAATGCTTTCTCTCACTTTTTATGAAAATAAAACCATCCTTGAACAATAAAAGAGGCTACTAACCACCAACTAGTGTGTCATTGCCATACAAATAGAATCGGATGAGTGATTAATGTGTAAACAATACGTGAGGGCCAATATGTGACGGATGCATGGTGAATGTGTTTAATGAGAATCACTTTTTTATTTTCTTAGACATTTCTTTCCTATGTTAAGGTACGTCTTCCAAGCCGCAGCGTCTTATAAGCTGAAAAAGACGATATATATATATATATATATATATATATAATTTTTCTTTTTTTTTCTAAACATAACCCAAAATGCCAAATACAGGCGGGGGATACCAGAATAAAGCAGGTGCAAAAATTTAAATACCTAGGAAGTCTTCTAACAGGAGATGGAAAGTGCGACACAGAAGACGAATTGGCATGGCAAAGGACACGTTCCAGAAGCTGAGTAAAGTACTAACACACAGGAAAATTTCAGTAGAAACAAAGAAAAGAGTGCTGGATTGCTATGTGATGGGTTTTCTTCAATACGGCAGTGAATGCTGGACAATATCATCGAAAATGATGGCAAAACTGGAAGCAGCGGAAATGTGGTTCTACAGAAGGATGCTGCGGATATCGTGGACCGAGCATGCAAGCAACAATGAGGTGTTGAAAAGAATGGCAACGAAAATGAAATTAATACTGAGCATCAGGAAGAGACAACTGAAGTTCCTGGGACACGCAATGAGGAAGGAAAGCCTGGAGAACCTGATACTGACTGGCCAGATAGAAGGCAAGAGAGACAGTGGAAGGCAGCGGATAACATATTTGCAGGACCTGATCAGGTGGATGACGGAACGGGGGTTGCCAGGAGTAACAGGAGCAAGCATACTGGGAGCCACAAGGGATAGAACCATGATCGCCTACGTCCTGAAAGGACAGGGCACATAGAAGAAGATACTGTTAAATATAAGAGACAGTGAATGTCTGTTATGTTTAACCATGAGCCATTCGAAATGTCATATTTTGGCTTCAATTTCCGGTGAAAATAAAGACAAAAATTCTCCAACATTTGGATACAATAATCCTCACTCATACACACAGTAAAAAGAACCTTCAGATATTAGCGGGCATCTACATGAAATCAAAACAACCGGAACTTAATAAACTCACGTTTAAATCTGGTCATAACACATTACATTGCATTTAAATATATGGTTCTGTTATCTTTTCGAACTCTCACGCGGTGTGACGTCATAGAACCGCATTACAAATTTAAGAACTGCGTTTGCTATTAGGTAAATTTATCGTTGCTTAGCAAAGTTTTATATCAACACAAGTTAAAATCGTCTTTGATGGTGGATGTTTTTATGTTAACGTCCCTGTATTCTCTCTGAAGATGGGTCATTTGAGCCGAAAGCTTAGAACCAACTTAATAAAAAATTATCCAAATGTTGGAGAATTCGTGACAGGCATTCATTGTCTCTTATATTTAACAGTATATGTTTAGAAAATTATCTGCTGTCTCGACGCACTAAATATATATATATATATATATATATATATATATATATGGGGGGGGGGGGGCATCTATATCATAAATAAGTAAATTTAATTCAAAAGCCATTTAGCGTGGATCTCTACTTTGTACAACTTCTGCTAAAATAAACTCATTAACTTGTGCTATCCGCTTGAAAAAGTATTGACTTTTTGGTGATGAAAATTTTGATCCAAAACCAACCATTCTCAAAATATCCTTAAAGTAATTTGAGATTTTAAGTTTACAACCGGTTCACGTTGTTGGCAGATTTTGTTATTTATTTCATTGCCTTATCTCTTTGGATCTAAATCAGATGGAAAACAGAAAAAATATACATCATTCCATAAAGAACAAGAAATCCTGATGTTCTCTGAAAGCTCTCAGAGCTTCCCAGATGAAGAATATGCATTCTTATAATAATTATTATAATAATACCAGCAACAGCTACTACTACTCTAATGTTATGGTGCCCCTTCTACGAGGAATGAACTCTTCCTCTTGTTACATATATATTACCTGTGTGACTTCCGGATAGCAATAACAAAAGCGCAGTTGCCTCGCTATAACTGACTTTTCACTGTCAGCTCTCTGCCTTCGGGTAGAGGGAGCACTCTGCTTCCGAGCAGGGAGCACTAACCCAGTCGTGGTTCCGCCGAAGGGTGGAATCACGACTGGGGAAAAATAGACAGCCATTTTTTGGCTGGGCCATAAATCCCGGAAATCCCACACATAACTGACCATGTGTCACATGTTGCCCTTACTGGGAGGGACAACTAAATAATGCAGTAACAAGAGCAGTAACGAGCAGTCAAGTACAGCAGTTAACGACAGCTATTTTTATAGTTATTTTCCCCATCCATTTTTTCCTTTCCCAACTCCCTGTAGAAAGAGCGCCTCTTGATTTTGACATAAAGGCAGAATACAGCGACCTCTTTATTTTGTGGGATGGATGGGTCCTACTAAGATTAATTGATTTATTTTGTATTTTAAGTAAAAGATTTTGTTTGGGATTTTTTTTATTCATGTACCCCCACCCTTTACTTTTCATGTACATATATATATATATATATATATATATCGTATAAAGAAATTTTTATTCTCATAGGGATTCTTTTATAGGTCCCCTGAGCGGATGTGGCATTTTGGTACATGGAGATTTGAGTGATGATGGATGGGCCCTTATGGTGAATGAAAAATTGCAAAGACTGTTTGGATCATGATTCTGATTAGCTAGGTATAGGATAGTTAGAGTTGACCAACCTCAGTGTTTGTCCCCACCCCAAACACTGGCCTTGTGCCATAATTGTATTTTTCAATACAATAAATATCATTAACGACAGCTACTACTTAGCAGCGTGATATCTTATTTCTGTATTACTATTATTAACACTTCATTGACTATTTTGTTTGTTGTTATACTAATATTAAATTTTCTAAGCATAGCTTAGATGTGGCATATGGCCGAAAGTATGGGGAACCCAGTGAGGATCGAAGCCACTTCTTATTATTATTTTATGTGCCCTGTTCTTTCAGGACGTAAGCAACCATGGCTTTCCATATCTCCCTAACCCTGGTGGCTCTTAGCACACTTTCTCCTGTTGCACCACGCAAACCTCGTTCCGTCATCCACCTGATTAGGCCCTTCTCATATAGACTATCCGTTGCTTCCCTCTGTCTCTTTTTCCCTCTATCTGACCTGTTAGTATCAGGTTCTCCAAGCTCTCCTCCCTCATTGCATGTCCCAGGAACTTTAGCTGTCTCACTACTCAGTCGTAATAGATTCTAGCGAAAGAAGCTTGCTAAACATTGCACCACATCGAGGTGTCTAAATACAAACATAATACGATGACACATCATTTCTTTGAGTATCTTGTTTTCTTCTTATACAACTACACTGTTTTGAACCTATTTTCTTCTGTTACGAGGATGCATTTATATAAAAAAAAAAAAACTAGCAGTATAGCCCGGCGTTGCTCGGGTGTAATGAAAGCTTTAAAACTAATCCATGGTCCTGGAGCTCAGATTCTTTGGACGTTGGCACGAAAGACTAAAAAGCAATAGTTGTTTCCAGTTAAAGCAAAACCGTAGACTGAAAGAAAAATGAATGGATGTAAGTCAAATTTTGATTTCCTGGTATCGATATCAAATAAGTTTTTTTCGTCGTAAACTGAATTTTGAAGGCCAAATAAGTCCTCTGAGTAAATGATATCATGGCTGAGACTAAGAACTACATACCTACTTAGAGTCAAACCCGAAGCAAAAACTAAAATAAAAGGGCTGACAAAAAAAAATACAAACAGATAAACAGACACACAAACATCATGCCTTATATATATATATATATATTATCGATTTTCTGCACTATTGTAAGAACTGCAACCTTGAAACTTCTGAATATCGTTTCTTATGTCTTTGTCTATGAGTGTATCAAATTTGATTAAAATCGGACCACTCCTTCTATAACCCGATTTTTTCGATTATCGATTTCTGATATTTATCGGGGGTACCTCGAAACAAAACCTAGCTAAGAACACTCGCAGACGCTTATAGTACAACTGTGTAAATTTTCAAGAAAATTGGTTCAGCCGTTTCGGAGTCTATAGGTAACGGACACATAGACACAGACACACACACACATACAAAGTTCCATTTATACATAAGTTTAGATAGATTTAGAATAGATTAGATAATATTAATAATGCCTAAAATGTTGTAGGAAAGGATTCTATTGAGTCCTACTTAATATTACAAAAAAGTTTTAATTCATGAAGTAGTCGTAAAAAATAAGGAAATTAGAAATAGAACTTTCGGAAGATGCTAGAATGTCCGAGAAAATTTGAGAGAATTCTAAAGGATTCTAGAATATGCAAATTAAGTGTAAGCCTTTATAAAAATAGGTTTGGGGAAGAAAATAGTCAATTGTTAAAAGGATTTGCTGACATATCAACTCCGACTTTGATTCAAGGATTTAAATCCAGCCGAAAGCATCTCTAAGAAAAGTTCCCGACCCACTAACACCTGAAGGAGAACCTCATGGAAGTATATTGGTAAATAGATAATTTTGACTCTTTCATTGACCAAAATAATAATTATTCTTTATATACACAATTGAGGATTTCCAAATGTATAGCACTTAAACTTCTTTGCTATCTTAACTGGGTAAAGATATCTGATACCTTCTTTTCCCTTCGTAACACTTTGCCTGCCAGCAGTAAACTGTTTTTCTTTTTAACTGCAAAAACTGTATATTTGTAAATATTTTTATTTAATGTTTTGGTAAATTAAATATTTGTCTGTGATTTATCTCTGAGTTATGGTTAATCAATTTTTTTCTTTTGTTACACTTAACACGTAAAACTTCCGGCTCAATCCGGTAAATACAACTTTGCAGCGAAGTTTCACCACAACTCCACGTAGATCCACAACATATAAAAATAATCATGACGATGATGATGATGACACTCCATTAAAAAATTCAATCAAGTTCATTAAATTGCCGTATCTCTTTGGATTGAAAATCAGTTGGAAAACAAAATAATTGTACCTTTAGAGATATTTATAGTTAAACAGATGTGCGTTGTGGTGTAGTGGATATCGGCTCGCAACGAGAAATCGGAGAGCCGGGTTCGAATTCCTGTTGAATGAGTTGCATTCACTTATGTGCAAATTCTCCTGAGATTGGTCTTAATCCATCGCTTCTCTCCCTAATGATGGGTTAAATAGAAGGACGGATTAGGTTCTATAGCCTAAGTTGGTGACCAGTCTATCGCAGAAAATAATTGCAACCTAATGAGGGAAAATCTCCTGCCCATCAGTTTTTCGAGACATGACCGCTCAAGTGTGACGGCTTACGGCCTATCACGTTGAATACACCGGTTCTCGCTCGATCACCGAAGTTAAGCAACGTAGAGCCTGGTCAGTACTTAGATGGGTGACCGCTTGGGAATACCAGGTGCTGTAAGCGTATAGTGACGGATGTGCGTTGTGGTGCAGTGGATATCGGCTCGGAAAGAGAAATCGGTGAGCCGAGTTCGAATTCCAGTTGAATACCCTGCATTCACTTGGGAAAGGTATTAATCCGTCCATTCCCTCCAGTTATGGGTTAAATAACAAGGGTAGGACTTGAGGACCCTGCTCTTAAAAACAAATCCCAGTGAATCGTGAAAAGAAAAATGTTGTAAAAATAAAATAACCTTACCCAAAATCATTGGTTACGACCTTAAAATGATCCCATAAGGATTGATAGGTCGTTAAGCCTAAAAAACAAACAAACATCAAGTGTGACTCACGTATGACATTTAACTGACTGGTCTATCTACTCGACTGAAATCAATCTGCTATCTAGAGCAGACTGAAATCAAGCTATTAATGAAATGACAAATTTTAAGGAAATATTTTCTTGCATTTATCATGATTTGTCATTTATTATGTGTTGTAGAGTAGCTAACACCCCTCTAGCGCTTTCAAGAATAGAATGTTCTGTGAACCAAGGGAGCGATAAAAATAAAGACTAACAGTAATCAGGGGTGTGAATTCGAAGTATCATTGACACGTGATCCGAACTTTCTCTTTGTCAACTCTCTGTTTCCAAGCGGAGAGGGACCCAGACCGTTCTCCGCCGTTGGGTAGAGTCTCGTCTGGGGTGAACAGACAAGAGCCCGACCCTGGATCTACGGGATATTTTTGGCTGGGCTTAAGAGCTCAGAGTCCCCACTTTAATTGATCTTGAGTCGCTACCACGCAGGTGGGAAGGTGGTAAACCCTGGGAATTTGGAGTGTCATTAGCGATTACTATCGGACTGTGTTCTATGCAATTCTAATGACTTAACCTCTCCACTCTTCTATTATTTGTTGTTCTGTCTTATGGTGCTTGTCTTATTTGTATTAATATCCTTTAGCACGGACATGGTGCTGTAGATACTCGGCACACATCTTCTGGGTATCGTCTTGCCACCTCGGCGATACAACATTATGTTAAAATTGGAGCTTCTTTACAAGACTTTGGATTTCAGTTGACTTTTAGCAATTTCTGTTACTGATATCTTTTTTTCTGCTCATCATGACTCCTCTTAAGCGTGCATTGAAAAGTTTAATCTGTTTTAGGCTATTTAAATTTGAGGTGAGTAAACGTACAGCTACTGGTGTTGTTCTTTATTTTTTCATTCCACTGCCACTGTTGCGCAGGGGGTTACATTGGGGAAAGTGATGAGAAAGAGTGGTTGGGGGTTACATAGGGGAAAGTGATGATAAAAAGTGGCTACATGTAGGAAATGTCAGAGGGAGGGTGATAGACGGGTAAGGATACTGAGGATGAGGGTTGGGTAGATGGGAAGAGTGTTTGAGAGAATGCATGCGAGTTAGTGTGATAAAAGGTGTCTGTTGACCTTACATTTAAATTCCTGGAGATTGTAGCTGTCGGGGAAGTAAGTATATAGAATGAAATTCCACAGGCGGAAAGTGCGAGAAAAGAAGCTGTTAGAGTAGAAATTGCAGTTACATCTTATCTGTTTCACTGTAAAAAATAGTTAGACCTGGTTGCCAATCTAGTATCTCGTGCAAATTCATACCCAGGGGGCACCAGTGATCTATGTTCATTAGAGCAGAAACCGTGAAAGTATTTATAGAAGAGGCACAGGGAAGCCACATCACGCCGGTGAGAGAGTGACTGCAGCCGGGCTGCCAAGTCGGTATTGATCACATTACAGATTTTCCATTGTATTTTGTCAAGAACCCCGAAGCGAATAGCAGGGGCACCCGACCAGATGTGGCAGCAGTATTCAATACACAGCGGATAGTAGATTTATATATGTGCAGGATGGATTCAGACGAGAAAAACTTCCGGGCCCTTCACAGAGAACCGACTTTCATAGCAGCGAATTTAGCAATGGATTCGATATAGTCATTCCACTTGAGGTCTGCTGAGAGTGTGAGGCCAAGGAGGCGTAGTGTTTTACTCTCAGGGAGGCAAGCTTGTTCCATGCTAATGAGAGGTAGGAGCGATTGTCTGTGATGGTTAATTGATAGCAGCTTCGTTTTGGAAGCATAAAAATTTACGAGCCATTTCTTACCCCAGTCCACTACGGATTGGAGGTCCTTCTCAAACTCGGCAGCTAGGTTCGATTTAGACATATATTTACTTATAGTCTGAACCTTTACACTTTTAGAAATATCTCTTTTAGTTAATCTCCTATAGTGCTGAGAGAGGCGCAACTATCTCTACCATGAGGCAAGTCATCTACTGCATGCTTTTACTATTTATTTCTTTATTATCTTGACATATGCTGTTGAACAACCTCCTCACAGACGAAGAGGAGTATTGAGACGAAAGAGAATGTTCTACTGAAGGATGCTGAGAATACCATGAATGGAGTATGTTACCAATGAGAAAGTTTTAATTTTTTTTAAAAAGACATATCTTTAGAATTGTGATGAAACAGTTCTGGGACATATGAGGAAAGAGTGCTTGGTAAATCTGACACCACATGACATATTGAAAGCAAAATAAACAAAGGGGAAAGCGCATAACCTACTTCAACTTGCTTTTATAAAGCGATAACAGAACATTGAGTTGGGTGTATAGTAAAATAAAAGAGTTACAAATGATATGACGCTGTGGAGAGACATGGTCAGATATGGAACGTAGGAAAAAAGATATACTTCAGCTTTATATCCGTTGTTTTACTCACTCATTTGAACCTGGTGTCCTCATCTTTGTTCTGAATACTTAAAGACTCAGTCAGTTAAGTGTCATACGTGATACACGCTTTGAGTTAAAGCGTGTATCACGTATGGCAGAAGATTATCCCGCAATAGGTTGCCATTGTTTCTGCGGTAGACTGGTTGCCGGTTAAGGGTATAGAACCCAATCTGTCCTGTTATTTAACCCATAACTGGAGGGAAGAGACGGATTAATACCTTTCCTAAGAGTATTTGCGCGTAAGTGAATACAAGGAATTCAACTAGAATTCGAACTCGGCACCCCGATCTCTCGTTCCGAGTCGATATCCACAGCACCAGAACGCATATTCTTAAAGAATTAAAGACTACAAGACGCAACATACAACTGTAAAAGATCAACAAATCGACACACTGAAAAGTTAAAAACAACAAAATGAAGATGAAAATGTGGAAAGTAATTAAAGACGATGTTTTCACAATTTGAAAAATGTTTCAATTTAAAATATTTTGTAACAACCATAGAAAGAAGATCTGAAAATAACAGCAGTTCAAAAGTTACCTTGATAATTTCTGTCTAATAGCGTTTTAATAACAATCTCAACTTATAAAGCAACCCATTAGCTAGTGATTAGAGAGCTATACATAGTTATCAGTTGAACCAGTAATTGATACACTCAATCAGCCTTAAGCATTGATTCCTGAAACCAAATCAAAACTTAACAGACATCCACTGTTAATAATGGTTTAGATTCCATTCGCTCTTATTCTTGGCTTCCTTTAAGTTCTGATATTAAATAGCAATTCCAGACAGCATTTTCTGAAAATGTTTTTCAATGTGAAGTTTTTGTTTGTGCACTAGAGCAGAGTTCGAATTCCAGTTGAATTCGTTGCATTCACTTACGCGCAAATATTTCCTCTATCTATGGGCTAAATAGCAGGACAGATTGGATTCTATAGCCTTCGTTGGCAATCAGTCTACCGCGGGAAAATCGTCTGTCTAGTCAGTTATGTCTCTTTCTAGACATGAACTCCCAAGCCTGTATCACGTATAGCACTTAACTGACTGAACGACACCGGAAGCTCCTATGAAAACAAAACGGAAGTTTGAATTTTATCTGAATTTGCATAATTTAATTTCTCATATGCGATCATTTTAAATACATTATTCATATTAAGACATTATTTGCCAGGATACGAGCTCAAAGCGAAGATTAATACGGGGGGCGAGAAAGTTTAAAGTATAGAATTCCATTTTCCATAGTTATGGATCTTCTCAAACATGAATGGCTGAGAAACAAGTTATAAAAGGAAAAAGAAAAAGAAACAACAGAATGGTTGAAAAAGGATTTATCTAAAAAAAAATGGAACAAGATAGATAGATAGATATGAACAGACGGAGATAGATAGATATGAACAGACGGAGATAGAGAGATAGATAGATAGATAGATAGATAGATAGATAGATAGATAGATAGATATGAACAGACGGAGATAGATAGATAGATAGATAGATAGATAGATAGATAGATAGATAGATAGATAGATATGAACAGACGGAGATAGATAGATAGATAGATAGATAGATAGATATGAACAGACGGAGATAGATAGATAGATAGATAGATAGATGATAGATAGATAGATAGATAGATATGAACAGACGGAGATAGATAGATAGATAGATAGATATGAACAGACGCAGATAGATAGATAGATAGATAGATAGATAGATAGATAGATAGATAGATAGATATGAACAGACGTAGATAGATAGATAGATAGATAGATAGATAGATAGATAGATAGATAGATAGATAGATAGATAGATAGATAGATAGATAGATAGATAGATAGATAGATAGATAGATATGAACAGACGGAGATAGATAGATAGATAGATAGATAGATAGATAGATAGATAGATAGATATGAACAGACGGAGATAGATAGATAGATAGATAGATAGATAGATATGAACAGACGGAGATAGATAGATAGATAGATAGATAGATAGATAGATAGATAGATAGATAGATAGATAGATATGAACAGACGGAGATAGATAGATAGATAGATAGATAGATAGATAGATAGATAGAAACAGACGGAGATAGATAGATAGATAGATAGATAGATAGATAGATAGATAGATAGATAGATAGATAGATAGATATGAACAGACGGAGATAGATAGATAGATAGATAGATAGATAGATAGATAGATAGATAGATATGAACAGACGGAGATAGATAGATAGATAGATAGATAGATAGATAGATAGATAGATAGATAGATATGAACAGACGGAGATAGATAGATAGATAGATAGATAGATAGATAGATAGATATGAATGACGGAGATAGATAGATAGATAGATAGATAGATAGATAGATAGATAGATAGATAGATAGATAGATATGAACAGACGGAGATAGATAGATAGATAGATAGATAGATAGATAGATAGATAGATAGATAGATAGATAGATATGAACAGACGGAGATAGATAGATAGATAGATAGATAGATAGATAGATAGATAGATAGATAGATAGATAGATAGATATGAACAGACGGAGATAGATAGATAGATATGAACAGACGGAGATAGATAGATAGATAGATAGATAGATAGATAGATAGATAGATAGATAGATAGATATGAACAGACGGAGATAGATAGATAGATAGATAGATAGATAGATAGATAGATAGATAGATAGATAGATAAAATGTATTGTATGAAAATAATCTTAGAAAATAAACACAACTAAAGTTACCAACAATTATTTTTCTAAAATAGTTTTGGCTCTTTTTTCTCATCAATGAGCAATTTGTTTACAAATATCTGCTCGCCTTTAAACGCTCTGTCCTCCAGTAATTTATTGACCGACGTTTTTTATAAAGCGTTAACGATCAGGTATCATTATATATCAACCCGCGCAAAAAACCCACACGCTTTTACGCGTAACGACATTCACATGTCATAACTACACATACCCATTTATATATAGACACATGCGAACACTTATATATATTTACGCTCTCACACACCGTAGAGAAATGGTAGACTTAAAAAAAACGTATAATTACAATTCAAAATGTTTTGAAGAACTTACAGTGTAACATAAATAAATTATCGTTTAAATGACGCAAAAATAAAAATAACACTGACATCTCATTTAAACAGATATACTTACCAAAATTACACAAAAATATCTTGAAATGCTAAAGAGTAAATTTATTCAATAGAATCGCCATTGGCCAGTGCCGTACTTAGCAACATCGTGCCCTCCAGCAGAATGCACCTTGCAGCCCCTCTACCCGGAGAATGCAACTTGCGCCCCCCACATACTGAACCCACAATAAATGGTAATTTAAACAAAATAACATCCTCTCGGAACGCAGATATTCCGTGATCACGTAAAAACGGAAGAAAGCGCAGAATTGGCGTTTTGAAACTATACATTACGAACGTTTTCACAATTTTTGGCTACTTTTTGGTGATTTCCTTGCCATTTTTATAGCCATTTCAGTGCGTTTCGGCTCTCAGTCTTCTACAAGTTTTTCAAGGAATTTTCAAAACATTGAAACCCAAATTTCAAATACATTTTGCTGCAGAAAGTTTGATATACTGTCAAAAATTAGATTCAGGCGTTTATTTAAAAAATGGAGTGGGAGTGTCAGAAAGTGCTGGTATAGAGGAGGGAAGGAAAAAAAACGAATTAAATCAAAACAACATTAGTAGTAACGGAATATTGCTAAAAGTAACCAATCCATTTTAAAATGTCACAAAGTAGGAGAAAGTCATTAAACAGATATTTATAATCTATTTCTCTCTTAAATTCATTTTTTAAATTGCAAATGATTTGCGACCTCTTCGGGGCCCAGAAGGCTTCTATCAAAGATTATATATATATATATATATATATATATATATATATATATTTTAGAACATGTACATGATTTTTCTATATATATATATATATATATATCCACGACAAAAGTACGTTTGTTTCGACATTGAAACTTCAATGTCTCATCACTCTGTGTGTCACACCGCCTGATGAGACATTGAAGTTTGAATGTCGAAACAAACGTACTTTTGTCGTGGATATATATATATATATAGAGAGAGAGAGAGAGAAAAATCATGTACATGTTCTAAAATATAATTTATAATAAATATTCACCGCTCAATATATTATATATCGAGCACTGTTTTAAATTAATGTTTTGGACGTTGTAAGAATTCTTAGTTCTGTATTCACTCGGATATATATATATATATATATATATATATATATATAGAGAGAGAGAGAGAGAGAGAGAGAGAGAGAAAGAGGGGCTGCTAGATGTCCATTTCAACATACAAGTATGATAATAATTTTCCAGTTAATCCTAATTATTATTTTGTTAATTTTTTTTTTTCATTACAATAGATCTACGGAGCCAAGGAGCCTTGCGGCTTCCCGGGGCCTTGTGGTTTCCCGGGGCCTTGCAGCCCCTAGAGAATATGCGCCCCCTCCTCGCAACTGCGGGGTCTGCGGGAGACCTATTCACGGCCCTGTCATTGGCTTCAACCCCGGCCTCAGTTCTTTTTTAAATATCCTGTATCTCCTCTGGACAATCTCTTTGTTTAAGTTGGTGAAAGCTGCCATAATCCTTGCCTTCAGTTTATCTTTGGTGCTTCAAAGAGTTTTGTTGGTGTCTCACTCAACTCTGCGCCACATAAAATAATTAAGAGGGTTGCAGTCTGAGGAGTTAAGTGGCCAAATCTAAGAGGTGATGGGGTTACAGAAATTTTCTGGCAGCCATGACTGGGTTCTTCTGCTTGTGTGGCATGATGCAGAGTCCTGTTGTCAGACATATGGTCTTCCAGCAGCCATTTTCTTGACATAGAAAAACAATAACTCTTCAAGACACTTGATTTGGACCTCCGTGTTGAGCCTGAGGGAAGATGAATGGCGGCATGGACATTCCGTCACTAGTGATCGCTCCAAGCACCATGATGGTGAGTGGATATAGAATCCGCTGCACTGTCCTCAGACTGATATCTAAACACTCTAAAATGTCCGTATTGTAAATACCGGTGCGAATGCCAAGCATTACAGCATGCAGTTTCCAAATTTCTGGCTGAGTGAACTGCGTAACGGTTCTATTTTTCTCACTACCCGGTACCCTACTATATTGTGCAGTCGACAAAAAAATGACAAAGGACGTGTGCAAAACTAAAATATATATATATAATAGCGATAATTTACCCTTCGCACCATAGACAGGGACAATAAATTTGGTAAATTTCTTGTAAACATTCAAATTAGAATCCTCCAAAATCAACCCACTCACGCGCGCGCGCAAAAACATACTCAACAACCCTCAAAAAATGAGCCGAGTTTTTTGTTGACGTGGCCTCACATTAGAACTATTTTGGGTAATTGTAAATTTTTAGGCGAACTTTTATTTATTTTTTCGAAGGTTTTATTGTTGATGTTTTCCTTTCAAGAACAACTATGCAATGAAAAATCAATGTTCAGTCCAAAGAGAATATAAACAGACACGAACACAGACATAAGCGCGCACGCACACATAGATAGATAGATAGATAGATAATAAATAGACGGGATAGATAGATAGATATGAACAGACGTAGATAGATAGATAGAACAGACGTAGATAGATAGATAGATAGATATGAACAGACGTAGATAGATAGATAGATATGAACAGACGTAGATAGATAGATAGATAGATAGATAGATAGATAGATAGATAGATAGATAGATAGATATGAACAGACGTAGATAGATAGATAGATAGATAGATAGATATGAACAGACGTAGATAGATAGATAGATAGATAGATAGATATGAACAGACGTAGATAGATAGATAGATAGATAGATAGATAGATAGATAGATAGATAGATAGATATGAACAGACGTAGATAGATAGATAGATAGATAGATAGATAGAAATAGATGTAGATAGATAGATATGAACAGACGTAGATAGATAGATAGATAGATAGATAGATAGATAGATAGATATGGTTAGATGTAGATAGATAGATATGAACAGACGGTAGATAGATAGATAGATAGATAGATATGAACAGACGTAGATAGATAGATAGATAGATAGATAGATAGATATGAACAGACAGATAGATAGATAGATAGATAAATAGATAGATAGATATGAACAGACGTAGATAGATAGATAGATAGATAGATAGATAGATAGATATGAACAGACGCAGATAAACAGATAGATAGATATGAACAGACGTAGATAGATAGATAGATAGATAGATATGAACAGACGTAGATAAACAGATAGATAGATATGAACAGACGTAGATAGATAGATAGATAGATAGATATGAACAGACGTAGAAAGATAGATAGATAGATAGATAGATAGATAGATAGATAGATAGATATGAACAGACAGATAGATAGATAGATATGAACAGACGTAGATAGATAGATAGATAAGGAACAGACGGAGGGAGGGAGGGAGGGAGGGATAGATAGATATGAACAGACGTAGATAGATAGATAGATAATGAATGAATGTAGATAGATAGATAGATAGATAGATAGATACATAGATGTAGATAGATAGATAGATAGATAGATGAACAGACAGATAGATAGATAGATAGATAGATAGATAGATATGAACAGACGTAGATAGATAGATAGATAGATAAGAACAGACGTAGATAGATAGATAGATAGATATGAACAGACGTAGATAGATAGATAGATAGATAGATAGATAGATAGATAGATAGATAGAACAGACGTAGATAGATAGATAGATAGATAGATAGATATGAACAGACGTAGATAGATAGATAGATAGATAGATAGATAGATAGACAGACAGATAGATAGATAGATAGATGGATGGATAGATAGATAGATAGATAGATAGATAGAAACACGTAGATAGATAGATAGATAGATAGATAGATAGATAGATAGAAACAGACGTAGATAGATAGATAGATAGATAGATAGATAGATATGAACAGGCGTAGATAGATAGATAGATAGATAGATAGATAGATAGATAGATAGATAGATAGATAGATAAACAGACGTAGATAGATAGATAGATAGATAGATAGATAGATAGATAGAATAGATAGATAGATAGACAGATAGATAGATAGATAGATAGATAGATAGATAGATAGATAGATAGATAGATAGATAGAACAGACGTAGATAGATAGATAGATAGATAGATAGATAGATAGATAGATAGATAGATAGATAAAATGTAATGTATAAAAATAATTTTAGAAAATAAACACAACTAAAGTTACCAACAATCATTTTTCTAAAATAGTTTTGGCTCTTTTTTCTCATCAATGAGAATATATATATATATCCAGATGAAGAGAACTAACAAGTTTAGAGTCGAGAGTTCTCTGGCATTTCATTTTTAAAAGAAAATGCTCAATACAACATAGAGCATAATATAATAATTTTCTTTTATTTAATATCTTACATTGTGACAAAAATTTCTATTTTTCCAGATTTAAAGTGTTTATCTCGTCGTTAGACAATGTTCCGTACCTTTTAGTAGAATCGATTTACATTTGAAAATAGAAAACAATGAAAAATAATTATAATAAAAAAAAATTGTAACAAACTAGAAATAGAAAATAATTTTCTATCTCCGCCCCCTCTATATTAACTCTTTAATAAGCTTATTAAAGAGTTAATATGGATGGGGAAGACAGAAAATTTAGATCTTGTGGGTTTGTCTAATTTAACTAGTCATAATGAAGATCATCTTTGAAAATTTAAAATATAAATTAGATGCTAGGGGATGTGTGTTATTCATTTATGTCTAGAGTACAGGCTGGGCTGACTACTTCCGGCAAAACGTATACATTTTAGTTACGAAGAAATACTCTTATGTATCCATGATAAGGGGTTAATTTTTGTTTTCTTTAAAAATATAAAACACAGCAAAGGATTATAATAATTTAATTTAGAAAATTTGGTTAAATGTATAAATACATCTAGTAAAAATTCACTGATAAACTAAAGATAAGCGATAGAGTCGGAAAACATCACTATCACGGATCATAAAGCAAACTTTGATACAAATCTTACGACTAGATTCATAAATCTTACAAAGACTGAGATTGTAAGAATAAGTAAAAATATACTCGAAAGGATAAATAAACAAATTAAGAACTACCCTGGATTGAAGCAAAGGATCGATACCACCAATGTAACAAATTAGTTCTGTAATATAAAGGAAACAACAAATTGTTCTCTAATCCAATTTGATATTGAAGAATATTACCCATCAATTCCAAGGGAATTGTTTATGACTACATTGGAATTTGCCATGATATCGTCAGATCAATCAGACGAGAAATGTAACATCATTATGAATCCAAAAAATCAGTTCTTATTCATATTAAAGCACAGTAGATGAAAATTAACTAAAGAAAAAATTTGATATAACAATGGGATCGCTGGACTCTGTATTTCTTCCGATCTAGATGGCTTACTTATTCTATATAACATTACGGCCCACAGTGATATAAGTACAAAAGATATTAAATTTTATAGGGATGATGGTCTTATGGTTGTGAGAAATTCCAGAAACTTTAAAATTGATAAAATCAGAAAGTTAATATATACAGAGTTTAACAACCTAAACTTAAAAGTTAGTATTAATACAAATCTAAAAAAACGGAAATTTTATTGATGTGACATGAGACTTAGTAAATAATATATACCAACCATATAAAAACAAATACATATCCTTTAAATATCCACCAAAAATCTAACCATTCCCATCTATTATAAAACACCTTCCCTCATACAAAGAATATAGAATGAGTAGAAATTATGCAAATGAAAATGTATTTAATAAACACAATAATTCTTATAATAAGGCTTTAAAAATAGTGGATATAAATGACCTAATATTATATATGTACATGAGTATATCTACACCCGAAGAAAAAAAGAAACAGAAAAATCATCTGGTACACACGCCCTTTTAACAATCAGTTAGCTGCAAATTATGCCAAAAGTCTCTCGCTTCGATTGAGAAACATTTTTGAACAAACTGTTAAGCAAGATTTTCAATAAGAATACGCTAAAATTAAGTTATAGTTGCACTGATAATATACAAAAAAATTATAAGCATAATAATAAAATTTTAAATAAAAATAATTCCAAAATTGAAATCAATAATTTATACAATGAAATATGTAATTGTAGAAACCTTATCAAATGTCCATTGAAAAATAAATGCCTTACTAAATTTATTGTTTATCAACACACTATTTCTTCTACTGAAAAACCTGGAAATAAAAAAATATATAACAGGAGCACAAAAAACACGTTTAAATTAAGATAGTACCAGCATATTTCTTCCTTTAAGTACTGTAATAGAAGATCCCTATCCATATATTTTCTGGTATTTAAAGAAAACAAATAAAACTCCCACAATAAAATAGAAAATTATTTTAAGCAAAAACGAAAATATGGAAGGTTTTAAATGGCCCATGATCCTTGTGTCTAAATGAAAAGCTGTACATTATTGAGTGTCTTAAAAATAAGGATTTATTAAATCAACCAAATGAATTTACTGTCATATGCAGACATTGTAAAATGTTTTCCTTAGAATATAGTCAATAATTCTTCGTATAAGTCTATTGATTACTTTTATATACTTTATACGTATATCCTTTATTTTATTTTGCATTATGCCACGAGTAATATTGATTTAATTTAGTGGTTCTTTTTAAATTTAAGATTGCTGTATGATAATACATGAAGAATTGATAAATAAATGTATTCATAACTAAGAAATATAAAAATATTTTAATAATAATAAATTTCCCTTTAAGACAGGTCTAAAGTAAATGTTTTACTTTTTTTAAAGAAAATATGGATTAAACATTATCAGAGATACATATTTCTCTAAGTGTATTTCTTCGTAACTAAAATGTATACGTCTTGCTGGAATTAGACAGCATAGCCGTAAATATGACAGTTCTCCTAGACATATGAGTACTACACATCCTCTAATATCTAACCTATATTTTAAATTTTCAAATAGACCTTCATTAAGATTAGTTAAATTAGACACACCAAATAAGATATAAATTTTCTGTCTTTCCCACCATATTAAATCTTTAATAAGCAAACATAGTTTTCTATTTTCAAATGTAAATAGTTTTCACCAAAGTTAGTGATCATTGCCTGATCACGAGATAAACACTTTAAATCTTCAGACACAGAATTTCCGTGCCGCAGTGTAAAATATTTTTAATAAAAAAATTATATATATATAGATGTTTAGGATACTAGTGTGTGTGTGCCCCCTAAATACGAATTTGCACGAGATACTAGATTAGCAACTAGATCCCACCCTTTTACAGTGAAACCGATAAAATGCAGCCGTAACTTCTACTCCAACAGTTTCTTTCCTCGCACTTCCCGACTGTGGAATTCTCTTCCAAACG
>JBBBDQ010000350.1:4630000-4657500 GCA_037127315.1 Ascarosepion bandense | reverse complement strand
GATAGATAGATAGATAGATAGATAGATAGATAGATAAAGGTGCTAAGTCCATTTTTTTTATACCATATAAAATCGTGGTGTGAGGAGATAGGCTTATAAGCTAATCGAATTATAATTTACAACCACTTTAGATGTGTTCAGTTTTTTATTTTATATATATTGTTGTGGCCTGTTAGGGCCAGGAAGAAAGACACAGAAACAAGAAGGTAGGTTCAACAAGTATATTAGAATAGCAGAACATTATATATATATATATATATATAAAACGGTACAAGGTAAAATCAGTTATTAAACATCGCCTAAAGACACCACTCATGGTAGAAAACTGGGTAGCGAAATAACTCGTTTAAAAATGGAAAATATTCAAAAGTTCTACAATATTATTGTATCGAACACTTTTTAATACAAATGTGTACTGGCCTCTCTAACCCTATTAGGACTAAAACCTAAGTATTAAACAATATATATATATATATATATATATATATATACACACACACAAAGGAAGAGTGTTAGTAGTTAGCAAAGAGAAGTGTACGTCCGAACTTCCCAAGTTACACTGCGTCTCGACTATCTCACGACTGCCTTCCCGGAAGTCACCCAGGTTAGTATTTACTGAAGGAGAAAGAGTCATTTCCTATGTGGATAGGCCAGCATAACACACACGCACATACATTACCGGCCACATCAGTGTTTTAAAAAATAATGATGTATTTCATACTATTTTTTAGTATTTATTACCAAGTAATTGTAAATGAAAATAGAATGGTTCTTTTGTTAATACTGCACAATAACATGTGTATCAAATGAATTTATAAATATTTAATAATTACCTATATTGCAGTTTCATCAATGAAAGAATAAAGAAAATTTACGGTGATTCGGACGAGTTCATCTTTACTTCCTTGCCTTGTAAAATTATACAAAGTAATAATAACAAAAGAACCATTCTATTTTCATTTGGCAATAAATACTAACAATAGTATGAAATAAATCATTTCTTTTTAAAAAGTGGGGTGGCTTAATAATTATGGCCTGTAGTGCGTGTGTTTGTGTGTGTGCATATATATATATATATATATATATATATATATATATATATATATACTAGCAGTATAGCACGGCGTCGCTCGAATATAATGAAAGCTTTAAAACTAATCTATGGTCCTGGAGCTCAGACTCTTTCGAAGTTGGCACGAAAGACTAAAAAGCAGTAGTTGTTTCTAGTTAAAGCGAAACCATAGAATGAAAGAAAAATGAATGGATGTAAGTCAAATTTTGATTTCCTGGTATCGATATCAAATAAGTTTTTTCGTTGTAAACTCAATTTTGAAGGCTAAATAAGTCATCTGAGTAAATGGTATCATGGCTGAGACTAAGAACTACAATTATACCTACTTAGAACCAAACCCGAAGCAAAAACTAAAATAAAAAAATACAGACATACAGGCAGATAAACAAACACACACACACACACACACACACACACACACACACAAACATCTTGCCTTTTATATATATATATATTATCGATTTTCTGCGCTATTATAAGAACTGCAACCTTGAAACTTCTGAATATCGTTTCTTATGTCTTTGTCTATGAGTGTATCAAATTTGATTAAAATCGGACCACTCCTTCTATAATCCAATTTTTTCGATTATGGATTTTCAATATTTATCGCGGGTACCTCGACACAAAACGCAAACGCTTATAGTACAACTGTGTAAACTTTCCAGAAAATCGGTTCAGTCGTTTCGGAGTCTATAAGTAACAGACACATACACATACACATACACATACACACACACACAGAGACAAAGTTACATTTATAGATTAGATTTAGATTAGATGAAGTTGGGTCTTTTCTATGTAAAACAAATGCAATAAATTTGCCAAAAATGCAAAATATTTTGTAAATGTATATACATGGTCTATTCCTAATGCTGTCAAAGTATGATTATTTATTAGAATTGAATTTATTTTTCAGCTTCAAATTCGGAGTCCAGAGTAGCTCGCAAAGACATCTGGGTATTCATAATTCTATATCTGTTTTCATGGTATCGAATTTCGATGTGCATTGTGGTGCAGTAGATATCGGCTCAAAAAAAGTAATCGGAGAGCCAGAGTTCAAAGTCCAGTTGAATTCATAGCATTCACTTGCGTGCAAATACTCTTGGGAAAGTTATTAATCGTCTCTTCCCTCCAGTTACGGGTTAAATAACAAGTCAGATTGTGTTCTATAGCCTTGGTTGGCAACTAGTCTACTGCAGAAAGTAATGGCAACCAACTGCGAGAAAATCTTCTGTCCAGTCAGTCATTCCTATTTCGAGACATGATCACCCAAGAATGTATCATGTATGGCACTAAAATGACTAACTTGATTAAAGATCATCTACTAAACCACAACTTCATGTCGTCGCTATATGCAAGGCTTTATATGACTGGGGCTAATTCAATAGCACACATTCCTTTATGGCCTATCTGCATTATTTGTTTTCGGTCGGCCAGACCTGACTGCTCCACCTAAAGCGTTAATGGAGAAATGTTACATTACGAGGAAGAAAATTATGCTTCGAGAGAAATATTTATAGTCTAAAATAAATGCCTTTTACTTATTGAGTTACTGAATTATGGATTTACGCACCGACACTCAAATACACATTTTGATAATCATCTTTCTTCTTTTATGTGTCGCGTCTCTTCAGAACGTAGGCAAACATGGCCCTCCACATCTTCCTGTCTCTTGTAGCTTTTAATAGATTTTGTCTTGGTATTTCTTGAAAACTCTGCTCTGCCATTCACTTGCTTAAGCCCACCAAGTATGCCACGCACTATTTTCCTCTCTCTTTCCAGCTATCGTTCCTGTTAGTATCAGTTTTCACAAGCCGTCCGTTCTTATAACATGTTCCAGAAATTGCAATTGTCTCTTCCAAATGTTAAGCATTCGTTTCCTTTTCGTTTCCATTCTCTCCAAAACCTGGTTATTGCTCACATGTTCGGTCCATATTATCCTCAGCATCCTTCTGTAGAACCACATTTCGGTTGCTTCGAGTCATTCCTTCTTCTTTGAGGAGATCGTCCAGCATTCACTGCCTTATAGGACGACAGATATAACATAACAGCCCGTGCAACTCAGAACATTTTTAGTAGTAGGAGAAGATGCCAATGAGAGAAAAAAGCTCCTTTTTTTTTTTAATTTTATTTTCTGAAGTATGAAATATTAAATCTGAAAAAAAAAGATTAAATAATACACTACTAAATTAACCATTGGCACTTTTTTTTTTTTACATATTTTGTTTTTGTTTGAAAAAACACTTTTTTTTTAAATATTTCTTTTGTTTCAAAATTACAGGGAAAATATTCACATCTTTTCTGTTAACCAAATGAATTTTTAAATAAAAATTAAATATAAAGGCTCTTTTTATTTTAATAAAAAAATATTTTAATCGCGTTTTACACGTGTGATTTGATTTGTGACGTAATTTCGCAACCATCTTAGATCTTAGATGTTTTAGGGAGCAAATGTAAAAAATCGGCTCCATTCAAGTGCGAAAGGAAAAATTGCTGAACTTAAACTCAAAAAGTATGTGTCGACCTGCCTTCCCTGTAGATATGTGTCCCTAGAAAGTTTAAATGGCGTAGATAAAAAAAAAAAAATGTAGGCGTGCATAGGGAACAGTCACACACAGACTCACAGATTGCCTTTTATAGATAGATAGATAGATAGATAGATAGATAGATAGATATGAACAGACTGAGATAGATAGATCTTTATGTGTCATTAAATTTATTTCTACGCATTTTTCTTTGAGCTATTCTTCTTTAGGCTGTTTGCATTTGTTCTTTATTTCCTTGTATAGTTTCCTGTATTCCGTTCCATGTTTTGGCATTGTTTTCTGTCTCCTTTGCATCATGTCGAGAACCTCATAAGTGATCCACTCTTTTTTTCGTTGGGATAATGTCGCTTTCTGATGTCACTAAAGCTTCTCTTAGTGTGTCTCATTTATGTCGCAATTGACGAACCTAAAAGTCCTATGTAAAAAGAATCTGGAAAATATATACACAATTCTTTTGTATTTTCTCTCTTTCTCTCTCTCTCTCTCTCTCTCTCTCTCTCTCTCTCGTTATCTCAATCTTCCTCAGTCTCTCTCTTTTTGTCTCTCTCTTTCTCGTTCTCCTTTTAATTCACTTTCTAGTTTTCTCTCTCTTTCTCTGTTTCCCTTTCTCATTCTCTCTCTCTCTCGTTCTCTCTCTCTCTCTCTCTCGCTTTGTCGTTATCTCAGTCTTCCTCAGTCTCTCTCTTTTTGTCACTCTCTTTCTCGTTCTCCTTTTAATTCACTTTCTAGTTTTCTCTCTCTTTCTCTCTCTCCCTTTCTCATTCTCTCTCTCGTTCTCTCTTTGCTGCTATGTGTTTGTTATGTCAGTGTTAAAACCAGATCCTGCTGAGTGATGGAAGTGGTAGCCATTGGCGCTATTGTGTAATGTTCTAGCCCGGGTAAACATCAAATGCTAAATTTCTAGTTATCTTATGACTCCAGTCTATGTGTAACATTCTACCTAAAAAAACCAATCGTTGATACTAATATTAAAAGAATGTATACACTGGTTTAGGGTGAGGATATAGTTTAAACTAAAAAAAAAAAAAATACCTATAGTCATGAAGTAGGGATTTTTTTTTTACCTTGAGTCATGAACTACGAGAAATAGATGCAGACTTATCTGGCTTCAAGAACGTTTTGCCAATAGCCAGCAAGTCAGCGGTTAGATTTGGTAACCTGGCGTGTCGAGCGAGATTGATTGATGTTTAACGGCTTATCAACACTTTTAGGATTATTTGAAGTCGAAAACATTTTGGATTGCAAGAATAATAATTTTTGTGAATGAATATCGCATTTAAAATTTTTGGGAAATAGCAACGATTTTTTCACGATCCAAGTACTATTTAATATATAGCTGTTGAGATGAGTTGGATCCATCTCATTTCCAAGGATATTTGCGCGTCAGTGAATGGGATGGGCCTGACTTGGGGTGTCGAGAGAAAGGTTGTTTAACTCACAGTTCCACGTAGAAAATATGTTTAATACTCATTAGAATCAGACAGAGAAAAAAGTGGATAGCCAAAGATCAACTTAGTAGGTGTGAAATTGGATCTAACCCAAATGAAATGGTAGAAGTTGGCTGGAGAAATGATTCCACGAAAGAATGAGAATTTGTTGGCAAGCAGTCAACAAGACGAAACAAGGTAACGAGGGATGTCAGATCAGTGAGAGCACAGTAAAATTTCTGAGAGAGAGGCTCCAAAACTGTTATATACGTACCTATGAATATTAATGGTTATGTCCAAATCCTCATAGACAATATTGTGTGGGGGGTTAAATTGCCGTCTAGCGATTAAAGTCGCTCAGACGCAATTCTGACATTGTCGAACTTTCTGACTTCGGACAGAGAGTAACCCAGACGAGGCTCCACCGAAGAGTAGAATACGCCTGAGGAAAAGTAAACATTTAATTTTTTGACCGAGCTATAATGCTCGTTTTACACACATTAAAAGGGCCTTGTGCCACATTTTGTCTCAAGTTGAGAGGCAGCTAAATATCTATATTGTTGTCTAGTGATATAAAGAGTTAATTTGCCTTTGCCTGGGTTTTTTAATTTTAATCTCAGCCCAAGGGGAGCATTCTCCCTCCTAGGCTTTACTTCTACCGCGGAAGAGGGATGAGTTTATTGCTCGGCGCCTGAGGTGTCTCTAAAAGGGGAAGTGCTAAGGGTGTATAGGATTTTTTAGAAATTACTGCCGATAAACCCTCCTTAAAAACTGACCATGTGTCACATCTGGTAAATTTTCGTTTTAGGACCCAGAGGCCTTTACCGCTTCAAATCTTTCCAAAACATCCCTATTTCCGTGAAAATGTATATGCTGAACGCAAATCGATAATTGTTTATTGAAGAAACCTACCTTTTTTTCATTTTATCGAAAAGAAAAATATGGAACTTCTTGTCGCTGTTTATCTCACCCACTAACCACGGTTAGAAAATGTTATTCACTGCAGACTGAATTCACACGTAGTTTTACAATTTTTCGGTCTTTTTACTTCCATTTTGCGATTAATGCGCAGAAAATGAGTTCCGAAACACAACAAATCGCAGAGTAATTCCTGAAAAGGGAGTAAATAGAACGAATTCAGTATCCTACGCTTCAAGTCATTCAGCGGTTAATCAGAAATGAGAATGGTGGTAAGGGGTGAGATATAGTCCGATTTATTTCTGGTCGATAACATGAAAAAAGGTATAAACAATTATCGATTTAAGTTCAGCATATACATTTGCACGGAATTAAGAATGTTTTAGAAAGATTTGAAGGGGTAAAGGCCTTCGGGTCCTAAAACGAAAATTTACCTCACATCTGTTGCGTGGTGAGAGCACCGGTAAATATCTATATTGCTGTCTAGCAGTTCACCACTAGCAGCGATTATCTACTTTACGCCGCTGACAGGTATTGTAATTGTTGATGTTATAAAGATTGCTATTTCATTTTCCAACTACCGTTTCGGTTATTTCACATTCAGTAACCTTTTTAGACTGACTCAATAGCTAAATCCTCTGCTAGGTAAGTTGTGTCGCTGTGTCGGACCAGGAGGTTTTTTTCCCGCCTGAATCCATCTTGCACATATACAAATCAATCATCCGTCCGTGCATAGAATACTGCTGTCATGTATGGTCAGGCACCCCTGTTGTTCATCTCAGCGTTCTCAACAGACTTCAAAGAAGAAACTGTAATGTGATAGATCCTGACTTGGCGGCTCGTCTCCAGCCACTTTCTCACCGGCGGGATGTGGCTTCCCTCTGTCTATTCTACAAATATTTTCATGACTTCTGCTCCGACGAACTTAAGTCACTGGTGCCCCCACCACAAGAATTTACCCAGGCAACCAGACTGGCAACAAGGTCCCACCCATTTACAGTTAGATCAACTAAATGCAGCCTACAATTCTACTCCATCAGCTTCTTTTCTTGCACTTCTTGCCTGTGGAACTCCCTTCCATATACTTGCTATAACCTCCAGGAATTAAAAATGCAATGTCAATATTCATCTCTTATCCACTTGACTCCAGTTCTTTCTACATCACCCTGTATGTCTTGTTCTTTTCCTTTCTCTCTACCTTCGCAACTGTCTTCACACCTGTGTTCCCATCCTTTTCTTGACCTTTTTCTGACATCCCCTGTAACTGGTTCATCTTTCTCTTTACTCTCCTCCTATCTAAACTTTTACTCTTATGTAGCCCCCATGCGCATCAGTGGCGATACTGCTTTGCTTAGGGTGAAACGATTAAAAAAAATAAACAAATCCCAAGAGCCTTCTGGTATCAGTTACATGAAGGCATTCAATTCGTTGCACTTGGAGCAGAAAGCTGTTCTTAAACTCTTACCTTATGTCAAACCAGTCTAAACTATATTCTGGAAAATCAACATTTGAAACTCCAGAATATTTCAAACAACTAAGCAGGCCTGGCCTATTTGAAAGATTGGCGCAACCCGATCTTCCCATCTCTATTTTCACCAAGCAGCCAAATGCCATGTTTAACTAAGTAAGTATAAGGGTCAAAGCTGTACAAGAACTGAAATGATTTCAAAGTACAACGAAGGATCAACTTTAACATAAAGTATTGAAAGAAGTCAATCATTTTCATTGATTAAATATTGAATTTAATTAAGGTAGATGAGTTCCCATTTCACTGGGATTTATACCCAAACCACAGGGGAGCATCCCCCAGGTTTTACCACTCCCTAGGAAGGGGGCTGAGTTTACTGCCCGGTGCCTGAGGCGTCCCTAAAGCGGAAAGTGCTGAGGAAGTTTAGAAATTTTTCCACGGTGTTACCAATAAATCCTCCTTAAAAACTAACCTTGTGTCACATTTGTTACTTAGTGGGAGCCCCGGTAAATATCTATATTGCTGTCTAGCAATTCACCAATTAGCAGTGATTATCTACTTCAGGCACCTGGCGAGTTTTGTTGATGTTATAAAGATTATTATTTCATTTTCCAACCACCGTTCGGGCAATTTCTCATTTAGTAACTTTTTTTAGGTTACAACAAAAATCACAAGAGCCTTCTGGTATCAGGTACATGAAGGCATTCAATTCGTTGCACTTGTACCGGAAAGCTATTCTTAAACCCTTACTTTATGTCAGACCAGGCTAAACTATACTCTGGAAAATCAACATTTGAAACCACAGAATATTTCAAACAACTAAGCAGGCCTGGCCTATTTGAAAGATTGGTGCAACTCGATCTTCCCACCTCTATTTTCACCAAGCGGCTAAATGCCATGTTTAACTGAGCTGAGTAAGTATAAGGGTCAAAGCTGTACAAGAACTGAAATGATTTCAAAGTACAATGAAGGATCAACTTTAACCTAAAGTATAGAAGGAAACCAATCATTTGCATTGATTAAATATTGAATTTAATTAAGGCAGACAAGTTCCCACGTTTATTACAAATTATGTCACTAAGTATTGACCCATTAAATCCATCATTGCCAGTAAAAGTTACTATGTAAAAATAACTATGATAAATGGAAATAGGCGTATTTATTTTATTAGCAGGACTCAGTGTAAAGCACTGGATTTTTTGTTCGCTGATTCTGCGTATATTTAAGCGAATATGCGGCGACCACTGATACTCTATTCACTTAGCGTCGTACTCTTTCTGCATGTCTAACCTGCTATTTTGGCTGCGACCCACGGACCTGGGTTATGGTTGGTGCGACAGGTTCACGCATCTATCTCGTTTAAAAAGCTAGATAACGCTCTTCTTACCGTAGGATTTGAAATTTCTGAATTTGTTGTAACTGAGTCTTTCACCGATTGCAGTGGCCAAAAAATGATAACGATTATTTCTTCTTTGTATATATATTGTTGTAGAGGAATATCCTGTCCTATATATAAAAGACTGTAACTAAAGCGAACTAGAAGCATACGTCACTAGGCGGGCAACGCTCGCAGTTGACGGCTTTGCGCACTGTCTTCGGGTGGAGAGCATTGACCCAGTCGTGACTCCACCCTTCGGCGTAGTCACGACTGTGGTAAATTAGACAGAAATTTTTGGGCGGGCTATATGAGCCGGGGGATCCCACTTTAAAAAGGCCTTGTGCTGCGAATAAATATTCATACGTCAGTAAACGGAAGCATATGTCACTAGACGGAAGCATTCTTCACTAGACGAACGCATACGTGCTCGGTAGAGACATTTTCTACTTGATTGTTATACCCGTTACTGTTCGTTGGTGTTCTTGTATGTCTGATGAGTTTATTGTACTGTGGTATAATAAATCTCTTACAATGCAACTTCAGTATTAAGTATTATTCTTGCACTATTCTTTTCCCTGATTATCCCCTATCGTATATATATATATATATATATATATATATACTATTAATTTGAACCCTGCTTTCCGATACCAAATTCCGATCCGCTATCCGTTACACCACCTCTTAGATGATCAAATGCGGAAGTTTGAACAATATTTAGAACTAGCAGTATAACCTGGCATTGCTCGGGTGTAATGAAAGCTTTAAAACTAACCCATGGTCCTGGAGCTCAGACACTTTGAACGTTGGCACGAAATACTAAAAAGCAATAGACTGAAAGAAAAATGAATGGGTGTAAGTCAAATTTTGATTTCCTGGTATCGATATCAAATAAGTTTTTTCGTCATAAACTGAATTTTGAAGGCTAAATAAGTCCTCTGAGTAAATGGTATTATGGCTGAGACTAAGAACTACAATTATACCTACTTAGAGCCAAACCCAAAGCAAAAACTAAAATAAAAGGGCTGAAAAAATACAGACATACAGGCAGATAAACAGACGTACACATAAACATCTTACCTTATATATATATATATATATATATATATATATATATATATATATATTATCGATTTTCTGCAC
The DNA here is from genome assembly GCA_037127315.1 of Ascarosepion bandense. Lineage (NCBI taxonomy): Eukaryota > Metazoa > Mollusca > Cephalopoda > Sepiida > Sepiidae > Ascarosepion > Ascarosepion bandense. The sequence goes on along the minus strand of JBBBDQ010000350.1, from coordinate 4,647,548 downwards.
TATTGTAAGAACTTCAACCTTGAAACTTATGAATATCGTTTCTTATATCTTTGTCTATGAATGTATCAAATTAAAATCGAATCACTCCTTCTATAACCCGATTTTTTCGATTATCGATTTTCGATATTTATTGGGGTACCTTGACACAAAACCTAGCTAAGAACACTCGCAGACGCTTATAGTACAACTGTGTAAATTTTCAAGAAAATCGGTTCAGCCGTTTCAGAGTCTATAGGTAACGGACACACATACACATACACACACACACACACACAGACAAAGTTCCATTTATAAATAAATTTAGATCGATTAGATAATATATATATATATAAATATATAACTTTGTGATGATCCACGTATACTGTCTTAATATGTATAGGAAAAACTACTAAAAAGTTGTAACTTTAAATATGTATTTTTGACAGTGTTTATTTCTATTATAATAGAAATAAACAAATACTGTCAAAAAATACATTTTTAAACTTACAATTTTTTAGCAGTTTTTCCTATATATATATATATATATATATATATATATATATATACTATTAATTTGAACCCTGCTTTCCGATATCAAATTCCGATCCGCTATCCGTTACACCACCTGCACATCTCTTTGACGATCAAATGTGAAAGTTTGAAGAATATTTAGAATTAGAAATTTAGAAAGAAGTACAACAAAGAAATAAAGACCGGAAAATAATGTTATACTTGTTTCATTTTCAATTCGAAAGAATACCTGCTGACCATGTAATGTTATTCAGACAGCGTTTCACAAACAGGTGGACATAGGATCAGTTAAATAAGGCTGTGTGTTAAAAGCTAGAAACAGAAAAACATAGGTTTTAATTTTTTTAATTACATTTGCAGATCGATACTTTCAGATCACCAATCGTTAATCTGTCAAACGCTTCGATGAGGTTAGTTCATTGACGACCCCTCTATAAGAATATACACGCGCAACCAGACTAACAACAAAGTCCAACCCTTTTACAATTAATTCGAGCAAATTCAGCCTCCAATTCTACTTCATTAGCTTCTTTTATCGCACTTCCCACCTGTGGAACTCCTTTCCAAATACTTGCTTCTCTTACAGCTACAATCTCCAAGAATTTAAATGCAATGTCAATTGCCATCTCTTATCCACTTAACTCTAGTTCTTCTCTCGTCCTTTCCCCCATCAGCCCGTGTATCTTGTTTTTCTTCCTTTTTCACTCTACTTTGGCAACTGTCATCAGACCGGTGTTCCTATACTTTTCTTTCCCTTTTCTCTGACACACCCTGTAACTGGTTCGTCTTTCTCTTTGGTCTCCTCCTGCTTATCACGCTTCTCTTGAATAGCCACCCCACTGCGCACCAGCGGCGGTACCGCCTTGCTTGGGGTGAAACGATTAAAAAACAACTGTAAGATGATGTGGTGTTGTGAATCGTGTCCGCAAGAGTAAGGTAACTCATAGCGCCATCATCCCTAAAGAAAGGCAGTAAATCTTCATCTGCCCTCTCCATTCAGGACATAGGCGATCATTTGCGCCTGTCCCTTATCGTTCTTAAGATTTCTTTCCTCTTGGCAGATCTCCCAAACCCCGCTCTGCCATCCATTTGCTCAAGCCCATAAAGTATTTCTCTCGCTGTTCCAGAAACATCATCTGTCTCTTCCTGATGTTAAGTATAAGTTTTCTTCTGGTTTGCATCCTCTCGAACACCTCGTGATTGGTTCCTAGCATTCTCAGCATCCTTCTGTAGAACCACATTTCTGCTGCCTTGAGCCTGTTCTTCATCCTTGAAGAGATCGTCGACCATAGATTTCCTGAAAGACATCACATTGTCTCTTCAAGTCGCGGTCATCCGGGAGCGAACGTTGTTAGTAGGAAAATAAAAATATATTGACACCTAAGACATGATATTATTTTCTTCTGAGTCTTGCCATTAAATACTGAAGCGCGTTTCGAGCGTAGGTGTTGTAACACGATTGGTTGCTGTGAGCCAATGAAAAGACAGAAGACGATCATACAAGCAGTTAACGCATGCGCACAGCAAGGTGAAGAAAGGCGAGAGGAAACGGAAAAAGAAAAGGTAAAATTTACAAGTATAAAAAAAAAGCAAATAAAATAATCTTATGTCTTCGATCAAAAAAAAAAGATAAACGAAGATTCGGTGAAAAGACAGAAATAGTCGCAGGAAGGCAAAGAAGAATAAAGAAAAGGTATTTGATGGTGTCCTCTGGCAGAAATACAATCACATTATTATCGGAGCCAAGCAATATCCAAGATACAAACACATCCGTCAATCGTTTTCATGGACGCACGGAAATGTAGCGACATCGTCCGCCGGGTATTCCCAAATGCTTACAACCGAATAAAAAAAAAAATCTAGATACTGGAAAAAAATGCAGAAAAGGCAGGTTTACTCCTTCTTGGTCCTAAAAAATAGCTTGACTGGTCTCGAGGTAAACTTACCTTATCTTCCTTTCTTCCTCTTTCTTTCTTTCTTTTTCTTTCTCTTTTCTTTCTCTATCTCTCTCTCTCTCTTATTATTTTTTTACTCCTTCAACAAAGAGGAGAGTACTGGATTGCTATGTGATGTCAGTTCTTCAATATGGCAGTGAATACTGGACAATATCTTCAAAAATGACGAAAAAACTTGAAGCAACTGAAATATGGTTCTACAGAAGGATGCTGCGGATATCATGGACCGAGCATGTGAGCAATGACGAGATTTTGGAAAAAATGTAGACGAAAAGGAAATTAATACTGAGCATCAGGAAGAGACAACTAAAGTTCCTGGGACATGCAATGAGGAAGGAAGGCTTGGAGAACCTGTTACTAACAGGCCAGATAGAGGGAAAAAGAGACAGAAGAAAGCAGCGGATAACATATTTGAAGGACCTGATCAGGTGGATGCCGGAACAAGGGTTGCATGGTGCAACAGAAGAAAGCGCGCTAAGAGCCACCAGGGACAGGGAGATGTGGAAAGCCATGCTCGCCTACGTCCTGAAAGGACATGGCACATAAGAAGAAGAAGAGAATACCATGGACCGAACATGTGAGCAACGATGAGGTTTTGGAGAGGATGGAAGCTAATACTTAACATCAGGAAAAGACAACTAAAGCTCCTTGGACATGTAATGAGGAAAGACGGCTTGTAGAATTTGATACTTACAAGTTAGAGAGAAAGAGAGAGACAGGGGAAAGCAATGCGTAACATACTTCACGGGCTTGAGCAAATGGATGGCAGAACGGTTTTTGGGTGGAGTAACAGGAGAACCGAGTTCGAATTCCAGTTGAATTCCTCACAATCACTTACGCGCAAATACTCTTGGAAAAGATATTAATCAGTCTCTTCCTTCCAGTTATGGGTTAAACAACAAGACAGATTGGGTTATATAGCCTTGGCTGGCAATCAGTCTACCGCAGAAAGCAATGGCAAACTACTGCGAGATAATCTTCTGTCCAGTCAGTCATGTCTCTTTCGAGACATGATCGCCCAAGCGTGTTTCACGTATGGCACTTAAGAAGAAAGCTTGTTAAGATCTACTAGAGATAGGGAGATGTAGAAGGCTATGATCGCCTACGTCTTGAAGGGCCACGGCACTTAGAAGAAGAAGAACATCTTATTCAGTTTCTAAGAAACATCATCCGTCATTTCCGTGAAACTTTGTATTTCTCTGCTAGATTTACCTTTGTCCTTGCATTACCAAGGGTGTTGTATAGCTGCACTTACGTGACCTTGAAATCCGTGATGTTAAAAAGGCCACACACTAGACTTTTCATTCCAGCTGCGGCAATGTCCTTTTTTACCTTCTTACATGAATGCCTTGGCTATTCGACCGGCACAATAATGCTGAATCATAGATCCTTATGGATAAGATATTACAGGTGAGCGTTAGTAAGCAGACAACTGTCAACAGTTAACAAAAAGTTTTTGAGCCTCTCTCTCTATATCTTTATCTCTCTCCCTCTTCATCTCTCAACACATACCCCACCCCACCCCCCTCTCTCTCTCTCTCTCTCATAATATTATCATCGAAGCTGGAAAGGAGGTAATAGTTTAAACCTAATTTGAGAAATTAAGTTTGTACTTAATGGATATTAAGTAATATTAGAAAAATTCGCCCGTACATATTACTCAATTCGCCGATACATATTTCTCATATAACAAAAGCCTAGGATTTATCATCTACAAAACTTTAAAACACATCTAATCTAATTATTATCAATAACAAGAACCAAACGACATGTATAAAGGAAATCAATCATATTCAAATTCAAATTCATCTTTGCAATCACTAATCTTTTTTTTTAATTCAATATACATGAAATTTGTTTTCTTAATAAAGTTCTTCCCTATTTGTGTTTGGTGTCGTCTTTCTTAGTCACGTGGGTTGATTGATTTTCCTTTATACATGTCGTTTGTTTCCGTGTTAGCCAGTTTTCACTGACGATTCGTTTAGGTGAAAACCAGGTAGGTTGTCTGGCTCTCTAGGTATTCTTTATTTATTGTGCTCTACCTAGTTGATTGCTCGTGTCGGGGTTTTTTCTTTGGGCTACGTGTTGACTCGGTCTGAGCTCTTTTGATTGACGTTCATGTACTTAGCTCTTTCTTTTTTGAAACTATTTTTCCCTTCTTTGTCGATCCGTGGAAGGTTTTTCGACACGCGTATAGTTATTATATATATATATATATATATATATATATATATATATATATATAAAATAAAAGCGTTTTTTTTTCTTTCTCGGTGGGCCCTAGTACTTAGTAACCATTATATATGACATCATCGTAGACTACCTGTCGATTTTTTTTTTATCAAACCTGTTTTTTAGATAGATAGATAGATAGATAGATGAACAAACTGAGGCTACTAACGTGTTTGGTAGGCTTTTGTCATGTTTTTATTTTTATTTTTCAATCAAAAGGTTGTGTGCACTGTATTAAAAAAATGTTATCTTGCGTTTAGCTGAATTATATTTCAGTTAAATGTTCAACCGTTTATATCCCACACAGACACACCGTCGTATTTTGGCTTTAATTTCAATTGAAAATAAAGACAAAAATCCAGATATTAGAGACCATGTACATTAAATCCAAACAACCCACACTTAATAAAATCACCTTTAAATCCGGTCATAACACGTTACATTGTATTTGAATACATGGTTCTGTTGTCATTTCACGCTATCACGCGGTGTGACGTCATAGAACCGCATTGCAAATTTGCGAACTGCGTTTGTTATTTTTAGTAACTATTGCTGTTGCCTAGCGGAGTTTTATGTCAACACGAAATAAAATCGTCGGTGATGGTGGATGTTATTGTGTTACCGTCTTAATAACCGATCTGAAGATGGCTCATGTGAGCCGAAAGCTTAGAACCAAATTAATAAAAACTTATCCAAATGTTGGAGAATTTTGTCTTTATTTTCAACTGAAATTAAAGCCAAAATACGACGTTTAAAGAGCTCATGATTAAACATAATAGACAGTCATTGTCTCTTACATTTAACAGTATATGTTTAGAAAATTATTTGCTGCTTCGATACACTATATATATATATATATATATATATATATATATATATATATATATATATATATATACTCTAGCGTATAAGCATCGTTCATTAAGCAATGAATTAGAACACTCTCAGCTATTGGGTGTGTATAATGATAATATACATGCTAAAAAGTCTGCCTCCTTCTACCGAGCGCCCATAGCTCAGAGGTAGAATCACCGACTGATGCCAATTCGGTCGGGTTTCAATCCTGGGTTAAAAAGCAATCGGAGTTTAACCGTACTGATGAGCTATGATACACCAAAATAGATCTGTCTGCGGATGACTATATATATATATATATATATATATATATTAGTCATCCACATAAAAGCCTGTTTCGTTGGATCGCAGCTCATCAGCGTGGCTAGACACGTCCACTTGCTTTTGACCGGGGTCGAAACTTAACTGATTTGGTGTAAGTCGGAGTCGCTACCCACTAAGCCATAGACGCATGGAATCAGAGAAGGGAAATTTTAACGTGTTGTATATAAGCAGTGTATACACACGCCAGTCTCCTGAAGAGTAATGCATATATCGCAGAAGTGGAAAGTGTTTTTAAATTTTTTTTCTCTATAAAGCTCAGTCGTAATGAGAGCATTATATATATATATATATATATATATATATATATATATATATATATATATATTATCTATATTATATATATATATATATACATATTTCAAGCAAGGCAGTATCGCTACTGGTGCACAGGGGATTATTCGTCATTTACCGTGTTCGCTCAGGACGTAGGCGATCATGGACTTCTACTTGCTCCTGTCCCTTTTCACTCTGAATACTTTTCCTATTGGTATCACTCCCAACCCCTGCGGCGCCACCTGTTAGCTCAAGCCCATCAAATATGCCTGATTTCTTTTGTCTCTCTTTCCCTCTATCTGTCCTGTGAGTATCAGATTCTCCAAACCCTCCTAACTCATTACGTTTCCTAGGAACCTCATCTGTCTCTTTCTGGTGTTAAGTATAAGTTTTCTTCTGATTTGCATCTTCTCGAACAGCTCGTCGTTGTTCACGTGCTTGGTTCATGGTATCCTCAGCATCCTTCTGTAGAACCACATTTCTACTGCTTCGAGCGTCTCCTTTATTCTTGAAGAGATTGTCCAACATTCGCCGACATAAAGAAAGTCATATGTCACATATCCAGTCACATGTCCAGCACTCTTTTTCTTTTTATCCATGAGATTTTCCTGTCCCTCAATATCTGGTTAATTTTTGAAATGCTTCCTTGACGACGTCAATGCATTTTCGGATCTCAGTGTCGCACTTTTCATTCTCTGTCAGAACGTTTCCCCAAGTTATTGTCTAGTTAGTTGACTCCCATACCCCTCTGCATTATACGCACGTAGTATCCAAAAAGAGAAAATAATTCTTCTATCGACTGGTTGAGAGCACGTGTTTTTTTTGGGGGTTGGGAACAACTTTACTAGTAAGTCATGATTTTGCTTTGATTTGATTTGATTTTAATTTTTTGTTGTGGCTAATTTTAAAAGTTTCATAGTTATTTGAACGAGTGCTTTTTTTTATATTTTTTTTTTCAAAGAAATTTTTTTTTACTGGACTTTAACTAAGTTAAAACTTAGTTAACTCAACGCCCCTAACTTTTATTTTTATTTTTTTAAATTTTTATTTATTTATTTATTCATTCAATTGGAGTAGATAGACTAAATTATCGCCCGGTTCACACTCCACCCAAGTCTTTTGTACAGGTGTAGAAGCTCATCCCTTGTTCCCTGTTTAGGATGTGGTTTCCGGCTTTCTCTTTTCCAATCTTTTCACTTTTCTTTTTTTTTCTTTTTTTTTTTTCAATTGGAGTAGATAGAATAAACTATCGCCCGGTTCACACTCCACCCACGCCTATTGTACAGGTGTAAAAGCTCATCCCTTGTTCCCTGTTTATGGTGTGGTTTCCGGCTTTCTCTTTTCCAAATCTTTTCACTCTCACGTAGCCCCCTGCACATCAGTGGCGTTACTGCCTTGCTCGGGATGACATGATTAAAAAAAAAAAATTATTTTTTTACTTGTTTTATTTTAGTTTCCCCGATGTGTAGTTAGCATTTTGGGGCCTTCTTTTGGCTGATGTCCATACGGGGTGGGGTTACCGGGTAAGAAAAGGGAAAGAAAGCGAAATGGAGAAGACGTTATCCGTCATGTTGAAGAAAGAACAATAGAAAGTTGGGAAACAGGAAGATAAAAGATGATAGTTGATGTTGTACTTAAACTTTTAAGGATTATAACTATCAGCGAAGCAAGGATATGAAAAGAAGTTTCACAAAGCGAGAGAAGAAACTGATAGAGTAAAAGTGGCGGTAACATTTGACTATTTTGAAGGTAAAAAAAAGGGTGGACCTAATTGCCAATACGAGTGGTCAGGGCTCCAAAGGAAGAAGCTCAGTCAGAGCAGAAACCGTGATACTATTTGTAAAAAAAAAACAGAGGCTGGCCACATCACGTCGGTGAGAAAGTGACTGAAGCCAAGTTGCTATATTAAAATTGATTAGATGTAGAATGTGCGTTGTGGTGCAGTGGATATCGGCTCGGAACGAGAAATCGGGGTGCCGAGTTCGAATTCCAGTTGAATTCATTGCATTCACTTACGCGATGGGAAATGTATTAATCCGTCACTTCCCTTGGGAAATGTATTAATCCGTCACTTCCCTTCAGTTACGGGTTAAATAACAAGACAGATTGGGTTCTATAGCCTTGGCTGGAAACCAGTCTACCACAGAAAACAATGGCAATCTACTGCGGGATAATTTTCTACCCAGTCAGTCATGTCTCTTTCGAAACATGATCGCCTAAGGGTGTATCACGTATGACACTTAACTGACTGACATTGCAGATTTTCCTTTGAATTTTTTAGGACGCTTAGATGAACAGCAGGAGCACCATCTAGCCAGATTTTGAATCTAGCTAGTTTTCTTCAACTAGATTCTTTTTAAAAAAAGAAAAATGAGGCTGTCGACCTGTTGTAATTTGTTTTTTTTTTCTTTTTTACAAATCTGAAAGCAATACACTGCGCCTCCTCTGCCTCACTCTCTCAGCCGATCTCAAGTGGAATGCATACATTGAATCAATAGCTACATCTATTGCTAAGAAGGTAAGTTCGCCATACCGATCCAGGAAGTTTCTCTCATCAGAATCCATTTGGCACATTTATAAATCTATCATTCGTCCGTGCATTGAATACTGATGCCATATCTGTTCAGGTTCTCCTGCTGTTCATCTAGGGGTTCTCGATAAACTCAAAGTAGAATCTGCGATGTAATTCCTCCCAATTTAACCGCTCGCCTTCAGCCACTTTCTCATCAACAGAATGTGGCTTCTCTTTGTCTTTTCTAAAAGTATTTTCATGGCTTCTGCTCTGACGACCTTTATTCGCTAGTGCCCTGCCCTCATCAATTTACCCTTGCAACTAGATCGACAAATACGTCCCGCCCTTTTACCGTCGAAATAGGCAAATGTAACTGCAAATTCTACTCCAGCAGTTTCTTTCCTTGCACTTCCCGCCTGTGAAACTCCTTTTCCCATGATAGCTCCCCTGATAGCTACAATCTCCAAAAGTTTAAATGCAACGTCAATTGCTATCTTCTATCTTCGTGACTCCCACCTTTCTCTTATCTTTTCTACAACATCACCTATACTGTTTTCTTTTCTGTCATCTGTCTCCTATCATCGTAACCCCTGCGCACCAGTAGTAGTATTGCATTGATTGGGGTGAAACAATTATTGAAAAAAAGTATGTTTTCTTGTTTCTATACGTTGACAAATTAAATATTTCAATAAAAAATAATGATGGACAATCTTCTAACAGATGAAGGGGCCACAGAAATTTGTTTCTACAGAAAGATGCTGAGAATACCACAAACCGAACATGTGAGCAATAAGGAACTTTTAGAGAAAATGTCAACAAAAAAGGACACATACATAACATCAGAAAGAAACAGTTAAAATTTAAAGAGTACATAACGAGAAAAGAGGGTTTAGAAAATCTGACACTCACATAAACTACTTAAAGGCTTGTGTAAAAAAATGGCAGGAAAGGATTTAGAACAGGTAATATTCACAGGACGGACAGAGGGAAAGAGAGAGAGCGTGAGACATTTAATGGGCTTGAACAAATGTTTGGTAGAGCGGTTTTGGGGGAGAGATATTTGTCTTTCTATCTGTTTCAGTCTGCTCGTATCTGCCGATCCATCTGTTTCAGTCTGCTCGTATCTGCCGATCCATCTGTTTCAGTCTGCTCGTATCTGCCGATCCATCTGTTTCAGTCTGCTCGTATCTGCCGATCCATCTGTTTCAGTCTGCTCGTATCTGCCGATCCATCTGTTTCAGTCTGCTCGTATCTGCCATCCATCTGTTTAGTCCTTGATCTGCCGATTTCCATCTGCAGTCTGCTCGTATCTGCCGATCCATCTGTTTCAGTCTGCTCGTATCTGCCGATCCATCTGTTTCAGTCTGCTCGTATCTGCCGATCCATCTGTTTCAGTCTGCTCGTATCTGCCGATCCATCTGTTTCAGTCTGCTCGTATCTGCCGATCCATCTGTTTCAGTCTGCTCGTATCTGCCGATCCATCTGTTTCAGTCTGCTCGTATCTGCCGATCCATCTGTTTCAGTCTGCTCGTATCTGCCGATCCATCTGTTTCAGTCTGCTCGTATCTGCCGATCCATCTGTTTCAATCCGCTCGTATCTGCCGATCCATCTGTTTCAGTCTGCTCGTATCTGCCGATCCATCTGTTTCAGTCTGCTCGTATCTGTCTATCTATTACTGCCAAGGTCACTTTTAGTGCATTTTCCAATTTTCGTACAAAGCTTTTGGGGATAAACTGTCCGGTGTTAATATTGCCACTGTTTTAGTATTTTTGACCATTTGTTATTTTTCAATGACCAATATGGTTTGTATGTGGTAGTTAGAATACTTTTGTCTACATCCTGGTATTTGTTGGAAGTTTGAAGTAGTCTACGATGATGTCATGGATAAGAAAAATATTAAGAGCGACAAGTGACAAGAACAAGTGAAAATCCATGATTGCCTACGTTGTGAAGTGACACAGCACAGAAAGAAGAAGTAAAAACAAAAAATGTACACTAAAAGCCACTGTGGAACAGCAAGATCTCCTCCGGTCTGAAGGTACAAGTCACAAAAAAAGAAAAAAAAAAACATTTACCGACACACAGAAAAAAAAATCAGTATATGCATAATGCAGATATTCAAGCATTGTAATTCCCTCGGTAAATCTGGAAGGGCTGAAGCCAAGTTTTTAATTGCTAATCATAAATGTCATCCTCTCTCACATGAAAACGTAATCTCAGAATGACTTCCTCTAAATCTATGTTAAAACTAGCAGTTTAGCCCGGTTTCACTCGGTTAGTTTATAGGAATAATGAGAATAAAAAACATATGATGAATTTACATAGCAAACACTTACACAACGTTCACCCTCGTCACTTTTATAGATATAGATAGCAGTTTAGCCCGGTTTCACTCGGGTAGTTTAAGAAATAATAAGAATAAAAAACATATGATGAATTTACATGGTAAACACTTACACAACGTTCACCCTAGTCACTTTTATAGATATAGATAGCAGTTTAGCCCGGTTTCACTCGGGTAGTTTAAGAAATAATAAGAATAAAAAACATATGATGAATTTACATAGCAAACACTTACACAACGTTCACCCTCGTCACTTTTATAGATATAGATAGCAGTTTAGCCCGGTTTCACTCGGGTAGTTTATAGGAATAATGAGAATAAAAAACATATGATGAATTTACATAGCAAACACTTACACAACGTTCACCCTCGTCACTTTTATAGATATAGATAGCAGTTTAGCCCGGTTTCACTCGGGTAGTTTAAGAAATAATAAGAATAAAAAACATATGATGAATTTACATGGTAAATACTTACACAACGTTCACCCTCGACACTTTTATAGATATAGATAGCAGTTTAGCCCGGTTTCACTCGGGTAGTTTAAGAAATAATAAGAATAAAAAACATATGATGAATTTACATGGTAAACAATTACACAACGTTCACCCTCGTCACTTTTATAGATATAGATAGCAGTTTAGCCCGGTTTCACTCGGGTAGTTTAAGAAATAATAAGAATAAAAAACATATGATGAATTTACATGGTAAACACTTACACAACGTTCACCCTCGTCACTTTTATAGATATAGATAGCAGTTTAGCCCGGTTTCACTCGGGTAGTGTAAGAAATAATAAGAATAAAAAACATATGATGAATTTACATGGTAAACACTTACACAACGTTCACCCTCGTCACTTTTATAGATATAAATAGCAGTTTAGCCCGGTTTCACTCGGGTAGTTTAAGAAATAATAAGAATAAAAAACATATGATGAATTTACATGGTAAATACTTACACAACGTTCACCCTCGACACTTTTATAGATATAGATAGCAGTTTAGCCCGGTTTCACTCGGGTAGTTTAAGAAATAATAAGAATAAAAAACATATGATGAATTTACATGGTAAATACTTACACAACGTTCACCCTCGTCACTTTTATAAATATAAATAACAATATTAGAATGTCTCTATTGGAGGGGGAGGGCAACATACATAGATATAGATAATATAAAGTGGGGTGATCGATTCTATATTATAATCAATACATAAACTGATCCTTGACTTTGTGGAGTGATAATATATATTTTTCTACCCCTAATTTTCACTTTCTGAAAAATTTCAAGGTTTCGTTAGCGTTCTAAAATTTGTGATATTGAAAACATCTAACTTCGTCCTAATCCTCATTGTTTTTGAAGATCTAGACCCGTGGTTGTCTATCAGTTTGTCATGTTGGCAGACCGGCTGCAGTCTCTCTCACACCGGCGCGACATGGCTTCCCTGTGTCTCTTCAATAAATACTTTCACGGCTTCTGCTCCGATGAACTTAGATCACTGGTGCCCCCTAGGTACGAATTTGCACGAGATACTAGATTAGCAACTAGATCCCACCCTTTTACAGTGAAACCGATAAAATGTAACCGCAATTTCTACGCCAATAGTTTCTTTCCTCGCACTTCCCGACTGTGGAATTCCCTTCCACATTATTGCTTCCTCGACGGCTACAATCTCCAGGAGTTTAAATGTAAGGTCAATAGACACCTCCTAACACACTAACTCACATCCATTCTTTCAAACACTCTTCCCATCTACCCAACCCTCAGCCTCGGTATCCTTACACATCTATCACCCTCCTTCTGACATTTCCTATATCTAACCACTCTTTCTCTTTACCTTCCTCTATATAACCCCCTGCGCAATAGTGGCAGTGGAATGCCTTGCTTGGGGTGAAATGATTAGAAGAAAAAAAAGTTTCTCAACCGGCGTTCCCCGAAATTCTAGTGATCCCTAAGAAGGAGTTCCGCAAGAAACAGGGATAAATAGCCTTATGCATATTCGTAAATTTAATATATAGGTATTTTTGAAAAATCCTTGGTTATCATATAATAATTCTACTTGTTCCTTCCTTAGATACTTAGTTCGTCCGTCCGTCCGTCCGTCCGTCCGTTACGCCACTTACTCTCTATACGAGCTTTTCCTTCTCTATCTTTTTAAACAATACTCTCCTCAGCCTTTCTCTCATTTTGCCAAACGGAAGGGTAATAAAGAGTGAGAAAGTAGGAGAGCCTATAACATTACCGTATCAGGAGGAGCTTAAGCTGGTGCCTGTAGCAGTAATTGTGTGTGTATATGTGTGTGTACTGTACAATATAGTAAAAATAGGTAGGTTTGTTGCCGTATCCCGCGACCTAAAACGAAATTTCTGGCCTCTACACCCTTGGCCTTTACTCAGTTGGTCTTTTCTGTTCACAATGGACACAGAAGCCATGATTTTTCAGTAATAAAAACAAAAACATTTTCTCTTTTAAAATCTTTCATAAAATAGCGTCGGTATTTTGGTTATGGTCTGTGCATACGCTGCTTAATATAATATAAGATTCCAGTAAATAGCTTCTATGGACATTACTTTTATAGATATTTTAATAAAATTACACTCTGTGTTATCGTTATTTTATTATACAAATTTTTCCTGAAAATCATAATTATCCTTCCGTGAAAATTTCACGGGTTCCGCTAGTTATAATAAATGCTTGAACCTCTTATATTATCTGAAATTATAATAATCACAGGAAATGTATTTAGCGATTTCTATATGGCGTCAGTTTAAAACCGCCTTCACTGGTTAGGACCTGTACGTGGCCGATTCGTGTAAAGTTGAGTGACTTATTCGAGTACAGGACGCATGCACAATGTTTGCATATTATATTTACCCCGTCAACTACATTAAAACTATAAAAGATAGATATTAATAATGATATGATTAATAATGATATTAATAATGATATATATAATATTTTTTATGCTGAGCAGGACAGAATTTAGATGAAGAGAGGCCCTAGGCTATTCTACTTGTGAGCCACTTCCAAATCCCCAATTCTCACGAGGAAAGAAAAATGAAGTGTTAAATTAAACAATTTGAGTAAAACCGAGGGTGGTAACGGGTGTTTAAAATTCCACAGATGACAATTCCTCCTCCAAAGGACATAATATATTATTGTTAAATACAGTCAGTCAGTTAAGTGCCATACGTGAAACACACTTGGGCGATCATGTCTCGAAAGAGACATGACTGACTGAGCAGGAGATTATTCCGCAGTAGGTTGCCATTGCTTTCTGAGTAGACTGGTTTCCAGCCAGGGCTATAGAACCCAATCTGTCCCTAACTGGAAGGAAGAGACGGATTAATACCTTTCCCAAGGGTATTTGTGTGTGAGTGAACGCAATGAATTCAACTGTAATTCGAACTCGGCCCCCGGATTTCTCATTTCGAGCCGATATCCACTGCATCACAAAGCACATCCTATTAAATACAGTACGTGACTGAAAAAAATATATGAATGTTAAAATGGAAAACAAAAATCTATAAAGAAATTTTTTTTTTTAATCATATCACCCCACACAAGGCGGTAACGCCACTGACGTGCAGGGGGCTACATAAGAGTGAGAAGATTAGAAAAGAGAAAACCGGAAACCGCATCCTGAACAGGAAACAAGGGATGAGCCTCTGCACCTGTTCAATAGATATGGGTGGAGTGTGAACCGGGCAATAGTTTAGTCTATCTACTCCAATTGAAAAAAAAAAAAAAAACGAAGTAGGAAGAAGATTAGAAAAGAGAAAACCGGAAACCACATCCTAAACAGGAAACAAGGGATGAGCCTCTTCACCTGTTCAATAGATGTGGGTGGAGTGTGAACCGGGCAATAGTTTAGTCTATCTACTCCAATTGAAAAAAAAAAATGAAGTGAGAAAAAGATTAGAAAAGAGAAAACCGGAAACCGCATCCTAAACAGAAAATAAGGGATGAGCCTCTTCACCTGTTCAATAGATGTGGGTGGAGTGTTTCTGGTTTTCTCTTTTCTAATCTTCTCACTCTTATATAGCCCCCTGCACATCAGTGGCGTTACCGCCTTGCTTGTGGTGGTATGATTAAAAAAAAATCAATGCTAGCATAGCGTAATCGGCTTAAGACAAAATTATTTTTAAATTGAATATAAGGGAAATTACTGAAGAGTTGTTTAGAATAGGGGTGGACAATTTACGGCCTACGGCTGAATGCGACCCGCCACCAAGTTTTCAGTGGGTGGCCTGCAGAAGCATTCAGAAAAGAAAATCTTTAAATTTAACATTTTCTCCAACTTTTCACGGTAATTGTTAGTGCTGAAAAATTTCAATGTTTTAAGATTTTCGCTAGGAACATGTTTTCTATATTTTGAACCCACATGCATCTGTGAACAATGCTTTTCTTGCATGAACATCAACAAAAAATATATATCTGTGTAGGGCCAGGAAGTTTTTTTTTCCCGTCCGAAGCAATCCTGCACATATACAAATCTACCATCCGCCCGAGCATTGAATATTGCTGCCATATCTAGTCGGGTGCTCCTGCTATCCACTCAGGTGTCCTTGACAAAATCAAACGGAGAATCTGTAATGTGATCGATCCCGACTTGGCAGCTAGGATACAGTCGCTTTCTCACCGACGCAGTGTGGCTTCCCTGTGTCTCTTCTACAAATACTTTCACGGCTTCTGCTCCGATGAACTTAGTTCACTTGTACCCCCTATATGTGAATTTACTCGAGCCACAAGATTAGCAACTAGGTCCCACCCTTTTACTGTGAAACCGATAAATTGTAAACGCAAATTCTACTCTTTCCTCGCACTTCCCGCCTGTGGAATTCCCTTCCGCATACTTGCTTCCCTGACAGCTACAATTTTCAAGAATTGAAATGTAAAGTCAATAGTCACATCTCATGCTTTTTTTATCCGTCTGCCCAACTCATCAGTATTCTCTTCCTTCTCATACTCTCTTCCTGACACCCTCTGTAACCTGTAACTCTTTCTCATAACATTCCTCTTATGTAACCTCCTGCACAACAGTGGCAGTAAAATGCCTTGCTTGGGGTGACACGATTATAAAAATAAATAAATAAATAAATAAATATCTTCAATGACTGAGATAAACTTGTAGGCAGTGATGAAGATTTCAACAAACAACCTCACTTCTGATTTCAAAAGAATTGTTTAAAACTGATAGAGGTTACATTTGTCTCCTTGAATTTCTTGCACTAAATGATGCATATTTGCACGTGTACAATTTTATTAAAGTATTTTCAGTCTCCCATTATTGTTTTTGTTTTATTTATTTATTACACGTATTACGTATATTTATTACATGAGTTTAAACTCCGGTTCGAATTCCTTGCATTCAATTACGCAGAAATACCGTTGGGAAAGGTATTAATCTGTTTCTTCCCTCCAGTTATGGGTTAAAAAACAGGAAAGTTTTGATTCTATAACTTTGGCTGGCAACTTTAACCAGAAAGTAATAGTAACCTACTGCAGGAAAATCTTCTACCCAGTTAGTCATGTCTCGAAAGAGACATGATCGCCCAAACGTGTATCACGTATGGTACTGATTACGTATATAATTTGTATTAACATTTCGAATTAAATTAAATATTTATGTAAAATAACGATTATGATCAGTTTTAAAACGTACTGCCCTCCGCTAAACACGGCCTACTCACAATGACCCCCGGGCCAAATTAATTACCTACCCCTGGTTTAATGTCTACAACCTGTTTTGACAGTATGTGTAAGAAGACCCTATAACGGCGTCAAAAAATATTATACACCTTGGTTGGAGATCCTCTAATTTTAAAGCCATAATTTAAACCTGTAGGTAAATCCGGCGATGACAGAAAAACTATTTCAAGGATTCTACAAGGATAACAAGTTTGAGAAACGCTGAGTATGTCATGGGTATTAAATGGGGTATTTTATGTAGATTAAGCACCATGATAAACAAAAACTCGCTTGATTCTTATTTGAACGGAATTACCTGATGTTGATCTATGCTAAAATGTCTTACTTTTTTCTGTATTATTTAATATCAGCATTTTCATATTTTTATTTAAATAGATTTATCTAACAATTCCGCATATGAAGAGGTCGAAAGGTTTT
Source organism: Ascarosepion bandense (assembly GCA_037127315.1). NCBI lineage: Eukaryota > Metazoa > Mollusca > Cephalopoda > Sepiida > Sepiidae > Ascarosepion > Ascarosepion bandense. The sequence continues at coordinate 4,630,411 of JBBBDQ010000350.1, read as the reverse complement.
AAACTCTTTGTCATGAATGCATTACTACAAAGATATCAATAAATAATAACATAGAAAGTTCATAGATTTGATCTTTTCTTTTATTTATAGTGGATTACCAACCAGTATTCCCACCAGGAGTGTGTAGGGCATCCACCGTATGCAGAATAAATTTGATGAGGTCAGGAAAATGTAAGGAGTCAGCACTCTAACCCTAAACAAGCACAATAGATATGTTAATTGAAAAGATATTTGTTAAAATGTCTAAAAACAAATGAAATTAAAGCCAAGCCGTGTTTGTTTTTCTTTCTCTTTCTCTCTTTCTCCCTCTCTCAAGAAACCATCATGAATTCTTGGCTTTGATTTCAACTGAATCTTTCATTCTTCTTTGTACACAAAAGAAAGGAGCAGAAATGAAATACGTAACCTTTG
>JBBBDQ010000350.1:4602500-4625000 GCA_037127315.1 Ascarosepion bandense | reverse complement strand
GATAAGCTTATAACAGGGTCCGAACCTGTAACTACCTACTACACTCACCATTTAGAGTCAACTACTTCATCGGCTAAATAAAAAATCTTCTGTAAAATACCTTGAGATGAAGCTGTTTACATAAAGAACTCTCATGTTTTTATGGTAGAAAGGACTAGATACATACGTAAAACAGTCTATATATTCAGTTAAAAGTAAAATAAAATTAGTTCTTGATAATGGCTAAAAGTATAGACGAAAGCGCTTGGGTAAATTAAACAGTGGAACATTTTTTATACAATTTATCTACTAAAAGTAAAAATATAAGATCACTTGAAAAAAATTAAAAATTAAAAAAACTTAACCACAACAGGGTGTCTATCATTTTATCTACCGGCCGGTAGATATAAATATAAAATACTGTTTAATTAAAAAACAGAATATCTACTTAAATACGAGTATCGGTAAAAAATAATGTTCAAAATAATTCATTACAAATTGTCGGTTGCTTATAACCAAGTTTCGTTAAAATTCGTTAATTTCCGTAACATGTTTACATTTGTTGACATTACGATACATTTCAGAGCAGATATGGTTTGTTTACGGTAGATCGAAAATTGTGTTATATAATCATGACAAAAACCTCGTCTGATCAAGAGGCTCATGGTCGAGTGGTTAAGACAGTACCAGATCAAATGATACCTTCCCCTATGTAAATAGGGGTCGTAGGTTCGAATCCTGCTGGATAGAACACATTTTCGTAATAAACATTTATCGTAAATAATCAGGCCGGTAGATATAAATATAAAATACTGTTTAATTAAAAACAGAATATGTAAAAATAATTAATTACAAATTGTCGGTTGCTTATAACCAAGTTTCGTTATATATATATATATATATATATATATATATATATATATATATATATATATATATATGTTAAATATAAGAGACAGTGAATGTCTATTATGTTTAATCATGAGCCATTCTAAACGTCGTATTTTTGCTTTAATTTCAGTTGAAAATAAAGACAAAAATTCTCCAACATTTGGATAATTATTCATTGATTTCCTTCTAAGCTTTCGGCTCACATGAGCCATCTTCAGAGAGGTAGTTTAAACTGAAATATTATTACATCCACCATCACCGACGATTTTATTTTGTGTTGACATAAAACTCCGCTTGGCAACGGCAATAGTTACCAAAAATAATAAACGCAGTTCTTAAGTTTGCGATGCGGTTTTATGACGTCACACCGCGTGATAGCGCGAAATGACAACAAAACCATGTAGTCAAATGCAATGTAATATGTTATTTTCTGTTTTAAAGTTGATTTTATTGAGTGTTGGTTGTTTAGATTTGATGTACATGGCCTCCAATATGTTGTCTTTATTTTCAACTGAAATTAAAGCCAAAATACGACGCTTAGAACGGCTCATGATTAAACATAATAGACATTCATTGTCTCTTATATTTAACAGCATATGTTTAGAAAATTACTTGCTGCCTCGATACACTAAATACGCCAATTCAGTCGGGTTTCGAGCCTGGGTTATGTAGCAATCGAGGTCTAACCGTACTGATGAGCTGTGATACAGCGAAACAGATCTGTCTGCGGATGACAATAATATATATATATATATATATATATATATATATATTGCACTTTGATTAGATAAGTGGCATGTAAGACGTCTTATCAAAAAGTGGTAGTATGTCAAATACAGGTAATTGATTTATGACAAAAACGCTCATTAGCAATGAATTACTAAATTACAACCTGCGTCTGCTATTCAATGACTGTTACCGTCGTATAGCAATGTTTTATGTCAAATATATCATCTTTGATGGCGGATGTCTTTATGTTAACGTCCCTGAAACCACTCTGAAGATGATTCATGTGAACGCTAGAACCAGTGTAATAAAACAATATCCAAATGTTGGACAATTTGTGTCTTTATTTCCACTAAAAAGTAAAGCCAAAATACGATAAGAACGGCTCATGATTAAACATAATAGACATTCATTGTCTGTTACATTTAACTAATTAAATATAAAGGCTCATTTTTCTATTTTTATGTTTAGATAATTATCTGCTGCCGCAATACACTAAATTATATAACTAGCATTATAACCCGGCGTTGCCCGTGCAACTCAGAACAGGACTCGGGTATATAAAAAATAATTATATAAAAAACTGTTGTTTCAAAATCGTTCGAAAATTTCATTAAAAAAAATTATTTTCTTTTGTTTGCGTAAACGTGAATTGATGTCTTGTGTGACATTGTAAACAACATACCGTTTGTTTCTGTTTCAAAATTTTCAAAATTACGGGGGGAAATGTTTACAATTTTTGTTGACCAAATGAATTTTTAAAACGTCGGAAACAAATTAAATATAAAGGCTCATTTTTCGATTTTTTTAATAAACAATATTTTAGTCGCGTTTGATACGTGTGATTTGATTTCTGTGACGTAATTTAACAACCATCTTAAATCTTAGATGTTTTACGGAGCAAATGTAAACAATCGGCTCCATTGGCCAAAAATTGCGAAAGGGAAAATTGCCGAACGTAAACTCAAAATGTATGTCGACCTGGCTTCCCTGTAGACATGTGTCCCTAGAAAGTTTGAATGGCGTAGCTTAAAATAATGTAGGCGTGCATAGGGAACAATCACACGCAGACTCACAGATTGCCTTTTTTATATATAGATAAGAAAGTGAAAGAACAGATATATTCAAGAAATACCGTTCGTTGTATTTAATTTTTATAAAATAGCGCTCAGTACTAAGTCGAATTTAATATTGTAATTATCATTTTACAATGGTTTATGTAACATTTCATATCACTACTTGAAATTTTAATGTTTTCGAACTTAGTTGTTGTTTTACATTTTTCGTTCGGCAATTACGGTTGGTAGGTTCATTTAATATCACGAGCTTTTGACTTGATATCCAAAGAGTATTTGCAGTCAAATCTACATGTCCATAGTGCGGGAAATGGGAGGAGGTGAATGCCATAGCCGAAGAAAAAAACTTTTTTTTTTTTTTGTGGGGAGAGAAATCTATAACCAAACAGTAGACAATATGTATATGACAGACAACTTAAAACTTAAAATCAAAATTAAGCTTAAAATCTTTGCCGAAACTCAACTGGAAATAGAATACCATATGATATTATAGCAAACAGGCTGCCAACCATGCAGCTTTGCACTCTTAAAAATCTCTGATCATGCTGTGGTTTCCATTAATATCTCTACTCTATCCCCCCCCCCCCGGAACCTACTACCAACAAAATTTCTTACTGCTATCAGAGAGCAGACTAGGATCGTTCTGCGATTTTCTACGCGACTTGCCTTGGGAAAAAGTGTTTAGTCACCTCGTTGAGGACTGCACCTCTGAGGTCTCCTCCTGGCTGAAAGCTGGCATCGATGCTTTCATCCCGGCCAGGAAGTACCTTCTGAAACCTCATTCGTCTCCCTGGTTCTCTCCTGCCTGTTCGGTTACCATTGTCACAGGAATCATTTCTTCCGGCTCTATCGGAGCCACGCATCTGACCAGAATAGGCGCATTTTGCTTCTGCTCGTAATAAGTGTAAGTGAAGCCGAAATGGTTCCAAGCTGTTGTTTGCTGATAGACTGAAGCAGCCTATAGTAGCCCGTAAGTTCGGGTCCAAATATTACTGGTGACTCTGTAAAAGTGTGTTGATAAACAGCAAACCCTCCATCTATCTTAAATCAATAAATTTGAGGTTTACAGCAGACAAGGTCGAGTGCTTTAATCGCAGATTCTCCTCGAACTTCACATTTGACTTGTCTGAAGTATCCGTACCCAACTTCCTACCTAGAACTGAGGCTCAATTGGGGTACGTATACATAAATCTCTGTTCTCTAACATAATTTCAAAGCTTAACCCCCATAAAGCGTGCGGGCGTGACAGAATCTCGCACATCGTCATGAAGAATGTGCCCCTGAACTATCCTCTGTCCTCTGCAAACTCTATAACTACTGCCTCTCTGCTCCCTGCTTTAACGCCAGCTGGAAGTTTTCCTTTGTGATTCTAGTATCCGATTAATCACCATGAAAGTATTTATAGGAAAGGTACAGAAAGGCAACCTTACGGCGATGGGGAAGTGACTGAAGCCAAGCTACCACATCAGGACTAATAATATTGCTGATTCTTCTTTAGATTTTAATAAGAAACTCTCAGGACGATTTCCAGAAGCTGAGTAAAATATTAAGAAACAGGAAACTTTCACTGGAAACAAAGAAGAGAGTACTAGATTGCTGTGTGTTGTCGGTTCTTCAATATGGCAGAGAATGCTGGACAATATCATCGAGCATGAAGAAAAAATTTAAAGCAAGTGAGATGTGGTTATTGTCCTCATCTTTGTTGCTATTTATACGACGTTTCGGCCGTTGTACGATCCGGCCTTCTTCAGGTGCTACAGCAATGGTGAACAAATAACTTGTAGGGCGAGAAGGAGATAACTCATGACTTCTAATCGAGGCATTACTACGCAAGGGATGAGTATGATATACACCAGTGATTGTAATAAAGGTTTTTTTTCGAAATTCCTAGCACCTGAAGAAGGCCGGAGCGTACAACGGCAGAAACATCGTACAAATAGTAACAAAGATGAGGACAATAGTCCGAATCATGTAAATACTGTTAAATCAACTTGTTTTCACTTAATGAAAGTAATATGAAGCATTTTCATTTATTCATTTTCGAAAAACATTTTTTATCGTTTTATTATTACCAGGACCGGTGAAAAGGTCGATAAAATTAACTGCTGATTTCCTCACTTTCTGGACTCCACAAAAGTTTCTGATTACGATGTGAGAAACAGGACAATTTTACCAGAAACAAAGAGGAGAGCACTGGATTGCTATGTGATGTCGGTTCTTCAATATGGCAGTGAATGTTTGACAATATCATTGAAGATAAAAGAAAAACTTGAAGCAACTAAAATGTGGTTCTAAAATAGCATACTGGATATAAAGTGGGGGATCAATTCTATATTACAATCAATATATATACTGACCCCTCACTTTGTGGTCACAGCAGTTTCTATACATTTATATTCCTGAGATCCAAAAGCACAAGGATGCATTCCAGAAGCTGAGTAGAGTATTAAGAAAAAGAACAATTTCACAAGTAACAACGAGGAGAGTACTGGATTGCTATGTGATGTCGGTTCTTCAATATGGCAGTGAATGTTGGACAATATCATTGAAGATAAAAGAAAAACTTGAAGCAACTAAAATGTGGTTCTAAAGAAGCATACTGGATATAAAGTAGGGGATATATAAACTGACCCCTCACTTTGTGGTCACAGCAGCTTCTATACATTTATATTCCTGAGATCCAAAAGCACAAGGATGCATTCCAGAAGCTGAGTAGAGTATTAAGAAACAGGACAATTTTACTAGAAACAAAGAGGAGAGTACTGGATTGCTAAGTGATGTCGGTTCTTCAATATGGCAGTGAATGTTGGACAATATCTTCGAAGATGAAGGAAAAATTTTGGAAAGGATGGAAACAAAAAGGAAATTAATATTGAGCATCAGGAAGAAACAACTAAAGTTCCTAGGACATTTGATGAGGAAGGAGGGCTTGAAGAACCTGTTACTAACATTCCAGAGGGGAAAAGAGACAGAGGAAAGCCGCGGATAACATATTTGAAGGGCCTGAGTAGGTAGATGACAGAACGGGGGTTGCGTGGTGTAACAGGAAAAAGCGTGCTAAGAGCCACCAGGGATAGGGAGACGTGGAAGACTATGATCGCTTACGTCTTGAAAGGACAAGGCACAAAAAAAGAAGAAGAAGAAGAAGTACATAGCAGTAGCACCAGACTGTATGTGTCAGAAATATTCAACACATCGATGAATGGTAGACTTACACTGACACGCAAAAGTTTACAACACATTGCAAAATATGGAGCTGACCGCTTGCAGTTACTCTCTCACCGGCGTGACGTTGCTTCACTGTGCCTCTTTCTATAAGTACTTTCACGGCTTCTGCTCGGATGAACTTAAATCACTAGTGCCCCCTAGGTGTGAATTTGCGCGAGATACTAGATTGGCAACTAGGTCCCACCCCTTTACAGTGAAACCGACGAAATGTAACCGCAATTTCTACTCCAACAGTTTCTTTTCTCGCACTTCCCGCCTGTAGAATTACCTTCCGCATGATTGCTTCCCTGACGACTACAACCTTCACGAGCTTAAATGTAAGGTCAACAGACACCTTCTAACACACTAACTCGCACCCATTCCCTCCAACACTCTTTCTACGTACCTCCTAACTCGTCTATCACCCTCCCTCTGACATTTCCTATACCCAATCGTTCTATGTAACCCTCTGCGCTATAGTGGCAGTGGACTGCCTTGCTTGGGGTGATATGATTAAAAAAAATAAATTAAATAAAATTATGTTTTTTAGGTATTTTTAATACAGTTGTGGTTCAGTGGATATCGGCTCGGAAAGAGAAACCGGGGAGCCGAGTTCGAATTCCAGTTGAATCCATTGTATTCACTTACGCGCAAATACCCTTGGGAAAGGTATTAATCCGTCTCTTCCTTCCAGTTATGGGTTAAATAGCAGGACAGATTGGGTTCTATAGCCTTGGTCGGCAACCAGTCTACCGCAGAAAGCAATGGCAACCTACTGCAGGATAATCTTCTGTCCAGTCAGTCATGTCTCGAAAGAGACATGATCGCCCAAGCGTGTATCACGTATGGCACTTCACTGACTGACTGAATACAATTGCATTGGTTAAAGTTTTACTGCGAATAGAACATGTATTTGGTAATTCAGCATCCCACGAAGTAAAACCAATATTTCGTAACTTAAAGGTTTACAGCACATTTTTATATACAGCAGCTTATTTTATGAGAGAGTTCAAATTGTACTAGAATATTTCAAATTAGGATGAGGCTGACTTTCAGAACATTCCAGAATAATTTTATGATTAAGTTTAGAAATGATTAAAAGTATTGCGTCATTTTTTCCCTGTAGACCGTTCTTTAAGCGTTGACAAAATGAGGAAAATTAAAATAATTGGTCTCAAAACCTCTGTAAACGTATTGTTGACCTTCATACAAATGGACTTGGTTATAAGATATCTAGTCAGTTAATTGTGCCATTGAGTTCAGATGGTATGATAGTTCGTCACTGCAACACGTGTCATTCCATTCGTTTCCCCAAAAATCTCTGGTCGTTCTAGAAAGATAACGGAACGTACAACAAGATTATTGGCGAGAAAAGTTGGCAGCAAGCCTCGAGTTACATTTAAAAGACTTCAGAGAGAACTAAGTGGAGTAAAAGTGGGTACGGATACAATTAGTCGTTCAATTCGTCGATATGACATTTTTTCGAGGATTCCAGGAAAAAAACACTTCTTAAGCGAAAACACGTGGACTGGATTTGGCAAAAAAACATTGTATCAAACTTGCAGCATTTTGGGAAAATGTACTTTGGTCTGACGAAACGAAAATTAGCTTTTTGGCAGAAATTCCGTGGCAAAGGTCTGGGGAATGAAGAGTGCTGAATGTTCATCGAAGGATACTATCCTAATAGTAAAATTTGGAGGTGGATCAATTCTGATCTGGGGTTGCTTTAGTGCCCAAGGTGTAGGGAAAACTGGAAGGAATGATGAATGGAGCATATTATAGGGGTATTTTGGAGAGGAATTTAAGTCAGAGTGCTCATTCGTTGGGCTTGAAACCAAGTTGGGGTTTTCAACAAGATAACTATCCTTAACATACTGCAAAACTTACAAAATCATGGTTAAGTTCAAATACAATAGACGTTGTATAGTGGCCAAGTCAATCTTCAGGTCTAAATTCGATTAAAAAATTATGAAAAAGAGCTGAAAGTGAGAATTCAAAGAAGGAACTCGCAAAATCTGCATGAGCTAAAGGAATTTTGCTTGAAGAATGGAAAAATATTTGTCAAGAAACTTGCAAGAAATACGTTGGGGATAACTCTAAACGCTTACATGCTGTAATTAGCAATTTTGATTACGCTACGAAATATTGATAGATGATTTAATGAATGTATTGTAAACTTATGCGTTATTAAGTATTGGTTTTTCTTTGTTATTATATGTAAGACTTTAGTCAAATATAATGCCTATTGAGGTTGGGTGTCGTGGGTTTCTGGGACATTCAGTCATTTCTTTCCTTTCTAAAATAGGCATCACTGGCCGTGGTTTAAAAGGCGCTTCGCACCGCATTCGAACAACGGTACAGAACGCGTCAAGTTGGATTTGGTCGAGATCAAAACAACAAGCAAACAAAATTAGCGCAACATAACGATTTAATATGCGCAAATGGGATATTTGTGTTTTTATCTTCTTCCTTCACGAGCGCGTTAATAACGGCAAACGCGTTCAGGAAATTTCATTGCCGATAAAAACTGCAAAGAGGAACGATCGTTTTATTTACTTCATTATGAAAATATACAAGAAGGACAATCAACAAGTTTATCTTCATACCCTGCCTGGTGGCAAACGTTGCTGGTGGCGTCAGGGGTGGCGGTCCCGCCATAGCCACCAAAAACGTGACATCACCCCTGGTCGGCGGCTGATGAAGACAGGGTATTGCACGTGCTAACACACGTTGTATGTTACAAATATGTATTATTAGAAGTAAAAGTTTCATTAATCTGTGTTAAAAATAGCTAAAGAAATAATCTTTGTTGTAACATTTTGCGTGTTACTGTATAAATATGTAAGATAGATTTAGTGTATCGAGGCAGCAAATAATTTTCTAAGCATATACTGGTAAATATAAGAAACAATGAGTGTCTATTATGTTTAATCATGAGCCGTTCTAAACGTCGTATTTTGGCTTTAATTTCAGTTGAAAATAAAGACAAAAATTCTCCAACATTTGGATAATTTTTTATTAATTTGCTTTTAAGCTTTCGGCTCACATGAGCCATCTTCAGAGAGGTTATTAAGACGGTAATACAGTAACATCCACCAACACCGACAATTTTATTTTGTGTTGACATAAAACTCCGCTAGGAAACGGCAATAGTTACCAAAAATAACAAACGCAGTTCGCAAATTTGCAATGAGGTTCTATGACGTCACACCGCGTGATAGCGGGAAATGACAACAGAACCATGTATTCAAATATAGATAGATTTAGAAGAGGAAAATTATTGTCTAGCACGATACAGTGAAACAACTTAGCAATCAGATCTGTGGGTGTGTGTGGCTGTGTGTTTGCTTGTGTCTGCTTGTGTGTGTTTCTCTTGTATGTGTGATAAAAGAATGTTGCAAATTTGCAGTAGTTCACTTCTTCCTCTTCAACGTATTGGAAGAAGTCGGCGCGTACAGCTGCATTTCAATAAGCAGTGAGAGTGAAATGAATGTTTGGCAAGAGAGAATAAGTCGAAAGTAGAAAAGTGTTTTGGCAGTTACGCCAGTGTTATGGCCATGGGTATTTATGTTCAAGAATCAAATTAAGGTCTCCTAATGTATATTGATTATGGTCCAATTATAGATGCGAAAGAAACAGGCACTGGTTATTGAGCGAGATCAAATAGAAAAAGCAGAAAACTTGCAAGAGGACAAAGAAAGACCCAGTGAAATAAAACCAACGACCCTGATTCGTCGAAGAGGAAAAATGTATGGCAACACTAATGGCCACGTTCAAAGTCAGGAGAAAATTATTCTATAATCAACCGGTTACAAATAAGACTGCTAAGTTCGAATTTCGCATCATTTTATTTGGTTATTGTAAGTGTGCGTTGTGGTGCAGTGGATAGTGACTCGGAAAGAAAAATCAAGGAACCGAGTTCGAATTCTAGTTGAATTCCTAGTATTCACTTACGCACAAATACCCTTGGGAAAGGTATTAATCCGTCTCTTCTCTCCAGTTATGATGTAAATAACAGGACAGGTTGAGTTCTATAGCCTTGGTCGGCAACCAGTCTACCGCAGAAAGCAATGGCAACCTTCTGCGGGATAATCTTCTGCCCAGTCAGTCATGTCACTTTCGAAACATGATCGCCCAAAGCGTGTATCACATATGGCACTTAACTGACTGACTGAATATAATAGTTGGAAACGTGATTAAGGCTTCTATTGGACAACAAGTGAGTGATCGTTTTTCTATTGTTATGAAGTAATAAACTGATCCTCCACTAATTATACTTAATTAATAATGTAATATAATGTATCTCTTCTCCTTCCAGTTATGGGTTAAATAATCGGACAGCCGAGTTCGGATTCCAGTTGGATCCATTGTATTCACTTACGCGCAAATACCTTTCGGAAAGGTATTAATCCGTCTCTTCCTTCCAGTTATGGGTTAAATAGCAGGACAGATTGGGTTCTATAGCCTTGGTCGGCAACCAGTCTATCGCAGAAAGCAATGGCAACCTACTGCGGGATAATCTTCTGCCCATTCGGTCATGTCTCTTTCGAGACATGATCGCCCAAGCGTGTATCACGTATGGCACTTAACTGACCGATTGAAGGGATTGAAACTAGAAATGAGAAACCGGAGTACCGAGTTTGAATTCCGATTGAGTATGATGCATTTGATTTCGCACAAACAGCCTTGAAAATGGTTAGAACTCGTCTTTTCTCTCCACTCCAGCTATTATTTAAATGGTAGGGAAGACTGGGATTTCTAGCTGTGGTTGGCAGCCAATCCAAGAGAAAAAAACAACTCTGAATTTATGTAGACTTGATGAGATGCATGTATGCGATGCATGGCTCTAAATCCATTCGGAAATATCTAAACTATCAACAGTATACAGCCGCTTTCTCAGATGGATAGTTAAATATGTATTCGAGTGAAGGCCATTCTTTTATTTTAACTATGGTGCTACAGAACCACAAAGAATTGTACCGGATAACAGAAATTATAACCAAAAGCGATAACAACTAAAATAGATATAAATAGAAGAGTGAATAGTGATATGGGCAACGTGCTAACAATCCACACTACTTCAAACAATGGTAAGTAAGAAAGTCACCATTGATACTTGAAAGATTGTCGGTTGCTTATAACCAAGTTTCGTCAAAATTCGTTAATTTCCATAACATGTTTACATTTGTTGACATTACGATACATTTCAGAGCAGATATGCTTGTTTGCGGTAAAATCGAAAATTGTGTTATATAAGCATGATAAAAACCCCGTCTGATCAAAAGGTTATCCATGGTCGAGTGGTCAAGACGGTACCAAATCAAATGGTATGCTTCCCCTATGTAATAGGGGTCGCAGGTTCGAATCCTGCTGGGTAGCACACATTTTCGTAATAAAAATTTATCGTAAATAATCAGGCCGGTAGATATAAATATAAAAATACTGTTTAATTAAAAACAGAATATCTACTTAAATACGAGTATCGGTAAAAATAATGTTCAAAATATTTCATTACAAATTGTCGGTTGCTTATAACCAAGTTTCGTTAATTTCCGTAACATGTTTACATACTCGGAAGATCAACCAAATTTTAGAAACCTATTTTCCTTAATCTTTTTAATAGAATAATTTTTAAAATTTCAATTGACAACAGCACTGGCTACTCGGTTAAATCGAATGTTTGATTATAAGGATTATAACCATTATCAGAATGAACAGCTATCGAAAAGGGATTTATAATTAAATGTGGAACAGGATTGTGGTGTCGAATAAAAAATTCATCTTGTCTATTGTACAGTGAGAGAGAAGCAGGTCAACAGGAACACTGGGGTTCCTACGAAGCCCAAAATACACATCATGACACCCAGCCTGATCAGGGTATATGCATGTCCAGCCAAATGATCAGGGTATATATAGTCATGATCAAACAATCAGGGTATATGTATTCCAAATGATCAGGGTATATGCATGCCCAGCCAAATGATCTGGGTATATGTATTCCCAGCCACATGACCAGTATATATGTATTCCCAGCCAAATGATCAAAGTATATATATTCGTGATCAAACAATCAGAGTATATGTATTCCAAATGATCAGGGTATATGCATGCCCAGCCAAATGATCAGGGTATATGCATTCCCAGTCAAATGTGCACAATATGGAGATAAGTTTTTGTTTATTATGAAAACTTGGGTTTCGAAGACAGCATGACCCTGCTCAGTTCAACCGACAAATTCTTAGGGCTTACCAATGATCTATATTCACCCCGATATCGAGAACTTTACGATAAAAAAACCTGCTTGCCAAAATGTATTTTATCAGTGAAACCATTGAAAAAAAAACCAACCTTGATGCTAAACATTATCACAAGTCAACACAGACACACACACACACACATATATGAAATATTGAGAGGAAAAGTTAACACATAATTAAACGGTTATATACATATATATATATATATAAAGAATTAATAGATTTTTTAAATTTTTTAATCTGACATATTTTTAATACTTCAAACATTATTTTTACTGGATACCCATATTTGAGTAGACGCCCTGTCTATCTTAAGTAGTATATATTTCACCTACCAACCAGCATAGTTTTTTCTAGTACACAGGCCAGGAGATGAAATAAATACTATTTTAAATAATATTTAAAATAAACAGAGCGTCTACTCAAATACAGACATCCACTAAAAATAATGTCTGAAAAAAAATATATGTGAGTATGTACCCGCACAAGTGTGTGTGTGTGTGTGTGGGGGGGGGGTTAATACATTTTATATTTAATGCTACATTATTATTCATTACTCTGAAGATTATATTTTAGTTTTGATTTGAGTTTTGCTTAATGGCATATCAACCTTTGTCTGTTATTTAATGCCAAAAAGGTGGGGTCTTTAAGGTATTTTATTTTTAATGTCTGGTTACAGTGAGAAGGTTGATTTAGTCAGATTTTAATGAAAATTTTGTTTTTATTCTTTTTTATTTTAGAAAACTGAAAATGTCTTCTAGTTCTGTATTCGAAAATGTTTTGCTGAGAATTTTTTTTCCTTAAAAAATGAGTTATGGTAATAATTTATCTTCAAAAATGTATTTTAGGTAATATCTTTCCTTCAAAAAATGTATATTTTTCTATAAAAGTCTATTTTTATACTTTCACAATGTTTTGACCCCAGTTTGGGGTGGGGTTAACTATTTGCCCATAGCTGGGACCCTAATAGGTGCTACCACTCCGGGTCAGGGTGGACCTGGGAACAACAGCAATTAAGAGGTGGTTCCATGCTCCTCACAACCACCCAATCAGAGGCCTTACTGCCAAATGCAGTTTACTATCATGCCCAGGACCATATATTTTAGAGGATACACATTTTTGAGTAGATACCCTTTTTAAAAAATGTGCATGTTGCATCTGCCGGCATATGCATTCGGGTGCCTTAATAAAAAAAAATACCCGGAAGGCACATTGTCATTATTAAGATTCTTGAATGCACAGGCAAGCAGATGTAATTCCCATTGTTTACAAACAAAAACAGGGCGCACACTCAAACATGTCTCTGCAAAAATATAACGTCTGAAGAAATTATATATATATATATATATATAATATCATATTAATGTCTTAATAAATAGTGTAATATGATCTATATATATATACATACATATATTACTGTAAAAAATATATATATATATATAAAGAGTAATATGATATATATATATATATATATGTAGACAGAGAGAGAGAAATATGATATATATGATATTAATGTATTAATATATATTAATATTAATATATAGAGAGTAATGATATCATATTAATGTATTAATATATATATAGAGAGAAAGAGAGAGAGAGATGGGGGGAGAGAGAGAAATATGATATATACCATATTAATGTATTGATATATATAGAGTAATATGATATATTAATGCATTAATATATATATATATAGAGAGAGAGAGAGAGAAAGACAAATATGATATATATCATATTAATGTATTGATATATATATAGAGTAAGATGAGAAATTAATGTACTGATATATATATATATATATAGAGAGAGAGAGAGAAATATGATATATATCATATTAATGTATTAATATATATTAATATTAATATATAGAGTGTAATGATATCATATTAATATATATATATATAGAGAGAGAGAGAGAGATGGGGAGAGAGAGAGAAATATGATATATACCATATTAATGTATTGATATATATAGAGAGCATTATGATATCATATTAATGTATTAATATATATATATATAGAGAGAGAGAGATAAATATGATATCATATTAATGTATTGATATATTTAGAGTACGATGATATATTAATGTATTGATATATATATATATATATATATATATATATATATATAGAGAGAGAGAGAGAGAGAGAGAGAGAGAAAGGTAAATATGATATATATCATATAAATAATTCAAATTTAAAAATCACTCGTTTCTGAGGATGGACCGAGGGCGGTCTGAAATATAAAATACAATAATAAAAATAAACAAATACTGTCCAAAAAAAGTACATTTTTCAATTCAAAACTTTTTATTAATATTCTTTCCTATACATACTAAGACAGTATACGTGGATCATCACTATGATATTAATGTATTGATATATATATATATTGTAATATGATATCATATTAATGTTTTAACATATATATAGAGAGAGAGAGAAATATGATATATATCATATTAATGTATTGATATATACATATTGTAATATGATATCATATTAATGTTTTCATATATAGAGAGAGAAATAGAGAGAAAGATATATGATATATATCATATTAATGTATTAATGTATATATAGAGTAATATGATGTAGAGAGAGTGTAGTATGATATATATACACATATCATACTAATGTATTAATACACACACACACACACACATATATATATATATATATATATATATATATATATATATATATATATAACATTAACTTTAGAGTTTCATGCAGCTAAAAATTTTTAGCAAATTGTAGCACCCTACAGGCAAATGTTGAGAACATTCGTGAAATTTGCTAAAATTTCTGTCGTAAAGTAAAAGAGTTTTGATAAAAAATAAAATGAACCCAAAATAAATTTTTAGTTTCACAAAATCACGAGTCTTCACAAAATATCCTTAAATATTTGAAATTCCTCAAAATATTACACTAAGAAAAACTAAAATATTCTTATTACATAGTGCTTTTCCAATGCTAAAATAATCACCTTGCCATCTTTGCATCAAGCAATTAGATTGTTAGTAAAGACTTACAAATATTGCATTCATACCGATATAGAGATTAAAATGGCTGCTGGCTTATCGTAAATAGGGAATAGGGAAAACTTGTTTTGCCTTGTTTTTTGTTTTTTTAGGTTTAATACTTTAGATTATTTATTGTCCTAACATTGAGTTTATTTATTTAGATAGATAGATAGATAGATAGATAGATGGATATATGGATAGATGTGAACAGAATGAGATGGATATATGGATAGATGTGAACAGAATGAGATAGATAGATGGATATATGGATAGATGTAGACAGAATGAGATAGATAGATGGATATATGGATAGATATAGACAGAATGAGATAGATAGATGGATATATGGATAGATGTGAACAGAATGAGATAGATAGATGGATATATGGATAGATGTGAACAGAATGAGATAGATAGATGGATATATGGATAGATGTGAACGAATGAGATAGATAGATGGATATATGGATAGATGTGAACGAATGAGATAGATAGATGGATATATGGATAGATGTGAACAGAATGAGATAGATAGATGGATATATGGATAGATGTGAACAGAATGAGATAGATAGATGGATATATGGATAGATGTGAACAGAATGAGATAGATAGATGGATATATGGATAGATGTGAACAGAATGAGATAGATAGATGAATATATGGATAGATGTGAACAGAATGAGATAGATAGATGGATATATAGATAGATGTGAACAGAATGAGATACATAGATGGATATATGGATAGATGTGAACAGAATGAGATACATAGATGGATATATGGATAGATATGAACAGAATGAGATACATAGATGGATATATGGATAGATGTAGACAGATAGATAGATAGATGGATATATGGATAGATGTGAACAGAATGAGATAGATAGATGGATATATGGATAGATGTAGATAGATAGATAGATAGATGGATATATGGATAGATGTAGACAGATAGATAGATAGATGGATATATGGATAGATGTGAACAGAATGAGATAGATAGATGGATATATGGATAGATGTGAACAGAATGGATAGATGAATGGATATATGGATAGATGTGAACAGAATGGAATGGATAGATGGATATGGATAGATGTGAACAGAATGAGATAGATAGATGGATATGGATAGATGTGAACAGAATGAGATAGATAGATGGATATATGGATAGATGTGAACAGAATGAGATAGATAGATGGATATAGATAGATGTGAACAGAATGAGATAGATAGATGGATATATGGATAGATGTGAACAGAATGAGATAGATGGATATATGGATAGATGTAGATAGATGGATAGATGGATATATGGATAGATGTGAACGGGAATGAGATAGATAGATGGATATATGGATAGATGTGAACGGAATGAGATAGATAGATGGATATATGGATAGATGTGAACGGAATGAGATAGATAGATAGATGGATATATGGATAGATGTGAACGGAATGAGATAGATAGATGGATATATGGATAGATGTGAACGGAATGAGATAGATAGATGGATATATGGATAGATGTGAACGGAATGAGATAGATAGATGGATATATGGATAGATGTGAACGGAATGAGATAGATAGATGGATATATGGATAGATGTGAACGAATGAGATAGATAGATGGATATATGGATAGATGTGAACGGAATGAGATAGATAGATGGATATGGATAGATGTGAACGGAATGAGATAGATAGATGGATGGATAGATGTGAACGGAATGAGATAGATAGATGGATATATGGATAGATGTGAACGAATGAGATAGATAGATGGATATATGGATAGATGTGAACGGAATGAGATAGATAGATGGATATATGGATAGATGTGAACGGAATGAGATAGATAGATGGATATATGGATAGATGTGAACGGAATGAAATAGATAGATGGATATATGGATAGATGTGAACGGAATGAGATAGATAGATGGATATATGGATAGATGTGAACGGAATGAGATAGATAGATGGATATATGGATAGATGTGAACGGAATGAGATAGATAGATGGATATATGGATAGATGTGAACGGAATGAGATAGATAGATGGATATATGGATAGATGTGAACGGAATGAAATAGATAGATGGATATATGGATAGATGTGAACGGAATGAGATAGATAGATGGATATATGGATAGATGTGAACGGAATGAGATAGATAGATGGATATATGGATAGATGTGAACGGAATGAGATAGATAGATGGATATAGATAGATGTGAACGGAATGAGATAGATAGATGGATATATGGATAGATGTAGACGAATGAGATAGATAGATAGATGGATATATGGATAGATGTGAACGGAATGAGATAGATAGATGGATATATGGATAGATGTGAACGGAATGAGATAGATGGATATATGGATAGATGTGAACGGAATGAGATATAGATAGATGGATATGGATGGGTATGAACGGAATGAGATAGATAGATGGATGGATAGATGTGAACGGAATGAGATAGATAGATGGATATATGGATAGATGTGAACGGAATGAGATAGATAGATGGATATATGGATAGATGTGAACGGAATGAGATAGATAGATGGATATATGGATAGATGTGAACGGACGGATAGATAGATGGATATATGGATAGATGTGAACGGAATGAGATAGATAGATGGATATATGGATAGATGTGAACGGAATGAGATAGATAGATGGATATATGTGGATAGATGTGAACGGAATGAGATAGATAGATGGATATATGGATAGATGTGAACGGAATGAGATAGATAGATGGATATATGGATAGATGTGAACGGAATGAGATAGATAGATGGATGGATAGATGTGAACGGAATGAGATAGATAGATGGATATGGATAGATGTGAACGGAATGAGATAGATAGATGGATATATGGATAGATGTGAACGGAATGAGATAGATAGATGGATATATGGATAGATGTGAACGGAATGAGATAGATAGATGGATATATGGATAGATGTGAACGAGATGAGATAGATAGATGGATATATGGATAGATGTGAACGGAATGAGATAGATAGATGGATATATGGATAGATGTGAACGGAATGAGATAGATAGATGGATATATGGATGAATGTGAACGGAATGAGATAGATAGATGGATATATGGATAGATGTGAACGGAATGAGATAGATAGATGGATATATGGATAGATGTGAACGGAATGAGATAGATAGATGGATATATGGATAGATGTGAACGGAATGAGATAGATAGATGGATGGATAGATGTGAACGGAATGAGATAGATAGATGGATATATGGATAGATGTGAACGGAATGAGATAGATAGATGGATATATGGATAGATGTGAACGGAATGAGATAGATAGATGGATATATGGATAGATGTGAACGAATGAGATAGATAGATGGATATATGGATAGATGTGAACGGAATGAGATAGATAGATGGATATATGGATAGATGTGAACGGAATGAGATAGATAGATGGATATATGGATAGATGTGAACGGAATGAGATAGATAGATGGATATATGGATAGATGTGAACGGAATGAGATAGATAGATGGATATATGGATAGATGTGAACGGAATGAGATAGATAGATGGATATATGGATAGATGTGAACGGAATGAGATAGATAGATGGATATATGGATAGATGTGAACGGAATGAGATAGATAGATGGATATGGATAGATGTGAACGGAATGAGATAGATAGATGGATATATGGATAGATGTGAACGGAATGAGATAGATAGATGGATATATGGATAGATGTGAACGGAATGAGATAGATAGATGGATATATGGATAGATGTGAATGGAATGAGATAGATAGATGGATATATGGATAGATGTGAACGGAATGAGATAGATAGATGGATATATGGATAGATGTGAACGGAATGAGATAGATAGATGGATATATGGATAGATGTGAACGGAATGAGATAGATAGATGGATATATGGATAGATGTGAACGGAATGAGATAGATAGATGGATATATGGATAGATGTGAACGGAATGAGATAGATAGATGGATATATGGATAGATGTGAACGGATAGGATAGATAGATGGATATATGGATAGATGTGAACGAATGAGATAGATAGATGGATATATGGATAGATGTGAACGGAATGAGATAGATAGATGGATGGATAGATGTGAACGGAATGAGATAGATAGATGGATATGGATAGATGTGAACGGAATGAGATAGATGGATGGATATATGGATAGATGTGAACGGAATGAGATAGATAGATGGATATATGGATAGATGTGAACGGAATGAGATAGATAGATGGATGGATAGATGTGAACGGAATGAGATAGATAGATGGATATATGGATAGATGTGAACGGAATGAGATAGATAGATGGATATATGGATAGATGTGAACGGAATGAGATAGATAGATGGATATATGGATAGATGTGAACGGAATGAGATAGATAGATGGATATATGGATAGATGTGAACGGAATGAGATAGATAGATGGATATGGATAGATGTGAACGGAATGAGATAGATAGATGGATATATGGATAGATGTGAACGGAATGAGATAGATAGATGGATATATGGATAGATGTGAACGGAATGAGATAGATAGATGGAATGGATAGATGTGAACGGAATGAGATAGATAGATGGATATATGGATAGATGTAATGGATGAGATAGATAGATGGATATATGGATAGATGTGAACGGAATGAGATAGATAGATGGATATGGATAGATGTGAACGGAATGAGATAGATAGATGGATATATGGATAGATGTGAACGGAATGAGATAGATAGATGGATATATGGATAGATGTGAACGGAATGAGATAGATAGATGGATATATGGATAGATGTGAACGGAATGAGATAGATAGATGGATATATGGATAGATGTGAACGGAATGAGATAGATAGATGGATATATGGATAGATGTGAACGGAATGAGATAGATAGATGGATGGATAGATGTGAACGGAATGAGATAGATAGATGGATGGATAGATGTGAACGGAATGAGATAGATAGATGGATATATGGATAGATGTGAACGGAATGAGATACATAGATGGATGGATAGATGTGAACGGAATGGAATGTAGATGGATATATGGATAGATGTGAACGGAATGAGATACATAGATGGATATATGGATAGATGTGAACGGAATGAGATACATAGATGGATATATGGATAGATGTGAACGGAATGAGATACATAGATGGATATATGGATAGATGTGAACGAATGAGATACATAGATGGATATATGGATAGATGTGAACGGAATGAGATACATAGATGGATATATGGATAGATGTGAACGGAATGAGATACATAGATGGATATATGGATAGATGTGAACGGAATGAGATAGATAGATGGATATATGGATAGATGTGAACAGAATGAGATAGATAGATGGATATATGGATAGATGTGAACAGAATGAGATAGATAGATGGATATATGGATAGATGTGAACAGAATGAGATAGATAGATGGATGGATAGATATGAACAGAATGAGATAGATAGATGGATATATGGATAGATGTGAACAGAATGGAATAGATAGATGGATATATGGATAGATGTGAACAGAATGAGATAGATAGATGGATATATGGATAGATGTGAACAGAATGAGATAGATAGATGGATATATGGATAGATGTGAACAGAATGAGATAGATAGATGGATATATGGATAGATGTGAACAGAATGAGATAGATGGATATATGGATAGATGTAGACAGAATGAGATAGATAGATGGATATATGGAGATGTGAACGAATGAGATAGATGGATATATAGATAGATGTGAACAGAATGAGATAGATAGATATAGATAGATGTAGACAGAATGAGATAGATAGATATATAGATAGATGTGAACAGAATGAAAGTATAGATATAGATAGATGTAGACAGAATGAGATAGATAGATATATAGATAGATGAACAGAATGAGATAGATAGATATATAGATAGATGTAGACAGAATGAGATAGATAGATATATAGATAGATGTGAACAGAATGAGATAGATAGATATATAGATAGATGTGAACAGAATGAGATAGATAGATATAGATAGATGTAGACAGAATGAGATAGATAGATATAGATAGATGTGAACAGAATGAGATAGATAGATATATAGATAGATGTAGACAGAATGAGATAGATAGATATATAGATAGATGTGAACAGAATGAGATAGATAGATATATAGATAGATGTGAACAGAATGAGATAGAAAGATATATAGATAGATGTGAACAGAATGAATGATACATAGATAGATGTGAACAGAATGACATAGATAGATATATAGATAGATGTGAACAGAATGACATAGATAGATAGATAGATAGATGAATGAATGAGATAGATAGATAGACATAGATAGATGAATGAATGGACAGATAGATGAATAAATACATAGATAGATAGATAGATGAATGAATGAGATAGATAGATAGATAGATGTGAACAGAACAAGGATAGATAGATAGATGTGAACAGAATGGACATAGAAAGATAGATAGATGTGAATGAATGGACAGACAGATAGATGTGAACAGAATGACATAGATAGATATGAACAGAATGACACAGATAGATATGAACAGTGAATGATAGATAGATAGATAGATGTGAATGAATGACATAGATAGATAGATGTGAACAGAATGACATAGATAGACAGAACAGAATGAGATAGATACACAGACATGAACAGAATGAGACAGACAGACAGATAGAAACAGACAGATAGATAGACAGACAGATAAATACATAGATAGATAGACAGATGAATGAATGGATAGATAGATAGATAGATAGATAGATAGATAGACAGATGTGAACAGAATAGATAGATAGATAGATAGATAGATAGATAGATAGACAGATGTGAACAGAATGAGATAGATAGATAGATATATAGATAGATAGATAGATAGATGAATGAATGGATAGATAGATAGATAGATAGACAGACGGGGAATAGAATGAGGACAGACAGATAGATAGACAGATGTGAACAGAATGAGATAGATAGATAGACAGACGGGGAAATAGAATGATAGATAGATAGATAGATAGATGAATGAATGATAGATAGATAGATAGACAGATGTGAACAGAATGAGATAGATAGATAGATAGATAGACAGATGTGAACAGAATGAGATAGATAGATAGATAGATAGGTAGATGTGAACAGAATGAGATAGATAGATAGATAGACAGATGAATGAATGACATAGATAGATGTGAACAGAATGAGAGAGA
>JBBBDQ010000350.1:4310000-4597500 GCA_037127315.1 Ascarosepion bandense | reverse complement strand
TCTACTCCAACAGTTTCTTTCCTCGCACTTTCCGACCGTGGAATTCCCTTCCACACGACTGCTTCCCCGACGGCTACAATCTCCAGGAGTTTAAATGTAAGGTCAATAGACACCTCCTAATACACTAACCTGCTCCCATTCTATCAAACACTCTTCCCATCTGCCCAACCCTCATCCTCGGTATCCTTACTCATCTGTCACCTTCCTCCTGACATTCCCTATGTCTAACCACTCCTTCTCTTTACCTTCCCCTATGTAGCCCCATGCGCAATAGTGGCAGTGGAATGCCTTGCTTGGGGTGAGATGATTAAAAAAAAAAAAATGGTTTCTGGCGAAAATAGGTACCGATTCTGATATCTGGCACTATCAACTAGATAGTGATACGGTGGCCCTAATCACATCTAGCCCACTTCTCTTCTTAATGAATAATTCTACCTTCTCCTTTCCCTGGCATTACTGGTACCGCAGTCGGCATATGACCTTGTACGATTGACTTTATTTACTGTTCTGCCAATGTCTTTATATATTATTTTCTTTGCCCAACAAATTCCAGCAGACATCAAGTCGCCGAGTTACACACAAAACCTGTCAAAATTTCACCAAAGCAAAGAAAAAAAAAGTTAAGCAAAACGTACGCCTGTCGAATGATATGTGGATAGTGTAATCGGTAAGTCTTGTTCAAATATCCGCCTAATGTCCATGGGATGGTGCTATGGTTTAAGCAGTAAGTTAAACCGAATTCTCTAGTCTTAAACTAGAGAATTTAAACCAATCTAAGAAAATAAAAAAAAATTTGAATTTCAATCTGTTGTATCCGGGGAGGGAATAAACAGAGAAAGAATAGTGCAAGAAATAATTCTTAACACTGAGGATATATAAATAGAGATTTATTATACCTCAGTACAATAAACCAATAGACACGTACACCAACGAACAGTTAACACGAATAACAATTAAGAAGGCAATGTCTCTGTATAGGACGTATGCGTCCGTCTTGAGAAGAAGGCATCCGTCTAGTGACGTCTAACTCGCGTCTCACACTCCACCCACGTCTATTGAACAGGTGAAGAGGCTCATCCCTTGTTTCCTGTTTAAGATGCGGTTTCCGGTTTTCTCTTTTCCAATCTTTTCACTCTTTTCTTTTTCTATTTTTTTTTTTTCAATTGGAGTAGATAGACTAAACTATCGCCCGGTTCACACTCCACCCACGTCTATTGAACAGGTGAAGAGGCTCATCCCTTGTTTCCTGTTTAAGATGCGGTTTCCGGTTTTCTCTTTTCCAATCTTTTCACTCTTTTCTTTTTCTATTTTTTTTTTTTCTTTTTTCAATTGGAGTAGATAGACTAAACTATCGCCCGGTTCAAACACCACCCACGTCAATTGAACAGGTGAAGAGGCTCATCCCTTGTTCCCTGGTTAGGATGTGGTTTCCGGCTTTTCCAATCTTTTTACTCTTACGTAGCCCCCTGCGCATTAGTGGCGTTATCGCCTTGCTTGGGGTGATATGAATAAAAAAAAAAAAAAAGAAGGCCGATGGCTTTCGACTCTCGTATAAAGACGAACAATCTTGATCACTCCCGTGTAATGACGAAGACTCTCGTATAGCTACAAACACACACACTCTCACTCTCTCTCTCTCTCTCTCTCTCTCTCTCTCTCTCTCGAGCGCTATCCCTCTATCTCTGTAGTTCGTTCTCCGTCTAGGTCTTTTATAACCCGGACCATACCCATTCCTGGGTAGGATAGGATATTCCACCACAACACAAACCGTGAAGGAGGTAACTGAAAATAACTTCATTTCTCAAGAATACATGTCAATTCACAGATAATAAAGAAAAGAAAGCTGTGGGGAGCTATAACCACCCTAATCCTGAAGGTAAACAGCATTTTAATATATAATTCTTTTTCTGTAACTTTTAGCGTTTCTTTACCTTGTTTGAGCGTTGTGTTTTCCTCATATATATATATATTATAAATTAAAAAATAATGTACATGTTTTAAAACATAATTTATAATAAATATTCACAGCTCTATACCTCATATATCGAGCACTGTTTTAAATTAATGTTTTGGATGGAAAAATTTTTTTCTTCGTTCTGTACACACTCGGATATATATATATATATATATATATATATATATATATACGTTACTCTCAGTAGCTGAGTTCTTCCGGTGACTGGCGTCTCTCTACACTGCTTATATACAGTACTGTGTAAAAGTATAAGGACAAGAACTATTTTATCTTTTATGAGGCATCAAAATAAAGTTGAAAATCACCCGTCCTAACACTTTTACACACTGCTGGTAGTCAGGCTCTCAGACATTTTATCTCAAATTTGCTTCTTATTTCAAGTAGTTCCTGTCAACTACTTCTCACTCGCTTCCTTTTAAAACCCGGCCTTGTGGGTGATTATTTTCAACCCTACAGCACCTTTTCCCACAGACTCAACGTAAACCTATTACTTTTCTATAACAAATGTTCAGATGAGCTCCATTCCCCCATTTTGTTCTGGAAGGAAATTACTGTACTAGTCTCAATCAGAGCGTTGATAACGTAGATATTCAGTTAAAGATGAAGGATAAACTTGAAGCAACTGAAATGTGGTTCTACAGAAGGATGCAGCGAATATCATGGATCGAGCATGTGAACAATGATGAGGTCTTGGAAATGACGGAAACAAAAAGGAAATTAATACTGAGCATCAGGAAGAGACAGCTGAAGTTCCTGGGATACGCAATGAGGAAGGAGGGCTTGGAGAATCTGATACTAACAGGCCAGATAGAGGGGAAAAGAGACAGGGGAAAGCAACGGATAACATATTTGAAGGACCTAATCAGGTGGATCGCGGAACAAGGATTGCATGGTGTAACAGGAGAAGGTGTGCTCAGAGCCACCAGGTATAGGGAAACGTGGAAAGCCATGATCGCCTACGTCCTGAAGGGACAGGGTATATAGAAGAAGAAGCGGTTTGAAGATGATGGAAAGGCGGCAAGAGATATTTAAATTGTCGAAGTTGCCGGGAAGGCAGAGCTACAGTATGACATGAGTCAGTGATAGAAGGTAAAGAAGAATGTCTATCAGGATGACTAGGGAAACGCATGGAGAAGTCCATGCGTGAGAGACTAAGTGATTAGAGCCATTCCATTTGCACGGTTTTTGAGTTTGTTTTGTTTAACGGCATATCAACACCTCTGTGGGTTATTTAATGCCAAAAAGATAAGGTTTTAAGGTACTCTTTTTGAATGTTTGGTTAAAGTAATAAGGTTGATTTAGTCAGATTTTGATGAAAAAAAATTTATTTTATTTTAGAAAACTGAAGATGTCTTCTATTTTCGTATTCAAAAATGTATTGTTGGTAATATTTTTCCTTCAAAAATGTATATTTTTCTATAAAAGTCTATTTTTATGTATATATTTCTATAAAAGTGCATTTTTATACTTTCATAATGTTTTGACCCCAGTTTGGGGGTTAATTATTTGCCCATAGCTGGGACCCTAACAGGTGCTACCACTCCGGACTAGGGTGGACCTGGGAAGAACAGCAATTAAGAGGTGATTCCATATTCCTCACAACATCCAAATCAGAGACCTTGCTGCTGGATACAGTTTACTGTCATGTCCACGAATGATTTGTATGGAGGGCGTTCCACTCAGACATATTCTTCCCAAGATATGTTACTTTGTGGAACACTATTATATGATTCCCGAACATTATAATAGTCTAGGTTCAACCATTATCTATCCTCCATATCCTCATAACATTCACTTTCTACTTCCTCCTCTTACATTGATCATCTCATTCAGTTTCCCGTACAATCACCGAAGTTAAGCAACCTCAATACCTAGATGGGTGATTGCTTGGAAATACCAGGTGCTGTAAGCTTAGAACTGCAGGTGTTGTAATGAATAACAGCTCGGGATTCTTAATCAAACAATCGAGTTCCAATTCCTGTTGGGATCGTTATATTCATTTACACGTAAAGTCATACCTTGAGAAAGGTATGAATATACCCCCCACTTCCATCTATGGGTTAATTAGTAATAACTGTTTCACCAAACCATTAATATCTGAGAAAATGAAATAAAATTGCATAAAAAATATTTAGATTTCGGTATTAAATAATCAGTTGATATACTGCTAAAAAAAACAATAATTCAGTAATACAATACATTGAGTGACTCTTGGGTCTTGTACTGAGTGAACATTAGTGAGAAGAATTATAGAGTTCATATGGTTGTTCACATTTTTCGTATAATCTAGATTCAATCTAAACATTTATAATTGAATAATGTGACTTTTTTTCGTAATAACATATAGGTTTCGTCGAATGTTGCATCGACTGAAATACAGCCACTGAAATTAGTGGTAATTGCCCTATCAAAACTCAAACAACTTTTTGTACCCTATAAATATATCGGTTAGCGAATCAGGATAGAAACAAAACACTCCAAGTCAACCAACCAGTTTATATCAAACAGTGGATTGTTTGGACTCGTCTGCTACATCATGAGCGAAAACAAAGGAAGAACGGAAAGTTATCGGATTGTAGAAAGAAACCTAATATATTGTTTTGATAACATTATCTGCATTTGTCGAAGAGGATACTGCCTGGTTTTACCACCATAAACATAACACCACGTTAATAATATCTGGAGATGAGAATACAACACCAATTACTAAGTATTGTCATAGTAGGTGTTCACGCCAGTGGCTACAAAAAGTCTATAGACAACAATAACACGCCTAGCTTTTGCCTCATTCGTTTTTGTGTAATGAACGATCTTAAAGTGCACACCACTTGAATTTAGACCATAATTGCAATCAATAATACATTATGATATTGAAAAGAAAACGATATAATTTTTGTTTATACTTACAAGACTTCAATAATTCATGAGAGGTACAGAATTTTATTATAGGTTTAAAAGCAGACACCAAAAAGAAAGTACTTATATATATATATATATAGGAAAAACTACTGAAAAGTTGTACGTTTAAAAATGTATTTTTTGACAGTATTTATTTATTTCTATAATATATATATATATATAATAACAGAAATAAATACTGTCAAGAAATACATTTTTAAACATACAACTTTTCAGTAGTTTTTTCTATACATATTAAGACAGTATACGTGGATCATCATTATATATATATATATATATATATATATATATATATATATATATATATACATTAAAACAATAAGAAATGAGAGGGAAAATATTTACCGTATGATAAATAAATATGTATGAAACCACATTATTAAGGTATTCAGTGAATAATTTTGTCTTTATGTCTCTCCTTGTTTTAATATATTTACATCCGTGTAGGGGGATCAAGCGCGGATAAACTTTATCTAAACTTTTAACCCCCCACACACTCCGATGCACACACACACACACACATATATATATATATATATATATATATATATATAAATAAAAACGAAGAAAATAATTGCAACGTTCAAAGCACTGACTTAAAACAGTGCTCAATATAAAAATAGATCAATAAATATTTATTATTAATTATTACGTTAGAAGATGTCAGAACAGCAAACAACTACAAATTTGTACATTTTGTTTCGACATTTAAAAAACAATAGTTACCATCATTGTTAACTGCCTGATGAAACATTGTTCTATCAATGTCGAAACAAAATATGCAATTTTGTAGTAGTTTGTACATGTTCTAAGGTAATAATTAATTATATATATATATACTAGCAGTATAGCCCGGCGTTGCTCGGGTGTAATGAAAACTTTAAAACTAATCCATGGTCCTGGAGCTCAGACTCTTTGGACGTTGGCACGAAAGGCTAAAAAGCAATAGTTGTTTACAGTTAAAGCGAAACCGTAGACTGAAAGAAAAATGAATGGATGTAAGTCAAATTTTGATTTCCTGGTATCGATATGAAATAAGTTTTTTTCGTCGTAAACTGAATTTTGAAGGCTAAATAAGTCTTCTGAGTAAATGGTATCATGGCTAAGAACTACAATTATACCTACTTAGAACAAAACCCAAAACAAAAACTAAAATAAAAGGGCTGAAAAAAATACAGACATACACGCAAATAAACAGACACACACAGAAACATCTTGCCTTTTATATATGTATATTATCGATTTTCTGCACTATTGTAAGAACTGCAACCTTGAAACTTCTGAATATCGTATTTATGTCTTTGTCTATGAGTGTATCAAATTTGATTAAAATCGGACCACTCCTTCTATAACCCGATTTTTTCGATTATCGATTTTCGATATTTATTGGGGGTACCTCGACACAAAACCTAGCTAAGAACACTGGCAGACGTTTATAGTACAACTGTGTAAATTTTCAAGAAAATCGGTTCAGCCGTTTCGGAGTCTATAGGTAACGGACACATACACACAGACAAATTTCCATTTATAAATAAGTTTATATATATATATATATATATATATATATATATATATATATATATATATATAGAAAGAGAGAGAGAGAGAGAGAGAGAGAGATACCGATTTGGAATATCAGCCAATTATGATAACTTGATATATAATTTAGCGCGGACTTCAGATAATGTGCGGAATAAATTCACCCAACTTTATCAATTCTTTAGCACTGATTTTTATTTACACCCACACGCCACCAAACTCTTTCTCAAGATCTAAATAAAATCTCCAATGTCAAAATTAACCTTATTTACACCAAATTTATTCCAACAATGTTCCATTTTGATAACAATGGAATTCATGTTGCCAGTTTGTTTTACTTTTCTCTCTGACCCTGATTCGGGCACGATAAAAGCCAAGTGGCTGCTGGCATTCAATAGACGCAGACGATAACGTTGCATAAAAACATTATTACAAAGTGTCTCCGAAAATTGACTGTCAAATTTCCAATATATTTCAATTTATGAGCAGCTGAGCAGTTAATTTCGTATTCTGTCCCAGTTTTAAGATTCCAGAGATTTTCTTAAATTCTTAAAACTACTATTTTTATGGTAATATTATCCGTTTCTTTATAAGGAAATATTCGACGTTCGTAGAGTAGTCAATGCAACATTTAGCTGAAATTTATCAAATCTGTCTAATAAAATAATGTTATCGCTCTTTCCAGTATTCATGTAAGGTTCCTTCCTAACCTTTGGTTGGAAGTACAGTCAAAAGTCAACATCTCTACTGTTTTCAATTAAAAGAGATATCCATATTAGTTGTTGCCGCTGCTGAAAGTCCTCAAGTGATATAGATTCTTAAAACAACCACCTGACACTGAATATAAAAGGCTCTAAAAATACACCAGATGGTGTAGTAGATATAGTAGTTGGGTATACATGTGTTAGTATCATCTAGTCATCATAAATTCGATCCTTAGACTTGCTAGTGAGAGTACCAAATTCCAACATGAAAGAAAAATAACTGATTTCACAGGATATTTCACAATAATCAACGAGATAATACACATCAGCCAATCTATGGACACCTGATGATGACCAGAGAGTACTTGGTTGAAACGTTGTGTTTATTATAACACCTATACCAACCAAGATAAGAACAAAAGTTCGAAATAATTCCAAGATTAAGGAAAATTACAAATCTCAGAAATAAATACAAATGATATAGATTCTATTATTGATACAGTTCTTTGTGATAGTTTGACGGACAAAGAACTCTACCAAATATTTAACTTTAACGGACAAAGGATTGTACCAAATACTTTAGTGAACAAAGAATTGTACCAAATACTTTAGTGAACAAAGAATTGTACCAAATACTTTAGTGAACAAAGAATTGTACCAAATACTTTAGTGAACAAAGAATTGTACCAAATACTTTAACGGACAAAGGACTGTAGCAAATACTTTAACGGACAAAGGACTGTACCAAATACTTTAACGGACAAAGGACTGTACCAAATACTTTAACGGACAAAGGATTGTACCAAATACTTTAGTGAACAAAGAATTGTACCAAATACTTTAACGGACAAAGGACTGGAGCAAATACTTTAACGGACAAAGGATTGTACCAAATACTTTAACGGACAAAGGATTGTGCCAATTACTTTAACGGACAAAGGATTGTGCCAATTACTTTAACGGACAAAGGATTGTACCAAATACTTTAGCCAACCAAGAATTGTACCAAATAACCGAAACCACATCTTTTATGAACTTTCACCAGTAGAAACAATTAAAACTGCATATATCTTCTCTGTTTATGACACTATAAAAGAGTTAGGCTAGGTAGAACCTCTTGAAATGCATTAACCCTGTAGCGAACAAGAAAATTATATAGTTGTTAACTCTTATACTTGAGTTAGATTTTAAGCGCGGCTAAACAACTCGGTATTATCATTGCATGAAAAAACGAAGCTTTATCTGTTAGAAAAGCTGATAAAAAACACCGTGATAATGGGTGGAACATCGTCGTATCTCCAGAAGTTGGGAATCTTCTTCCTCTTCATCTGCCATGTTCCTTCAGGACGTTGGCGATCATGGCTCTCTACAATTCTCTGTCCACTGTAAATGTTGACTAATTCTTTTAAATCCAGTTCCCGTAAATATTTACCAAATCTCTTTAGGTAGGCTACGTACTGCTTTAATCTGTACTTATTGCGTTCAGTATGCCGTGTGAATATCAGTCAAATAGGATGTGCGTTGTGGTGCAGTGGATATCGGCTCGGAACGAAAAACCGGGGAGCCGAGTTCGAATTCCAGTTGCAATCCATTGTATTCACTTACGCGCAAATACCCTTGGGAAAGGTATTAATCCATCTCTTCCTTCCAGTTATGAGTTAAATAGCAGGACAGATTGGGTTCTATAGCCTTGGTCGGCAACCAGTCTACCGCAGAAAGCAATGGCAACCTACTGCGGGATAATCTTCTGCCCGGTCAGTCATGCCTCTTTCGAGACATGATCCCCCAAGCGTGTATCACGTATGGCACTTAACTGAATATAATAGTTGAAAACATGATTAAGACTTCTACTGTGCATAAAGTGGGGGATCGGTTTTCTATTGTTATGAAGTAATAAACTTATTCCCCACTAATTACTACTTAATAATATAATACATCTCTTCCCTCTCTAGCTATGAGTCAAATAGCAGGACAGATTGGGTTCTATAGCCTTGGCTGGCAACCAGTCTACCGCAGAAAGCAATGGCAACCTACTGCGGGATAATCTTCTGCCCGGTCAGTCATGCCTCTTTCGAGACATGATCGCCCAAGCGTGTATCACGTATGGCACTTAACTGACTGACTGACCCTAGAAATTTCAACTGTCTTTTTCGGATGTTAAGTAAAAATAGCCTTGTCTCCATTTTCTCTAAAATTTCAACATTGCTCGCATGTTCACTTCATATTATTCTCAGCATCCTTCTGTAATGAACGGAATCATATAATAATTCTGCTTTTTCCTTCCTTAGTTACTTAGTTCCTCCGTCCATTACGCCACTGAAGAAAGATAACACACTTAATCTCTACACTAGCTTTTCCTTCCCCTCTATCTTTTTATAAACGCTACTCTCCTCAGCCTTTCTCTCACCTTTGCCAAACGGAAGGGGAGTAAAGAGTGAGCGCGTAAGAGGAGAAAGACTATAACATTACTGTAGCAGTAGAAACTTAAGCTGGTGGTTGTAGCAGTAATTGTGTGTGCATATGTGTGTACTGTACAATATAGTAAAAATAGGTAGGTTTATTGCCATATCCCGCAACCTAATAATGAAATTTATGGCCTCTACACCCTTGGCCATTACTCAGTCTTTTCTGTTTCCAATGGACACAGGAGCCATGGTTTTTCAGTAATTAAAAAAAACATTTTCTTTTTCAAAATCTTTCACAAAATAGTGTACAGTGTTTTAATTATGGTCTGTGCATACGCTGCTTAATATAAGATTACAGTAAAGTAGCTTCTATGGACATTACTTTTATAGATATTTTAATAAAACTACACTTTGTTATCTTTATTTTATTATCCAAAACCTTTATGCTTGAAGACGTTACTATCATTTGTAGTATGACAAAATAAATTTTTTCCAGGAAATCATAATTATCCTTCCGTGGAAATTCTACGGGTTCCGCTAGTCACAGAATTAATATGAGAAACCGGACAACAGTTTTTGCCAAAAAGCCAAAATTCGGCAGTACTCTGAGCAAAAGTTGCAGGCAATTTGAACCGAATTAATAAAGAAATATAATATATAAAGTTCAGAAAAGCGAATGTGAATTCCTTCTTTATATATTCGCGATAATCGACAGAAGTTATCATTCTTGTAGAAATTTTCGTGTCCTCATTTTCAGAACCAACACGGACCGCTGCCCTATCCGCATTATAAATTCGTCTGTCTCGAAACTAGCCGACAAAATTCCCAAAATAGACTTAACGTCAGGGTGTCAACAATTCATAATGCATGTTAATAACATTCACATTACCCCCAATAACGACACCATTTCGTCTATTTGAATTTAATAACATGCAATTCGGCTTAAAGAACGCTACATATTTATTCTAGAGATTTATGGACAACATATTGTCGTATATAGACAGGCTGTTTGCATACCTAGACGACATATTTATTATCCAAAACCTTTATGCTTGAAGACGTCACTATCATTTGTAGTATGACAAAGTAAAAATTTTTCCAGGAAATCATAATTATCCTTCCGTGGAAATTTCACGAGTTTCACTCGTATGTATAAATTACCAAATAGTTAATCCCAGTCTCAGCTCCAATGATATCGACACAGAAATACTCTCCCGTTCACTAATTAAAAAAAAAACTATTGAACTAATGACAATTCTGAATAATAATAGTTTAATAATAGTTTAATAATAGTTTAATAATAATAGTTTAGTGATAAAAGTCTAAGTAATTAACCTATAGCTAACGGAAAAAGAGGTGGATTCATACCCTTTCCCGCGAATATTGACGCAAAAGAAAATATAATGAACCCAACCTGAATTGGAACTCAGTTCCCTCAGTTCTTACAGCAACTGTTATTTCCAAGCGGTCATAAATCTCGGTAATGACTAGTTTCAACGTTGCTTAACTTCTGAGATCCTACGGAAACCGGTATTTCAATGTGATATGGCCATAAGATAATGTTAGATAAGGACAATCACTTACGTGCAAATACCCTTGGGAAATATATTGATCCATCTCTTCCCTTCAGTTATGGGTTAAATAACAGGACAGACTGGGTTCTATAGCCTCCACTGGCAACCAGTCTACCGCAGAAAGCAATAACAACCTACTGTGGGATAACCTTCTGCCCAGTCAGTCATGTCTCTTTTGAGACATGATCGCCCAAAGCATGTATCACATATGGCCCTTAACTGACTGACTGAATATAATAGTTAAAAATATGATTAAGGCTTCTACTGTGCATAAAGTGGAGGATCAGTTTTATATTGTTTTGAAGTAATAAACTGATCTCCCACTAATTACTACTTAATAATATAATACATCTCTACCCCCTCTAGCTATAAGACAAATAAGACAGATTAGGTTCTATAGCCTTGGCTGGCAACCAGTCTACCGCAGAAAGCAATGGTAACCTACTGCGAGATAACCTTCTACCCAGTCATTCATGTCTCTTTCAAGACAAGATCGCCCAAGCGTGTATCACGTATGGCACTTAACTGACTGACTATCTAATCAACAAGCAAACCTAACCTCAGTATATATCCCCAAAGAATCCGACACTTTAAAATATATAGAGTCCATATCTATGCTGACCAAGTCAGAACGAGGTATAGGTGAATTGTGAAGAAAATATTGCCAAATTCTCGCCCATATTCTCCAATACTATGTGATCCGGAAAACTTGTACGGCGGGCTGCAAAGATTCTCTCATAATCGTCCCTTGTTGAAATTTCTACTCGTATAGGAGCCGCTAAAATTTCATTTGTGCTAGGTACCTGTAAATCTATTCTTCCCTATTCTATAGCGAGTGGAATTAGTCTGAACCTGTTGTGGAATACAACATAGAAGATAGTGCGCTGAATGTAAGTACAAATGTCGGTCCCTTAGGTTCGACGTACTGGTGGGACCATTTTATTATCACGTAATAACGCAGTGTGCGTTGTGGAGCATTGGATATCGGTCCGGAACGAAAAATCGGGGGGCCGAGTTCGAATTCCAGACGAATTCATTGCATTCACTTACGCACAAATACCCTTGGGAAAGGTATTAATCCGTCTCTTCCTTCCAGTTATGGGTCAAATAACAGGACAGATTGGGTTCTATAGCCTTGGTTGGCAATCAGTCTACCGCAGAAAGCAATGGCAAACTACTGCGGGATAATCTTCTGCCTAGTCAGTCATGTCTCTTTCGAGACATGATCGCCCAAGCGTGTATCACGTATGGCACTTAATTGATTGAATAACGCAGAGTAAACTTGCCAGGTCGATGATTCTCCCTGACTAGTCGCTACATTGTTACTTATATTAGGCGGGAGAGTCCACTATCCTTAGACAGGTACCATAACACCCCCTCCTAAAACTTCACTCCGTAGGAGTCTAATAGTTTCCTTTTTTTTTTTTAATAAAAGCAAAATGAGAGGAAAAACAAAAAAAAACACTTTATTAAATTTTAAGCAACAGCGTAGAATATCTTCTGCGCTTAGGGTTGACTCTCAAGTGATCCGTTAATTTCCTTTTTCTTTTTAATCGGTGCACTTTTGGTAGATCCTTTGCAGGTGTCGGTATATCAAAAGTATCGTAGGTTACATCCATCGCCGTTTCTTCCGCGGGACCACTGTCAACCCCGTCCGATAAACGCCGCCTGATTTGGTTGATGTGCCGTCGGCAGATAAACTTTTGACCTTTTACCACGTACATCATGTTCTCGGCTCTTCTTTCAATTGTGCCCATCTCCCAAAAAAGATTTGTTGTTTTTATAAACTTAAAAAAAAACTTTTTCGCCAGGAGTGTTTCGTTTTACAGGAACAAAATTATTTCTACCCGGCTTTGTCTGTTTTGGGAGCAGTTTGACGAAAACAGACCTTACAAGGCGTGTAAACATCACCTCAGAATCCAACCCCTATCTCTCCCTCAAGCGCTAGTGAAAATAAGAAAGACCACCGAAAGTAAACCAAAATAGAAATGAATATACACTATGAGTCAGTCAGTTAAGTGCCATACGTTAACACGCTTGGGCGATCATGTCTTGAAAGAGACATGAATGACTGGGCAGAAGATTATCCCGCAGTAGGTTGCCATTGCTTTCTGCGGTAGACTGGTTGCCGACCAAGGCTATAGAACCCAATCTGTCCTGATATTTAACCCATAACTGGAAGAAAGAGACGGATTAATACCTTTCCCAAGGGTATTTGTGCGTAAATGAATGCAATGGATTCAACTGGGATTCGAACTCGGCTCCCCGGTTTCTCGTTCCGAGCCTATATCCATTGTACCACAACGCACACTATGAGTAACCTTCCAATTTACCATTCGTGGTCATCGATGTCAGTAACACGACGCAAGGATTCGATTTTAGAAATATGGACTTATTTTAGATTGGAAAAAATAAGCTTATCTTCGATGACTGACTAGTTGAACACAATATCGATCTTTGTCCGTTGTACTATTCAGTCAGTTATGTGCCATACGTGAAACACGCTTGGGCGATCATGTCTTTTTCGAGACATGAATGACTGGTCGTATATAGACAGCCTGTTTGCAAACCTAGACGACATATTAGTGTTCATATACGGATATCCAACATAAATCAAACTAGTAACGTTCGATAATCACTGAACAAATCTTGAACCTTCACCTATCATGATAAATGGCTGTTCTATCCTTGCCGAAGACCGCAAGTGGAATTGATAGATCCATCGCTAAAGATGTTGGGGAAACTAGTCGATTTTCTTGTATGGCTGGCCACTCATATCCAAGGATGCATGTCTATTACGGCGGATAATTAATCCCTATTATAGACGCCTGATCAGGTACATTTTTGTTTGTTCAAAACCCACAAATCCTACCTGTGATTTATACTGTATTTCTGCTGAGCGGACCTTAGTTACAGTTTCTGGGAGAGAGCGCGTTATCTAGCGTGAACAACAGTCTGAACAAGGCCAGGACGCTCAAACAATCAGTCACGATGGCTAACTTCGCGCAAGCACAACCATTGACGACTCCCAAAACGTTCCGTCTACCCAATTTCACTCACAAGGCTTGGGTCAACCCATGGTATGGTTCTCAGGTATTTTCCAAAAGATGCCGTACGCTGGGGCCGCCTCTTCCAGACCGATAACAATAAGAAGTCACCTTCCCGAAAAATCGACCATGGTGACATTCAATTCCTTACATCGCTCCAGTATCTGATTTCTCCTTCTATGCTCTACAGGGTTAGATCAGAGCTAAAATGGCGCATTAATACCATATCTGGGCTAAAGACGCCCAACTCTTACTATCCCGCCTTGACAGAATTCAAACGCGCCTTATGGTGACGAATTATTTTCTTAACTTCTGCTCCGATGAACTTAGATCACTGGTGCCCCCTAGGTACGAATTTGCACGAGATACTAGATTAGCAAATAGGTCCCACCTTTTTACAGTGAAACCGATAAAATGTAACCGCAATTTCTACTCCAACAGCTTCTTTTCTAGCACTTCCCGCCTGTGGAATTCCCTTCCACATGCTTGCTTCCCCGACAGCTACAACCTCCAGGAGTTCAAATGTAGGTCACCTCCTAACACACTAACTCACTTCCATTCTCTCAAACACTCTTCCCACCTACCCAACCCTCATCCTCTGTATCCCTACCCGTCTATCACCCTCCTTCTGATTTTCCTATATTTAACCACTCTTTCATCACCTTCCCCTATGTAACCCCTTGCGCACTAGTGGCAGTGGAATGCCTTGCTTGGGGTCAGTCAGTCAGTTAAGTGTCATACGTGATACACGCGTCTCGAAAGAGACATGACTGACTGGGCTGAAGATTATCCCGCAGTAGGTTGCCATTGCTTTCTGCGGTAGACTGGTTGCCGACCAAGGCTATAGAACCCAATCTGTCCTGCTATTTAACCCATAACTGGAAGGAAGAGACGGATTAATACCTTTCCCAAGGGTATTTGCGCGTAAGTGAATAAAATGGATTCAACTGGAATTCGAACTCGGCTCCCCGGTTTCTCGTTCCGAGCCGATATCCACTGTACCACAACGTACATGGAACATGCTATTTCGCTAACCTATCATTGTTTCCATTGAAAATGATCTGATAAACTACATTCCTCCGTTCTACCAATTCCGATTTCCGCCAGTGCACTTACACTGGGACGAACTATCCCCATTACCTTTTGTCTTCCATTAATAAGAAGGAAGTTCCATTCGGACAGCTTCTTCCCAAAAACAACTACTTCGTGGAGCAAACTCCCGAGATAATATTTTCCCGGCCACTACAACATCCTCAAGTCTAGAGTTAACCGTTATCTTTCCTACATATCCTCATAAAATGCGATTCTTGATCGTCTTACGCTCAACAACCCCAGTAACCCTCTACCTAATCAATTAGTAACTCGCAGTAGTCAGAATGCAGTCACTTTCCCACCACCGTAACGCAGTTTTCCTGAACCTTTTCTATAAATTCTTTCATGGTAATTGTTCTGATGAACATTCCTGTTTGTGGTTTCATTTTTTTTAAGTTGTTACTTTATTACGTCTTCCCCCGACAGATAAATTGTAGTTATGGGGGTTAGTTATTACTTCATAGAGACTTTAAGGTATTATGGTGATTGAAGTAAGAATAGTATGTAAGAAGGTGGTGTTTTGGTGTAAGTAATATTGTATAGGTTGGGTCAGTGACTGTGGCTAGCTAAGTTTAGAACAAGATATATAGGGACCCCAATTTTCCGCAATCACGGAATCGCGGATGGAATCGCGGAATTGTCGATTTGAAACGGAATTCTGTTTTTTTAGTGAAATCATTTTCCATGTTAAATTAATCATTTCATTCAATTTTTATTTTTCCATAAAATACTCAAGGTTTGTAAATATAATATAAAATAACATGACCCTGTAATATTTCTAAAAAAAAATTTAAGCCCCTCCCAAAAAAAAACATTTTAAAATCAGTTTCTGCACTCATACAAAAAAAAATTCCTAGAAAACAATCTTATTTTGGCAAATTTAAAAAAAAAAAAACCTTTTGAAAATATAGCGGATGTAGATCAAAGATAATGTTCCACCCCTTCCAAATACACTATGTCACTGCACTGATTAAGTGGAAGTGGGTTTTATAACAAGTTTTAACCTCAAAATGAATGAAGAAACTAAACGAGGAAGATTATTTTTAATAATCTTATTTTTGTTTCATTTTATTTCTTATCTTTACGAAATGCTATATTTCTCTCATTCATTTATGAGAAATATAGAAAAATGTTTTCTTCTTTCAACATTATGTAGTTTTCCAGCTATCTAAAGAAATTTTTTTTTAATTCACTTCTACACTTATAAAAAAAATTCTAGAAAATATACTTTATCTTATTTTCAAATATTAAAAAAACCTCAAGAAAATTTAACACAAAAGCAACTCAAACTAAATTAGTATTCCCCTCCCTACAATGTCTCTGTCTCCCTGATTAAGTGGAAGTGGGGTTTTTAAACAATACTTGTAACTTAAAAATGAATGAAAGGAAAAAGAGCAAGATCAAAGCAATACATTTTTAATAATCTATTTATATGGTTTTATTTTATAACTTATTTTTTATGAAATGGTACATTTCTCTCTTACAGTTTAGAAATAGAGAAAAAAGTTTTCTTCTTCAAACATGAGACTACAGTTTAAAATCAAGACACATTACAATTCTCTCTGATTTTTTCATCAAAATGGCTGAAACAAGTTTTAAAATTTCATCTGCTCCCCCAAAAAGAAAAAGAACGACCCCAGTATCTAAAATTTGTGCAAAAGCTAGAGTTGAACAATTTCCCGACGACTTTTATGCAGAAGATAATATGCTATTTTGCAAATTTTGTCTACATAGTGTCGATATTTTTAGGATTGATACAATCAAAGACCACATTAGGTCAAAAGTGCATATGAGAAAAAAATCTTCAACTGAGTCATCTCAAGTGAAGCAAAAAACAATTTCCACAATGTTCAAAAGTAAAGACAAACGAGATGAATTTATTCTTGATTTTTTAAAAATGTGCACTTTATCGGACATTCCTCTGCACAAAATTGATAAAATGAGACCATTTTTATTAAAATACTGTAAGGAAGGTGGCTCTATTCCAAGTGTAAATTGTATTAGGGAGCTTCATCTACCAAAATTATTTGCTGGTCACTTAGCTGCTTTAAAATCCAAGCTTGCGAACGAATGGATTAGCATTATAACAGATGAAACAACAGACTGTCGTGACCACAGCATTTTAAATATTATTGCAAACATTCGTGGTGAGTCATTTCTTATTGATGTTGTTACCCTGTCAGAATGCAATCATCAAACAGTAAGTCAAGCATGTGTCCGAGCTGTAACTCATTTTGACATAGAATTTGATAAGATCCTTGCCTTTGTAACAGATTCTGCAGCCTATTGCAAAAAAGCTCATAGAGAAGTCTTAAATATATTTAACAACAGCTACCATGTGTTGTGTTTGGTACACATTTTAAATCTAGTTGGTGAAGTATTCTCAAATTGGCCAGCATTTGATGATGTTACCCAGCTCACTACTTTCATCAAATCAGCCTTTTTTAGAAAGCCGAGTCGAAAAAAGCGATATTTGAAATGGCTTGAAAATTATTTACCTAAAGAACAAGTGAAACTACCTCCTGTCCCAGTGGCAACCAGATGGAATTCCTGGTTTAATGCTGCCAGATATCATTCATCTTTCATACAATTTTATGAAGGATTCTTTAAGCAAGAAAAGAGTCATGGCCTTGCAGTGGAGAGAATTCTTGAATTAGTAGTTGATGATCGACTACATCATGCCTCTTACCTTAATCTGCGCCTAAATCTGTATTTTATTACAGAGAACTGCACACGTTTAATAAAAGCTTTGACAAGCTTAGAAGAAACTAAGTCTCCACTTGCGTGTGTTGCTTATAATATAATGGAAGATGTGAAACAATATTTACATGCTGGTATATCAAAATCCACATTTGGCCTTGAAACTGACCGTCTTCTGTCTGAACTAAAAACCGCAGAAAGGGAGAAAGTTATCTCAAACTTTCAAGATTTGTTCAGCCTATCTTTTTCTAAATTGAATAAATACCTGGAAGCCCACCCTGTGTGTAACTTTTACAATGCAGCTCGTATATTTGATCCAAGACAACTACCCTGTATAAGTCACAATATGGATAGATTTGCAGCTATTAAAGACTTTCAAAATCCTTCTACTGAACTTGTAGAAGAATTCCAAATTTATGTAAACTACAAAGATAACTTACCAAATCCTTTTAATATACCAGCATTTTGGAATGCAAATAAGAGCAGATTTCCTCTTCTACAACAGATTGCTGATAAAGTCATATGGATACCTGTTACTAGTGTTGATGTTGAACGTTCATTTTCTCAATATAAACATTTGATGAATAAAAAACGTGAAAATCTAACCCCTTAGAACACCAAGCAATTGACAATGTTGTACTTCAATGGAGACTTAGAAAAAAGATTTACTGATTGCTAATTTTTTAATTTGGAAAATATTGAATTTCAAATTTTTAAGCTGTTTTTCAGTTTGTCATATTTTTTTAAAATATTTGAATTAATGTTTAAATTTTGTTAGAGTATTTATTATTGTGATTGAAATAAGGTTTTGCAAAAAAATTGTAGTTAATTTTTTTTTAATATACTTGGAGTTATTTGTTGTTAATACTTTCTGAGATGATAAAAATTTCAACATGTAAAAACCTCTATTTCTTCAAATAGAATAAAAGTTTGAAATGTTTTATAAGTTTTAATTTTTCTTAATTTTTCTCATAAAAGTATTATAAATTCAATAAACCTAATAACTAAGGAAAATTAAATTTTGCAAATGTGAAAACGGAAAAAAACTGAATTTACTAAAAGTCGAAACGGAATCAAGGAAAATTTGAAACGGAAAATCGGGGTCCCTAGATATATTGATGGCCAGCCTTCTCAATGTCTCTTTTGGCCTTGTAACATATTTTCTGTTTTACTTCAGAAATAATTATGACTATCTTGTTTGGTATCCCGAGTTTACGAATTGTAAACGTAGTACTAGATAGGCAGTTAGGTCTCATCATCGGCTTATTGCTTTCCAGTTGAATTCGTTGCGTTCAGTTACGCGCAAATAGCCCTGGGAAAGGTATTAGTCTGTCTCTTTCCTCACGCTATGGGAGAAATAACAGGACAGATTGGGTTTGCATCTAGTCTACCGCAGATAGTAATGGTAACCTACTGCGGAAAAATCTTCTGCCCAGTCAGTCATGTCTCTTTCGAGACATGATTGACTAAGCGTGTATCATGTATGGCCCTTAACTGACTGACTGACTGCTTTCCAGTCAATTTTGATCTTCAAAATTTAAATGTAATGTCAATAGTCATCGCCTGTCTGTTTACTCCCTGTTTTTTTTATTGACCTCTCTTCTTAATGTTTTTTCTCATATTACTTTCTCACTCATTACTCCCCTCTCACCCATTGCGTCTTAGTGGCTTTATTGCCTTGCTCGTAGTGAATTTTTTTTTTGTAAATGTGCAACACGACATGAAATAACCAAAGAAGAATTTGTATTTTTAATCATTTTTTATCCGGTGACAAAGCTTAGAAGTATTTCTCGACAAGGATCCTATCCACTCTCAGCGGCTTTCAAGTCAACTCTTGCCATAAACAAAAATGACATGAGAAAGAAAAAATGTAAAAAAATATATTTATTAACTGGGATATCTTTTGCTCAAGGCCAGTTTTATGGAGCATTCAGTGAGAATTATACTTGCTATTAATGCATTACAAAATTATTACTCATTGGTAGGTGCTTTATAAAATTATATACTGACAATTTTACAGTGATGAAATCAAAAGATTCTTCAATTTTATTGAATTCGGAATATTCCTAATCTTGGAAGTTGAAATCATGCAATGTTACTGACAAACAAAAATCAATTTCATTGTTTTTTAATTAATAAAGAGAAAATACCAAAGAAATTGACTTCAAACCATTTCGAAAAGGAATGAAAAAAACAAAGATGATTCTTTGGGTGTATTGCACTTGTGGATTCATTTAGAATAATGAATTGCTAAACTTTAATATTTCCTGGGCAAGAAATCAAGTATAGCCATTTTTTTATGTTGTCTTTTTTTAAGTTTGAATTTTTAGTCTTTAGAAATGTTAAAAAATGATGGATGTGCGGGTTGCTTTATGGAAAGTAGCTTATAATGAGCAATCGGAGAGCTGAGTTCGAATTCCAGTCGGATTAATTGCATTCACTTACGCATAAATACCCTTGAGAAAGATATGAACGTATTTCTTCACACCCACTATGGGTTAAATAGTACTTGTATCTGGAAAATATCGTTATTATAAAAAAAAATGTTAATATTCACTCGCAAATAAAAATAATTGTTCAAAATATGTTTCGGCTTTGAATAACCAATAAAGAAGTAACAAAAAACCGTAAAAAAAAATATAGTATGTATTATATTTTAAGTGTGGATCCGTTGTCTCTGTCCGAGGACAGACATGCGACTGAGAAAAATTAGACTGAGAGGTCCCAGGTCAGAGTGCCCCGAAGCGGCGCCACCCCATTGCACCAAAGGTGTGGATCGGTGGTCGCCATCGATGCCAGCACAATCGACGGTTATGGGGACTGGGCAGATTTTGGCCTTTGGCCATGAGCCCGTGTTTAGGCTCTCCACGTAAAAA
The DNA here is from genome assembly GCA_037127315.1 of Ascarosepion bandense. Classification (NCBI taxonomy): domain Eukaryota; kingdom Metazoa; phylum Mollusca; class Cephalopoda; order Sepiida; family Sepiidae; genus Ascarosepion; species Ascarosepion bandense. The sequence goes on along the minus strand of JBBBDQ010000350.1, from coordinate 4,576,669 downwards.
CACAACATTGTGTCACCTCTAGTGGGGGAGCTGGGTAAATATAATACATAAATTATTAAAAATGTGTAAACTGATTGGGTAAAGGCTCATATCTGGAGTCACTTGACCAAACAATACGAATGTACAATTGTTGTTTTAAATACGAAAAATGTATTTTTAAAGTCAAATAATTTTTGATAGTTTTAAAATGATAATAATGTTTACTTCTGTTCATTTTTTGTAATATTTTTTTTATTTTAAATTTTATTTTTTGTCACTTCATTAGCTTTTTCTCTTTATTATTTTGCTTCAGCGAAATATAATCGTTATTCCATTTATTTATTTTTTATTTTGTTTTATTTTTGCATTCTAAAAAGGTATGGGTGTGAATTCAAGTCACGTTTGAAATTTTTTATTCCTTTTAATTCACGTCATTTAATTTGGGGAACAAAGAATAAATAAATAAATGAAATAAATAAAATGAAAATAAAAAAAATATAAAACTGTACATAAAAAATATATATAAATATATATATAAATATATATAAATATATATATAAATATATATATAATATCAATATATATATATATATAAATATATATATAAATATATATAAATATATATATATATATAAACTGTACATAAAAAATGAAATAAATAAAAAAATGAAAGTAACAAAAAGCAACAAAAAAAAAAATAGAGATATTCATCCAAAATTTCAGCCAGAAAAAAAAAAATGTGTTCCTTTTTTTTTTTTCCACTAGACAACTTTAAAGAATTCTGTAAATGAAACACTAAAAATCAACATTTATGAAAATCGTAACTAAAACATTTTGCGCTATTTAGTAAAGTACAATGATAATGTTGTCGTAGACATTGGAATTTTTCTACAAATGAACTTAGAAAAGGAATGAATCCCAACCTCTGCGTTATTGGGATCCCTAGTTAAAACAACGGAAATAAAGGACTATATATACAGTCAGTCATGTCTCTTTTGAGACATGATCGCCCAAGTGTGTATCACATTAATTTCATCAGCCTAGAAAAGACTACATATAAACTACAAGAAAACAGAATGCATAGTCATCAGTAAAAAGATGAGCCCAAAATGACATTACAGTCAGTCATGTCTCTTTTGAGACATGATCGCCCAAGTGTGTATCACATTAATTTCATCAGCCTAGAAAAGACTACATATAAACTACAAGAAAACAGAATGCATAGTAATCAGTAAAAAGAGGAGCCCAAAATGACATTACAGTCAGTCATGTCTCTTTTGAGACATGATCGCCCAAGTGTGTATCGCATTAATTTCATCAGCCTAGAAAAGACTACATATAAACTACAAGAAAACAGAATGCATAGTAATCAGTAAAACGATTAGCCCAAAATGCTAATTACAAGTTGGGCATAGTAAAATCAAACAAGTGCAGAAATTTAAATAGCTGGAAACTGTTCTAACAGAAGACGAAAAGAGCGATAAGGAGATCCAAAGGCATATTGGCATGACCAAGGATGCATTCCAGAAGCTAAGTAGAGTATTAAGAGACAGGAAAATTTCGCTGGAAAGAAAGAAAAGAGTACGTTATGGATCGTTATGGGATGTCTGTTCTTCTTCAATATGACAACGCATGCTGGATAACCTCACCAAAGACGAAGGAAAAACTTGAAGCAGCTGAAATATAGTTCTACAGAAGGATGCTGAGGCTATCATGGACGGAACACGTGAGCAACGACAAGGTTTTGGAGAGGATGGACACAAGAAGGAAACTTATACTTAACATTGGGAAAAGATAGCTGAAGTGTTTTGGACATCTAATGAGAAAGGGGGCTTGGAGAACCTGCTACTCACAGGACGGATAGAGGGACAGAAACACAAGGGAAAGCAACGCATGGCATACTTGATAGACTTGAGCAGATAGATGGTGGAGCAGGGATTGAGTGGGATAACAGGAGAAGGGATATTTAGAGCGACAATGGATAGGAAGATGTGGAAGGCCATGATCGCCTACGTCCTGAAGGAATACGGCACATTGAAGAAGCATTGGATTGAAGTCAGCCTAACAGAAAGATTAATCTAAATTCATAGCACTGCATTCTCAAGAAATCATGGCAATTAATGGTTAATATAAAATGGAATTCATAGGAAGTTGATGATCTATCAGACAGTTATCAGTACGAAAAATGGAATTAGCGAGGCGGGTTCAACATCAAGACTAGTCTGTTGCGTTCATTTTCTTTGGGAAAGGCATTCTCTCCACACCAAGCTATAATGGGGTAGAGTTGGCTCTTGGATGTCAGTCAGTCAGTCAGTTAAGTGCCATACGTGATACACACTTGGGCGATCATGTCTCGAAAGAGACATGACTGACTGGGCAGAGGATTATCCCGTAGTAGATTGCCATTGCTTTCTGCGGTAGACTGGTTGCGAGCCAAGGCTAGAGAACTCAATCTGTCCTGTTATTTAACCCATAACTGAAGGAAAGAAACGGATTAATACCTTTACCAAGGGTATTTGCGCGTAAGTGAATGCAGAGAATTCAACTGGAATTCGAAGTCGGCTCCCCAATTTCTCATTCCGAGCCAATATCCACTGCACCACGACGCACTTGGATGTCAACCGCACTTGGATGTCAACCGGTCTTAAAAAAACAACTCTAAATGAACAACCGTGAAGGAAGTAGAAAACCACTTTTCCCCTAAGAAATCACAACTAACAAAGTAAAGGGATCATGTGGAGAGTTATAATCATCTAAGAGATACGGCACTTTTAAAAATAGAAAAAAGTGGAGTAGGGAGGTCATTTGAATTGCGAAAGAAACATGGCAGTGGTACAATTTACGCGGAAAAATATATCTCAAAAGTTATTTGCTACGAATTCATTTTCCTCATTTAATTTTATACATTTTCTGTCGCATTTGAGTCACGGACATCTAAGACATTTGAGTCACGGGCATCTAAGACATTTGAGTCACGGGCATCTAAGACATTTCAGTCACGGACATCTTAGACATTTCAGTCACGGACATCTTAGACATTTCAGTCACGGACATCTTAGACATTTCAGTCACGGGCATCTAAGACATTTGAATCACGGGCATCTAAGACATTTCAGTCACGGACATCTTAGACATTTCAGTCACGGACATCTAAGACATTTCAGTCACGGACATCTAAGACATTTGAGTCACGGGCATCTAAGACATTTCAGTCACGGGCATCTAAGACATTTCAGTCACGGACATCTTAGACATATAAGCAGCTATATACTGCACGTTCCCTTCTTAGTTAGCCATGAAACCTAACTATGTCTTATTTATACCCAGCGTCTTGTAGACATTTGAGATACGGTTCCGTCCACGTGGGAGACCAAAAAGCAACCTCATAATATGAAGGACACTTTAACTCATGTGCGTAATATTAGGATGTGCGTTGTGGTACAGTGGATATCAGCTCGGAACGAGAAACCGGGGAGCCGGGTTCGAAATTCAGTTGAATCCATTGTATTCACTTTCGCGCAAATACCCTTGGGAAAGGTATTAATCCGTCTCTTCCTTCCAGTTATGGGTTAAATAATAGGACAGATTGGGTTCTATAGCCTTGGTCGGTAACCAGTCTACCGCAGAAAGCAATGGCAACCTACTGCGGGATAATCTTCTGCCCAGTCAGTCATGTCTCTTTCGAGACATGATCGCCCAAGCGTGTATCGCGTATGGCACTTAACTGACTAACGTAATATTATAGTGTACCAAATATAATGATCAAAAGGTAATTATTCACCCCTTTTCTCAGACCAAGGAGCTGTAGCTAGGGTAAAATGGTAACTTCTTACCCTTTTTCTCAGATCAGAATATTTGTGAGTTGTAACTAGGATCAAAAGGTTACTCCTCATTCCTTTTCACAAATCAGAATATCTGTAAGATCGAGTTAAAATAAAAATGTCTTTTCTCCTCACTACCTCAGATCAGAAAACCTGTGAACTTTGTATAGTATCAAAATGTGACACGATAACTAGGCGTATATTAAGGTGGATTCGTAAAATATGTCTTTTATTATAATAGATTAAGAATAGAAAATGGTTAAGAATAGAAAAATACTTTAAAAACATGTGTTTCGTTTAACAAAAGTGAAAAAAGAGGAAAAAATAAATAAATAAACGTAAAGTAAATTTGTGGAAGAGAAAAAGGGTATCAGATTACTGTTAAATCCTACCAGTCTTCCAATAAATATTTGACTAAGTGATTTGATATGATAAAAGATAAAGTTTAGGAAATAGATTTTTGAGTGACCAAGTAAAAAAAACTGTTTTTACTGTATCTTGGCCACACATTAAGAAAATAAAGAAAAGATAACAGAATTTTCCCTTTCTCCAGGCAATAAAAAACGCCTGGTTACGGGTAAAGTGTCAGGGCTATAAAAACATCTGACGGCCTTCACACGAAGCTTTATTAAGATAAAAAGATTAAAGAAATCCTGGAAAATACGTCATTAGAGGCTGACTGCAGACATCAAAGGAAGCAAAATTTAAGTACCTTGAAATTTTGAACTTACAGTCACTAATGCTTATCTTTTGTTTTAAGCCGATCGTCTAGTGGACTTCCGATTATTTCAATATAAATACAAGTGATTTTTCCGAGCCGATCAGTTCAGCCGGGCGTGTGCTTGAAGTAGCTACGTGTGTCAGGCACACTGAAGAAGGGAAAATTCCGTTCGTCTGAGTCGGTCGGTTCGGCATTTGATCTCCATTAATTAGAGTTAGAGCTCAGTGTCACATCGCCTGCCCCAACTGCAAGACTAACTCTGAACAAAATAAAGCATCGATTTAATTCATCCAAGTTATGGAAGTTCGTTCCTTATAGTTTATCTTGTACCCCCAGCTTGAGACTTCGATTTTTTCAATCAACCCCCGGCAACATCACAGCGTGGAGAACGGCCGCTGGAGAAATCGTTCGAACCTCCACTGGGGTGTTATAAAAATATTATTTCCAATCCCCTACCTTGGATCAAGATATATGTGGGCTCTGGCTAGGATCAAAGTGTTAATTCCTGGCTCCTACTTTTGGTCATAATATTCATGAACTCTGGCTATGGTCAGTGTCACTTTCCGGCTTCTGCCTAGAACAGAATATTTGCGATCTAGGATCAGATTTGAGAGCTAAGATCAGGATGTCATTCTCATGGATCGAATTGTGAGCTCTCGCTAGGATCAAAATGATTTCCTACATAGTCTCTAACGTTAGACCAAAGTATATGTGAAGTCTATGTGGTCCGAAATTGTCATACTCCGGTTTACCGCTTAGAGTCACAGTGAAGTATATGTGCATCCTGTGAAATATTACATAAAAATACTGCGTTTTATTCATTAAATTATAAGTGCAACATTGTGCCATTTGATGGACATTTAAGTATAAATTAAATGAATAACCAATTTTTAATGATTTCTTACAAAGCGTTTCGATCCTTCTTCTCTGTGTCAGGATGTAGGTGATCATGGCCTTCCACATCTTCCTATTCCTAGCGGCGCTTAGTACGCTTTCTTGTTACCCCACCTAAACACCTCTCTGCCATCCATTTGCTCAAGCCCATCAAGTATGTTATCCGCTGGATTCCCCTGTCTCTCTTTCCTTCTAACTGACCTGTGAGTATCAAGTTCTCCAAGTCCTTCTTTTTCATTATATGTCCCAGGAACTTTAGCAGTCTTTTGTGTTTGGCATTAGTTCCCTTTTCGCTTCTATTTTCTCCAAAACCGTATTATTCCTGACATGCTCAATCTATGAAATCCGCAGCATCCTCCTGTAGAACTTATTTCGGTTGCTTCAAGTCTCTTCTTCATCTTTGATGAGATTGTCCAGCATTCACTGCCATATGGAAGAACAGACATTACACAGCAATTGAGTACTCTCTCCTTTGATTCCAGCGATTTTTTCTTGTCTTTCAGTCCTCTACTCAGCTACTGGAATGCATCCTAAGCCATGCCGATTCGCCTTCGGATCTCAGTGTCACACTTTCCGTTTTCTTTTAAAACATTTCTGCACCTGCTTGATTTTAGTATCCCCTTTTCTGTAGTTGGCATTTTGGGCTCTTCTTTTAACTAATGACCATGCATTCAGTTTATTAGTATTCTTTCTTTCCACTATCTTCAGTTACCTTCTGTAGTTTCCTTTCCGTGTCTGCTATCACCACTGTATCATCTGCGTATCTTATATTGTTCAGATTGTGACTGCAAATGACGAATCCTGCCATGACTTCTAGGGATTTCAGAATTATCTCGCTGTACAAGTCGAATAGATCCGGTAAAAAAAACACATTCTTGTCTTACGCCCCTTTCTATCTTTGTATATCTGGTGAACTCGTTTCCTGTCCGTATGTAGGTGGTTTGCCGCCAGTAGAGGTTCTTGATTAATCTAATGTCTTTCTTAAATATGTCTAGCTTTCTGAAGTGTTTGTGACGTACCAAGTGTTTGTGACGTACTTTGTCGACTGCTTTTATTCTTCAATTTTCATTTAAACTACTCCGATTTCCAAATGTCGTGATAGTCACGCTTGTTATTGTCAGTGAAAGGAAAAGCGGAAACACACGATCACATGATCACATTAGAGATCTTACAGTTTCACTTATTCATAGACAGTTATTTCAAAATTGTAGAAGCAGAGATTTTGATGTGCATATTTCAGAATAATGTCAATTCATTGCAAAAGTAAAGTTGACGTTTTCTAACTTGGTCTACTCCCTGTAGCTATGCAGGCAATTGTATAATTTTAACAAAAACAGCATCTCATCTTTCCGGGGAGGAAATGCGTATCTACTTGGGGAAAAAGCGACGAAATAACATGGCTTCCAGAAGTGTTATCTCTGCAGTCAGTTATTACCCCGTTATTAATACACCTGCACAGAGTATATCTCAATATGTGCGACACACTTTCGGCATTTCACGAAAATAGATTGATTTTGCCATCACTTGTTTCCTTACTGAAGGTTTTAAAGAGGAAAATATAAATAGAAATAAGATGAATTCGAGTGAAATTTATACTAAATTCTGTATGAATTTATAATAAATATCTAATGAACATATAAACCTCAATCTATGGTCTAAATCGGTGTTTCTCAACCAAGGGTCCCCGGAATCCTTATGTTCCGCGAGAACAAATCAGATAAGCTAATGCATTTTTGACATTTTATTTAATTTCATATCCGTAATATTACTCAACTCACGCAATATATTCTTAGTTATTGTAATACTGTAATATATATTTTTTCTTTTGATTTACTTTGTCTTTTCAATATTAAAGCAAAGGATAAATAAATAATAAACTAATGCTGCAATTATCTGTTTTCGTTCTGTTTACATTTATATTATAGGAAAATGATATTCTTTTCTTATGTTTATTTTTTATGTTTGAGTTTAGATTTTAGATTTTTTTGTGTGGATGAAAACTCTCTGGTGAAGTATTATAAACGAACAGTATGAATTTTATTTAGCATTATTGAAAAATTTGACAAAAATTAGCCAGTCAGTTAAGGGCCATACATGAAACACGCTTGGGCGATCATGTTTCGAAAGAGACATGACTGACTGGGCAGAAGGTTATCCTGTAGTAGGTTGCCATTGCTTTCTGTGGTAGACTGGTTGCCAGCCAAGGCTAGAGAACCCAATCTGTCCTGCTATTTAACCTCTAACCTTTCCCAAGAGTATTTGTGCATAAGTGAATTCAATGGATTCAGCTGGAATTTGAACTCGGTTACTCGATTTCTCCTTCTGCTGCGCCACAATGCACATCCTTATTAGATTTTCTTAAACCAGTTATTCAAAAATATATACTTTGATATCTACCATGTGAATTACGATGAAAATAAAATGAGAAAAATATAGTCTATAATTTTTTTTTTTTTTGCGCAGGGGTTCATTCAAACATGCAATTTATTTTAAGGGTTACGCAAGGGTAAAAAAGGTTGAGAAACGCTGGTCTAGATTTTGTTTTTATAATCATATCGCCCCAAGCAAGGCATTTTACCGCTACTGTTTTGCAAGGGGTTACATAGGAGGTAAGTTATGAGAAAGAGTGACAGGTTATAGGGGGTGTCAGGAAGTGGGTAAGAGAAGTGTGTGAATACTGATGAGAGCAGAGTGGATGGAGAAAGGAGCATGAGAGAAAGAGAGAGAGAGAGAGAGAGGATGCAGGTTAGTGAGATTTCACAAATATCCTCGCTGAAACTTCTGTGATAATTCCAACTGTTCCAACAATTGTGAGCACCAATTCCATGTTCGTCGGTATTTTTTTGTTTTTTTCTCAATTTTCGAGCTAGGACTTTGTATTATTTCGATTTATTTTATTCTAATTCAGTTCCTATCTGCAAAAATGTTTACGATCACGTTTGATAAAATCGATTTTGTTATTCGCTATAACCTGGCTCAAACTGAATGTACAAGCAATAAAAAAAGACTAATGGCAGAATGTCATCGACGGGAAATTTTGCAAACTTGACTTTGAACTATAAAAACAAAAAGGATAAGAACCAGGAAATTACACTCAAAAAATAAAACAGTCGCAATTCATCCAGAAGTTTAGAAGCCCGACAGATTATTATTTCGAAATTAGAATGATTAAATTTTCTAGCAAATCCAGATCCCTTGCAGAATTCCTAGTGAATCGTCCTTCCTATCCATACAACTATGTCTATATTTAATCCCTTTTGATTGTTCAGTCAGAGAGTGCTATCCGTCATAAGGCAGTTTTCTTTTTTTAATTATAACAGATTTTTACTGTGCCAGTTCGAAACACTAAAGACTATGACCGGTTTGGTCAACAATCTGCGAGGTACATACCGGTAAAAAAAAAAAGAACAAAATTATACTATCAAATGGTGTCTTCCATGGAGTTTTCATTGTGTATATTTTCCGGGTCATTTATTAATTCCAGTAAATGCTAGTGCTGGCTGTAACAAAATTGTTGTAGAGCAGCTAACGACTCATTTCGAGAGTCACCACCCTAAAGGCTATCTAAAATCCATCTCCTACACCCTAGCTAGGCGACACAAATATAATTATGGACCTTTTTATATATAATCGTGTCACCCCAAGCAAGGCATTTTACTGCCACTGTTGAGCAGGGGGTTACATAGGAGGTAAGTTATGAGAAAGAGTGACAGGTTACAGGGGGTGTCAGGAAGAGGGTAGGAGAAGGATGAGAACACTGATGAGAGTGGAGTGGACGAAGAAAGGAGCATGAGAGAGAGGGGGGATGCAAGTTAGTGTGATAGGAGATGACTATTGACTTATACAATTGAATTCTTGAAGATTGTAGCTGTCAGGAAAGCAAGTAAACGGAAGTGAATTCCACAGGTGGGAAGTGCGAGAGAAGAAGGAGATGAAGTAAAATTAACGTTTACAATTAATTGGTTTCACAGTAAAAGGGTGGGACCTAGTTGTTAATCTTGTGGCTCGGGCGAATTCATGTATGGGGGGGGGGGGTACCAGTGAGCTAAGTTCATCTGAGCAAAAGCCACGAAAGTATTTGTAGAAGAGACACAAGGAAGCCACATGGCAGCTCGGATACAGTCACTTTCTCAACGGCACAAAGTCGGGATCGATCACATTACAGATTCTCCGTTGGATTTTGTCAAGGACACCTAGGTGGATAGCAGGAGCACCCGACCAAATATGGCAGCAGTATTCAGTTTATGGGTGGATGGTAGATTTGTATTTGTGCAGGGTTGTTTCAGACGGGAAAAAACTTCCTGGCCCTGCACAGAGAGCCAACCTTCTTAGCAGCGGATTTAGTTATGGATTCTATATAGTCATTTCACTTGAGGTCTGTTGTGAGAGTTAACCCGAGGGGGCGCAGTGTTTTACTTTCAGGGAGACTAGACTGATCCATGCTAATGGGAGTAGGAGCGATTGTCTGTGGTGGTTATTTAATGTATAATTAAAAAGATATATAATATTTATAATAATTATACACAAATATTTTATGGATATATACACTCTCGTATTCACACACTCACATACCCATCTATGAGGACTAGATATACACGTGTACACCTAAACTTAATACAAACACATAGAATCTACATTCAGTTATATACACAAGACAAAGTAGTTATACGCATATACAATACCGGCCATAATTATTAGGCCGCCCCAGTGTTTTTAAAAATGATGTATTTCATAATATTTTTTAGTATTTATTGCCAAGTGAATAATTGTAAATGAAAATAGAATGGTTCTTTTGTTAATATTGCACAATAACATGTGCATCAAATTAATTTATAAGTATTTAATAATTACCTATATTGCAGTTTCATCAATGAAAGAATGAAGAAAATTTAGGGTGATTCGGACGAGTTCATCTTTGCTTTCTTGCCTTGTAAAATTTTGCAAAGTAATATTAACAAAAAATACATTCTATTTTCATTTAGCAATAAATACTAAAATAGTATGAAATACATGATTTCTTTTTTTAAAAAAAACTGGGGTGGCCTAATAATTATGGCCGGTATTGTATGTCAAATACATAGGAGAATTACCACAATAACCTCAATACGCAACAAATATCAAAGGATAATTTTAAAGCCTTAGTTTTTCGTAACGTTATTTTAAAGAGAACTTTTCGCAGCTCGCTATTAGCGAGTTATATTTCGGTATCTTCACGTAAAGTCAACGTCAAATCCTTCGAATAATACACAATAATTCTATCGAAATAATTCTTTCAAGTAATCCACTCAGAAACAATCTCTCCAATAACGCACAACACCGGAATGATGCACAACACAGAACACACTTAGACTTATGCCTGAGTGCTTTATATACGAAATATTTATGGTCACGTGATTCCAGTAACACAATTCATTCAACGATTACACTTATTGCTTGGAGATCCATGTTCGACCAACTATTGGTATCGGCACTTTCTTCCGACATAACCGATATTTTACACAAAAAGAAAGAGAATCCACAAATGTGACAGAGTGAGATCATTTGAAATCCAGTACCAACAGATATATACAAAAGTATACAAACCAACAAAAAAAGCCTACATTCAAATTATATACAAAAGACAAAGTAGTTATACACATATACAGGTATATATGTTAAATACACGGCAAATTTCAACATCAATTTCCTCAGTACGCAAATTTTTTTAGGAATGATCGACACAGAATGAGAATGAACCCGCAAGTATGAAAGAAAGGGGTAAACTTAAAATTCTATTTAATCATTTAAATTTATTTTTATGGCGGCGTAAAAATAGATTATAATTTATAAACACTTTAGATGAAGTGTTGAGGTTTTTCTTTATATATATATATATGAGATGATTTGTTTGAACATTATTTTTGATCGAGACTCGTATTTAAGTAGATATTCTGTTTATAATCAAGCAGTATCATATATTTATTTTTACCGCCTTATTATTTACCAAACATTTTTGTTACAAAAATGCGTGTCATTCGACAGGATTCGAAGTTGTGACCCCTATCCACATAGGGGAAGCTACCATGTGATCTGGTGCGTCTTAAACCTCTCGACCATGAATGACGATCAGTATAGACAAAGTCAAATTAAGCCTATAACACAATTTTCGAACTCATCGTAATAACCATCTCTGCTCTGAAATGCATCGTAGAGTCAACAACTGTAAACATGTTACGGAATTTCCGATATATATATATAATATGGTCATTCGTGGTCGAGAGGTCTACGACGTGCCCGATCAGATGGTAGCTTCCTCTATGTGGGTAGGAGTCGCAGGTTCGAATCCTGCCGAATGCGCACATTTTCGTAATAAAAATTTATCGCAAATAATCAGGCTGGTAGATAAAAACATATAATATTGTTTAATTAAAAAACAGAATATCTACTTAAATAAGAAAATCGATAAAAAATAATGTTCAAACAATTCATTTCAAATTTTCGTAACATATATATATATATATATATATATATATATATATGCACACAAGTATAGGGTTGGTGTGGATGGAATCAAATTCCGATATACAAAAAGAAAAACAAACAACAAGAAATACTATTCGTAATGGAGTGCTCAATACAGATGCAAATAATTTTTTTTTTAATTTATAACATAAGTATGTTTATAACATCACGAAGTAGCTATTTCGTTTCAACATTTCTTGTGTCTTGTCATGGTAGGAAGTGTTGAAATGAAATAGCTACTTTGAGGTGATGTTATAACATACTTGTGTTATAAATTTTGAATATATATATATATATATATATATATATATAAGTAAGTAAGTAGCTAACCTAGGTAGGTCAACGGACCTACCTAGGTTTCACCTAATGAATCATCAGGGCCAACTTGCCCTGATTATCCATTAGGTGAAACCTTGGTAGGTCCGTTGGCTCTAGGTTAGCTACTTACTTATTTATTTGTTCTGCTATTGTATTGACCGCTTTACGCGTTAGGTTCCTCGTCTCGGGTTTTTTTTTTCTTTCGACTAGTACTTTGACTAATGTTCAGGTGCTACGTTCGTTTCTTTTTTTGTTTCCATTTTTTCCCCCTCCGCGTTTATACTCGGTGGGTTTTTCGAAACGTGTTTAAAGATAAATTTACAGTTTAGCTATTGGGCGCGTAATATGATATGTGTTAAAAAGACTGCCTTCTTCCACCGAACGCCCCGTGGCCCAGGGGTAGCAGTCGCCGACTGACGCCAAATCGGTCTGGTTTCGAGCCTGGGTTGTGTAGCAATCGGAGTCTATCCGTACTGATGAGCCGTGATACAGCGAAACAAATCTGTCTGTAGATGACAATATATAAATATATACATGATATAATAAATATCATAATATATAATTGCCATAATATATAATTATATGATACTGTCAGAATGTAATGAAAAGTGAATAGAGTTAAATTTGAATTCTCCTAATGCTATCAAACGAACTACTTTAATAGATTTTAAAACACGTAGAAATGATTTTATAGAAACTCTATCTTTAAATTTTTTGGTTTTCCTATTAACAAAAGCACTGAAGTTCCGATCTTATAATCTTTTAAAAAATTAGCGAAGATTTATCAAGGAATTTTTTTTTTATAAATTTTCTCATGCAGACCTATATTTCATTACTTTTTAACTCAATTCATTTTACTGTTTGTATGGAGAGTTTCAACAAGTCACTTGGTTTTTATCTGAGATTTGATTAAATCATTTTATTTTACTCAAGATTGAGAAAATAAGTTAAAAATACAATTTCCTGTTTCATTAAAGCTTACCATTTTTCTTTTACTTGTAGAAGAGAATTTCAATTTAAGTTATTAATTACGACATCGTCACCTAAAGCAGCAGACAATCAATGTTATTCATATCCTTTACGAATTCTTAATATTCGTCAAATTTTGCTTTTCAATAACAAAATCAAGGTATTTCATTACAGCATTAATAATAATAATAATTTTGATTCTTGTAGGAACTGTTTTTGGAAATGTGCTTGACGAAGAAAGATAACCAACAGTAAATGAAAGCAAGAAAAGAATCAGGCAGAATAAAACTTATAACGTCACAATTTTTTCATTTGGCAAGAATTATGAAAATGTTTGAGAATTCTGTTGATGTTTCTTATCACTTCCAAGATACACCACAATTTTTCTATCTTTATACCAATCTTACTTGGTTCATATTTGGCTATCTATGTGGTTAATTTATATTCATCTATCTGGTTCATATATATATATATATATATAAACTTATTTATAAATGGAACTTTGTATGTGCGTGTGTGACCGTTATCTATAGACTACGAAACGGCTTAACTGATTTTCTTGAAAATTTACACAGTTGTACTATAAGCGTCTGTGAGTGTTATTAGGTAGGTTTTGTGTCCAGGTATCCCCAATAAATATCGAAAAATGATAATCGAAAAAATCGGGTTATAGAAGGAGTGGTCCGATTTTAATTAAATTTGATACACTCATAGACAAAAACGTAAGAAACTATATTCAGAAGTTTCAAGGTTGTAGTTCTTACAATAGGGCAAAAAATCGATTATATATATATATATATATATATATATATATATATATATAAGGCACGATGTTTGTGTGTGTGTGTGTGTGTTTATCTGCCTGTATGTCTGTATTTTTTTCAGCCCTTTTATTTTAGTTTTTGCTTCGCGTTTGGCTCTAAGTAGGTATAATTGTAGTTCTTAGTCTCAGCCATGATACCATTTACTCAGAGGACTTATTTAGCCTTCAAAATTCAGTTTACGACGAAAAAAACTTATTTCATATCGATACCAGGAAATCAAAATTTGACTTACATCCATTCATTTTTCTTTCAGTCTACGGTTTCGCTTTAACTGTAAACAACTATTGCTTTTTAGACTTTCGTGCCAACGTCCAAAGAGTGTGAGCTCCAGGATCATGGATTAGTTTTAAAGCTTTCATTACACCCGAGCAACGCCGGGCTATACTGCTAGTCTATCTATATTATTTGGTTCATAACTCTCTCTCTCTCTCTCTCTGGGTTAATATCTACCTATCTTACTCGATTCAAATATATTTAATTTTTATCTTGTTCATATGTATTTATCTTGGTTCCCAATTATCTCTCTTACTTGGCTTATTTCTATTTATCTATCTTAGTTCATTATTTATTACTCTGTTCTTTAGTTAAAAAGGTTCGTTACTTTTCTATCTGCATGATATATCCTTTCAAGATCGTTATTCTCCACATCTTCCTTCTGAAATAATTACTCATTTACGACTTCTATGCCTTTTTGGTATTTGTTCGATTAGACATTTACAGACAGTTCAAGGTCTTGGGTATGAGGGTAAACTGCATCCGGCAGCAAGGCCTCTGATTGGAGAGTTGTGAGAAGCATGGAAACACCCCATAATTGCTGTTGTTTCCAGGTTCGCTCTGACCCAGGGTGGTAGCACCTGTTAGGGTCGCAGTTATGGGCAAATACTTAACCCCAAACTGGGGTCAAAACACTATGAAAGTATAAAAAAAGTCTTTTATAAAAATATATACATAAAAATAGACTTTAGTAAAAAATAATATATATATATATATATATATATATATATATACATATATATTTGAAGGAAACAACTTGCCATAATACATTTTTGAAGACATCTTCAGTTTTTTAAAATAAAATTTTAAAAAATTTGATCAAAATCTGACAAAATCAACTTTCTCGCTATGTTCGAGCATTAAAAAATACTTTAAAACCCCACCTTTTGGCATTAAATAACCCATAGAGGTTAATATGCCGGTAAGCTAAAGTCAAACTCAAATAGTTCAAGTACATTCTTGTTTTCCTCTGTTCCTCGTGACTTCGATAAGCTCTGTGAGGATTAGTTTTTCCAAGCCTTTTTCCTTGTTACGTGTTCAAATAATTCCATGTTATAAACAGTGCTTTTATCCTTTATATCCTCACTGCTATTCTTAACATTCATCAGTAGAATCACAAATGTTATTTTTCAATCACTTAGTATGACATTGTCCTTATCTTTATTACCATGTTTACGACGTTTCGACCGTTGTACACTCCGGTGTTCTTTATTTCGATCACTGGGGTATATCATTCTCATTCCATGTACGATCCCACTTCCGGGTGTCATATAGTTATTTTCCTTTAATTCAAGTCTTTAAGTTACTTGTTCACCAATGCTGTAGCCAGGTATTGAACTCACAACTCCTTGGGTAAAGTCACTGGATCTAAACAACGCTTTTATCCCCAGGGCCATGTGTTCTTAAGAAAACGTCGAAAACATGTCAATAAAGATGAAGACAACAATCCAAACAATGTAAATACTACCTCATCTCAGAAGGATAGACAAGCACTTAATATTCTCCTGGGTTTCTAAAGAGCATCTTCCTGTGTCAAACTTTCCGCTACCTGTTATTAAACAGCCCAGATAGATTGTCACATTGGCTTAATTTCAACGTCCTGTATGTGTAACTCACACGTTGAGCTGTCTTTTTTGGTTGGCAATTATACATTATCGTATTACAGTTAATAGTTAAGCCTTTGTTTTTGCTACCCATCACTATCTTGTTTAATAGTTTGTTTTTTAATTTAATATCTGAATGTGTCATCAACACAATATCATTTGTATAATGTATTCACTTAAGATGACATACGTTAATAGTAATCAAAATAAGTACTATGATTTCATTTTATGGATGTGCACTGTGGTGCAGTGGATATCGGCTCAGAACGAGAAATCGGGGAGCCGAGTTCGAATTCCAATTGGATTCCTTATATTCACTTACGCGCAAATGCCTTTGGGAAAGATATTAATCCATTTCTTTTCTCCAGTTATGGGTTAAATAACAGGACAGATTAGGATCTATAGCCTTGGCTGGTAACCAGTCTACCGCAGAAAATAATGGAAACCTACTGCGGAATAATCATCTGCCCAGTCAGTCATGTCTCTTTCGAGACATGATCGCCCAAGCGTGTATCACGTATGGCACTTAACTGACTGAATTTCATTTTCCAACGAACGTATTCTTTTCTTATAGATTAAGTTTTGATTTATTATATCAATTCTCTGTAAATAAAGATTTAGATATTTTTAAAAAAGCATTCTTGAATTAAAGCTTCATAAAAACGTACTTTTTGCAGAAATGTTTATTTTAAAGAATTGAGCTTCAGCTTCAATGAGTTTTAAAAACAAATAGAACTTAAAATCAAAAGCAAAACATTTTTGGAGCCCTTTGGATATTAAGAGAAAACTACTTGAATTTTGGCTAAATTAACATTGCAGAGAGAAGCTGCGGATATCGTGGATCGAGCGTGTGAGCAATGTCAAGGTGCTGGAAAGAATAGAAACGAAAAGGAAATTAATACTGAGCATCAGAAAGAGACAATTGAAGTTCCTGGTACATGCAATGAGGAAGGAGGGCTTGGAGAACTTGATACTAACAGGCCAGATAGAGGGGAAATAGAGACAGAGGAAAGCAGCGGATAACATATTTGAAGGGCCTGAGCAGGTGGATGACAGAACGGGGGCTGCGAGACGTTACAGGAGAAAGCGTGCTAAGAGCCACCAGAGATAGGAAGACGTGCAAAGCCATGATCGTCTACGTCCTGAAAAGACAACCCTCATAAAAGAAGAAGAATTATTTTCGGCACTTGTCTTCAGTATTTCATGAAGAATCGGATATACGAGGAAATATCTGGATAAGGCTAATGCTGAGTGACGGGAGAGAAAACAGAAAAGGAAAGAGAAGGAAAATGCCTCAAAGGTATGCTAAACTATAAAAATAACAAAAGAATTAGCTCTTCCTTCTTCCACGAAAAAAGATGTTTGTTCTCCCAAGGTCTTCTTTAAGCGATGTACTCTTATACATCTTTTTCTAATTATGTTCTCAGTTAAATAATAATAATAATAATAATAATTGACTATTAATCGATATGGCTTGTCCAGCAGATTGTAACGTAGCAACCAAGGAATTTGAAAAACTGTCAAAATATAAAGACCTGGAAATTGAAATAGAAAAAGTGTGGAAATTGAAAACAAGAGTTGTGCCAGTGATAGTAGGTGCACTTGGAATGATAAAAAATGGAACAAAGCAACACATTGAAAGAATCCTTGGAAACACCAGCTTAAGAGATATACAAAAAATTGTCTTGTTAAGTACAGCCCACAAACTAAGGAGAACTTTGTCTATGTAACGCTAGGGATGTTAGGGGAGATATGAAAAAACATGAAATGGAGCCATAACGACACAACACGACCTGCCTTAGGTCTTCCTGCAGACTTGGTAGGTAGTGCGTCCATAGCAGAAATATAAATATGATGAAAAATGACATGTTAATGATGATAATAATTATTATTATGAACTTGATATTAAACCAAGCATGGTTCTCGTGATTTCTTGACTCGAGGTATTAACATCTACATGTTTTCTCTTTGTGAATTAAAATGGGCTAAAGTAAATATGCCGTTCAATATCATAGATTTGCTCATCGGTTACCTGACCATACTCAGTTTGAAATATCCCCTATTCATATTGCGTGGCGTAAATCATGATTCGATGTCAACCGGATTGTTTTTATGAGTTTGATGTATGAAGGCAGTCAGAGGGCTGCTTGGTGGGGTGCAAATGTAGATACTTAAGAACACCCTTAATCGGTGACCTTCCAAACAAACTAGATTACCCAACCTGAAGGTATTTCTAACTGAGATCCAATTGCATAAATCTTTTCACCCTACGGTAGACATTTGGCTTTAGGGCATGTGCCTGGTATAACCTTATCAGAATTGGTGTCATGATGGATACGATGGGCTTTGTATATTCGTATCCAAGCTTCACTTTGTTGGCATGCTGCTATTTCAATCAATAATAATAACATGAGGATAGTCAATTATGCAAATTACTAACTTCCCGCCCCGGGGAAATGAACAGAAAGACAGGAGAGTTCCAGAAGATTTATACTAAGCTCTTTGATTACTTTCTCTTAGGAACTAATCAACTAACAGAAAATTCCAAGATGAGCTTCAGTTGCAACATTTGTACAAAGACTTAGAATTTTTTGTAGATGTATATATTTTCTACTTGAAAAATTTAATAAAAAAGTAATGTAAATAATACCTCATCTCAGAAGAATAGACAAACACTTAATATTTTCCTGGGTTTCTAAAGAGCATCTTCCTGTGTCAAACTTTCCGCTACCTGTTATTAAACTATATATAAACTTGAAAAAGACAGACATTGTGTCGAAATATTGTTTAACAATGTCAAGCACTGTGTTTTTCTTTCATTTTTTTATGAATTGCACTCTTATGTGTTGACAAATATCAATTTTGCTCAATAATAATAATAATAATAATATTTGTCTATATTTCTGAGATGATGTAGTATTTACAGTATTGCAATATGAACTCTGGTAAAAAAGGAATTCTGGACATTAGGCTTATAAGTCCCAAAAATTCAGTTGTTCTTGTCCTTAGGGACACATGGTGGATATAGGCGTTGGTTAGTTCCTGTAAACTTGACCCAAAAGAGTTGTGAGTTCAATAACAGGCTATAGAAGTGCTGAACAAGAAACTTGTAGAGTTAAAGAGAGATAACTCATGACTTCCAATCGAGGCATTACTACTACGCAAGGAATGAAGATCATATACCCATGTGATTGTAATAAAGGGTTCAGTTCGAAATTCCTAGCACGAGAGTACAACGGCCGAAACGTCGTTCAAATGGCAACAAAGATGAGGACAATAGTCCGTATAATGTAAATACTGTAAATAATAATAGTGAAAAGAAGAAGAAGAGGAGGAAATAAGAGGAAGAATTTTAAATATTAAATTGCATAAAGAAAGAATTTCAAACGTTAAAAAATGTCTGCTAATCAGTATACTAATTATAATGATCAAAAACTGGCAAACCAATAAGAATGAATACGACACAAAATGCATCTTTGCTGAGGAGCGGGACACGTGAAAAAACGTCTCGGACATGTATCAACAAGGCTGGGTTTTATTTGTTTTATGTTTGAATGATGAGGCCATAAATGCAACGTGGGTACCACATTCAGTTACTTGGAAACACAGTAGATTGAGAACGCCTGAGCAGTCTAAGTTACCTGAGCATTTCAAACAAGGCCCCACCTATAAATTTATGCGCTGTTTTTATGTCAACCTTATCACCATATTGTTCACATTTAGCTGTAATATATGTACTTGATATACTCGTAGCAGATTACATGTGATAATATCAAGTAGATTTAACTTTGTATTATTAAACCACCTACGTCACAGATGACCTCTCTCTCTCTCTTTCTCTCTCTCTCTCTCTCCTTAACTATCGGCCGGTTCACACTCCACCCACGTCTATTGAACAGGTGAAGAGACTCATCCCTTGTTTCCTGCTTAGGATGTGGTTTCCGGCTTTCTCTTTTCCAATCTTTTCACTCTTACGTATCCCCCTGCGCTTCAGTGGCGTAACCGCCTTGACCGGGGTGATATGATTAAATATATATATATATATATATATATATATATATATATATATATATATAATCTTTTTCTCTCTAATAATAATACGTATGGTGATTTACTAAGCGAATCTTAGATGTGGCACAAGGCCGAAAGTATGGGGCACCCAGTGAGGCTCGAACTCACTACACAGTTGCAATGATTCTAACAAGACAAGCTTGCTAACCATTACACCACCTCGAGGTGCCCAATACGTATGTGAAAATATAAAAATACCTTAGAGTACTTAATTCTTCTGCCTTGAACAGAGTGTAGCACATTTTAGCCTCCCTCTGAAATTACAGAAATTATAAAATAAGAGGTTAGCCATACCTTTTGATAAGAGTTTTTCAATCCTAGACGACTGTCTAGACAGAAGTGAAATCTTGAATAAAAAGTTAAATCTTAATAAAAACCTGATAAAAATAAAAGCCTGGACAAGACCAGGAACTAGGATTTATACTTTCCCAAGCCAACATCAGTCAAGTGTCATATGAGATACACGCTTGGACGATCATGTCTTGAAAGAGACATGACTGACTGGGCAGATGATTTTCTCGCAGTCAGTTGCCATTACTTTCTGCGGTAGATTGGTTGCTAACCAAGGCTATATAACCTGTCTGTCCTGCTATTTAACTCATACCTAGAGGGTATTTGCGCGTAAGTGAATGCATGGAATTCAAATGGAATTCGAACTCGACTCCCCGGCTTCTCGTTCCGAGCCGATATCAACTTCACCACAATAGCAGGGGCACCCGACCAGATGTGGCAGCAGTATTAAATACACGGGCGGATGGTAGATTTATATATGTGCAGGATAGATTCAGACGGGAAAAACTTCCGGGCTCTGCACAGAGAACCGACTTTCATAGCGGCGGATTTGCACCGGCGTGATGTGGCTTCCCTTTGCCTCTTCTACAAATACTTTCACGGCTTCTGCTCCGATGAACTTAGATCATTGGTGCCGCTTAGGTACGAATTTACACGAGATACTAGATTAGCAACTAGGTCCCACCCTTTTACAGTAAAACAGATAAGATGTAACCGTAATTTCTACTCCAACAGCTTCTTTTCTCGCGCTTCCCGCCTGTGGAATTCCCTTCCACATGTCTGCTTTCCCGACAGCTACAATCTCCAGGACTTCAAATGTAAGGTCAATAGACACCTCCTATCACACTAACTTGCACCTATTCTCCCAACACTCTCACCATCTACCCAACCCTCTCGGTATCCTTACCCGCCTATCACCCTCCTTCTGACATTTCCTATATCTAACCATCCTTTCTCACCAATTTCCCCTCTATATAACCCCCCTGCGCAATAGTGGCAGTGAAATGCCTTGCTCGGGGTGAAACGATAAAACATAAATTAATAACTACAATCACTTAAATATCTACATGCATAAAAAATATATTTTACCCACTTTCGTTTATTAGAAATTAAATTATGTCATTTAACATCGGCCATAACTTACCTAGACTTTTTAGCTGGACTGATGAATATTTATAGGCATTCTTTAATTTAATAATCTCAAAATCCAATAACATTTTTGCTCTTTTCTCTCAGTCAGTTAGTTAAATGTTATACGTGATACACGCATGGGCGATCATGTCTTTTTCGAGACGTGACTGACTAGGCAGAATATTTTCCCGCAGTAAGCTGCCATTAATTTCTGCAGTAGATCGGTTGGCAACCAAGGCTATAGAATCTAAACTGTCCCGTTATTTTAACCTATAACTGGAGGGACAAGAGACGGATTAATAACTTTCCCAAGGGTATTTGCGTGTAAGTGAATACAGTTTATTCATCTGGAATTTGAACTCGGATCTCTGATTTCTCGTTCCGAGTCGATAGCCACTGCACCACAATGCACATCCTATCTCTAAATACTTGTTACAAAATTAAATCCTTGCATTCTCCTTGATAAAGTCAGTTAGAGGACAAAACATGATAAGTTACTTTTTGTCTTTGTTCTTAGGATGTATAGTCAGTCAGTCAGTCAGTTGAGTGCCATACGTGATACACGCTTAGGCGATCATGTCTCGAAACAGACATGACTGACTGGGCAGAAGATTATCCCGCAGTAGGTTGCCATTGCTTTCTGCGGTAGACTGCTTGCCGACCAAGGCTATAGAACCCAATCTGTCCTGCTATTTAACCCATATAATACCTTTCCCATTTTGCGCGTAAGTGAATCCAATGGATTCAGCTAGAATTCGAACTCGGCTTCTCGTTCCGAGCCGATATCCACTGTACCACAATAGGCAACAGGATAAGAAAGGGTTGTTTGGAACAACAGCAAAGCGATTTTGTAATCAGGAAAGGACGATAAGAAAACTGGAAGTTGAAAGAGTTGGAATATGAAGCCATTAAGAAAAGGTAAGCATGTGGTGTTCGTGATGGGGGGCGGGGGGGGGATATCGAATTGTCAACGAGAAAAAATTGTAGGAGAGAGATGCGAATCTAATAAACGTAACAACAAAAACACGTGAAGACAGAGAAGAAGGGAAATTATCTTGGGAAAATATATAGTAACGAATCAGTTTTTTTTGTAAGGATTTATAAAATTACTGCTACGTGATGTCAGTTCTTCAATACGGCAGTGAATGCTGGACAATATCATCGAAAATGAGGACAAAACTGGAGGCGGCCGAAATGTGGTTCTACAGAAGGATGCTACGGATATCGTGGGCTGAGCATGCAAGCAACGAGGAGGTGTTAGAAAGAATGGCAACAAAAAGGAAATTGATGCTGAGCATCAGGAAGAGACAACTGAAGTTCCTGGGACACGCTATGAGGAAAGAGAGCCTGGAGAACCTGATACTGACTGGTCAGATAGAAGGAAGGAGAGACAGAGAAAGGTAGCGGATAACATATTTGCAGGGCCTGATCAGGCGGATGACGGAACGGGGGTTGCGAAGTGTAACAGGTGCAAACATACTAAGAGCCACAAGGGATAGGAAGACGTGGAGAACTATGATCGCCTCCGTCCTGAAGGGACAGGGCACATAGAAGAAGAAGAAGGTTTGATTGTTTGGTTCAGCAGCATATTAATCTCTATGTGTTACTTACAACTGAAATCTAAATATTTGGAACAAAATCTTATACCTTCAACGATAGATATTTTGCAAATCTAAATCTAAACTTATTTATAAATGGAACTTTGTCTCCGCGTGTGTGTGTGTGTGTGTGTGTGTGTGTGTGTCCGTTACCTATAGACTCCGAAACGGCTTAACCGATTTTCTTGAAAATTTACACATTTGTACTATAAGCGTCTGCGAGTGTTCTTAGCAAGGTTTTGTGTCGAGGTACCCCCGATAAATATCGAAAATCGATAATCGAAAAAATCGGGTTATAGAAGGAGTGGTCCGATTTTAATCAAATTTGATACACTCATAGACAAAGACACAGAAACGATATTCAGAAGTTTCAAGGTTGCAGTTCTTACACTAGTGCAGAAAATTTATAATATATATATATATATATATATATATATATATATATATATATATATATAAAAGGCAAGATGTTGGTGTGTATGTCTGTTTATCTGCCTGTATGTCTGTATTTTTTCAGCCCTTTATTTTGTTTTTGCTTCGGGTTTGGCTCTAAGTAGGTATAATTGTAGTTCTTAGTCTCAGCCATAATACCATTTACTTAGAGGACTTATTTAGCCTTCAAAATTCAGTTTACAATATCATCGAAAATGAGGACAAAACTTGAAGCAGCGGTTCTACAGAAGGATGCTGTGGATATCGTGGACTGAGCATGCAAGCAACGATGAGGTGTTGGAAAGAATGGCAACAAAAAGGAAATTAATACTGAGCATCAGGAAGATGCAATAAGGAAGGAGAGCTTGGAGAACCTGATACTGACTGGCCAGATAGAAGAAAAAAGAGACAGAGGAAGGCAGCGGATAACATATTTGCAGGGCCTGATTAGGTGGATGACGGAACGGGGGTTGCGAGGTGTAACAGGAGCAAACATACTAAGAGCCACAAGGGATAGCGAGACGTGGAGAAACATGATCGCCTACGTCCTGAAGGGACAGGGCACATAGAAGAAGAAGAATTTCGAGCTAGCAGCTAGATAGTTTATCAAGTCTGATTTTTTAATCATTTCACCGCAAACAAAAGGTGATAATTCCACTAAGATGCGAAAGGGGTTACTGAGAGAAGACTTTAATGAGAAGAAAAGAACAATAAAAGAAAAGGTTTCAGGAAGACAGAAAATGGTGATAATGCCACTAAGAAGCAAGTAATTGCTGGGAGTGAACAACAACGAAAAATCTTTAATCAGAAGAAAAGGACAGCCGGTTTCAGGAAGAGAGGAGATGGCGATAATGCCACTAAGCCGAAAGAAGTTACTAACAGTGAAAGAGAATAAGAATACTTTCAGTCAGTTAAGTGCCTTACGTGAAATACGCTTGGGCGATCATGTCTCCAAAGAGACATGACTGATTGGGCAGAAGATTATCCCGCAGTAGGTTGCCATTGCTTTCTACGGTAGACTTGTTACCAGCCAAGACTATAGAACCCAATCAGTCCTGTTATTTAACCCATAGCTAGAGACAGAAGAGATGTACTATATTATTAAGTAGTAATTAGTGGGGATCAGTTTATTACTTCATAACAATAGCAAACTGTTCCACCATTTCATGACCAGTATAAGCCTTAATCATGATACCAACTATTATATTTAGTCAGTCAGTTAAATGTTATACGTGATACACGCTTAGGTGATCATTTCTCGAAAGAGACATGACTGACTGGGCAGAAGATTATCCCGCAGTAGGTTGCCATTGCTTTCTACGGTAGACTGGTTGCCAGCCAGGGCTATAGAACCTAATATGTCCTGTTATTTAACCAATAGCTGGAGGGAAGAGACGGATTAATACCTTTCTCAAGGGTATTGGCGCGTATATGATTGCAATGAATTCAACTGGAATTTGAACTCGGCTCTCCGATTTCTCCTTCCGAGTCGATATCCACTGGACCACAACGCACATCCAAGAATACTTTAGCGAGAAGAAAAATGAAATGAAAGAACAGGATTCAGGAAAACAGAAAATGGCAATAATGCCACTGTGGGTGAAATATGATAAAAAAGACTTTATTGATGAGAAAGCACAATAAAAAAACATCATTCAAGAAGATAGTGATTGATGTTGCACTTAAATGTTTGAAGATAGTAGATGGCCGAGAAGCAACAAGTTGGAAGAGGATTCCACAGGTAACTAGTATGAGAAAAGGAACTGTTAGAGCAGAAATGACATTTGCATCTAGCTAATTCAGCAGTAAAACAGTGAGACCTAGTTGCCAATCCAGTACACTTAAATTCATGCAGTCAAGACACTAAGAAGGAAAGCTAGTCAGAGCAATTGCCATGAGAATATCTGTAGAAAAGGCCAAGGAAGGTCACGTCAAGGTGATGAGAAAACAACTGAAGTTGAGATGCATGGTAAGGTTCACCCATTCTCTGTTATTTATTTTATACATAGTACTAATGTTGTCGGGAAAGGTAGATATTAGCTGCGATTGTATGGTAGTTGGTGGTGGTTATGGTATAACAATGTTCATCCCCACTATACCTATATTGATGTTGTGCAAGGACTTGAAGGAAATGCAAAAATGCACAGATCAAACTCTTTCTCTCTAATATTATATATATATATATATATATATATATATATATATATATATATATATATATCCGAGTGAATAAGGAACGAAGAAAAAAACTTTTTACAACGTCCAAAACATTCATTTAAAACAGTGCTCGATATATAATATACAAAGCTGTGAATATTTATTATAAATTATATTTTAGAACATGTACAAATTTTTTATATATCCACTACAAATTGTACATTTTTTCGACATTGAAACTATCTATCTATCTGTGGACAAGAATAGATAGATAGATAGATAGATAGATAGATAGATAGATAGATAGATAGATAGATATGTGCATATGTCCAAATGAATAAGAACGAAGAAAATAATTGCAACATTCAAAACATTCATTTAAAACAGAGCTGATTATAAAAATAGAGAATGAATATTTATTATTATTACGTTAGAACAGGTGCAAACTACAGGAGACATTATTCTTTCAATGTCAAAACAATATTGCATAAGATCCATTATTGTACATAATTAGGTTACAATAAAGCTTGTATCTAAACTTATTTATAAATGTGTGTGTATCCGTTACCTATAGAATCCGAAACCGATTTTCTTGAAAATTTACGCAGTTGTACTATAAGCGTCTGCGAGTGTACCCCCGATAAATATCGAAAATCGATAATTGAAAAAATCGGGTTATAGAAGGAGCGGTCCGATTTTAATCAAATTTGATACACTCATAGACAAAGACATAAGAAACGATATTCAGAATTTTCAAGGTTGCAGTTCTTACAATAGTGCAGAAAATCGATAATATATATATATATATATATATATATATATATATATATAAGGCAAGATGTTTCTCTGTGTGTCTGTTTATCTGCCTGTATGTCTGTATTTTCTTCAGCCCTTTTATTTTAGTTTTTGCTTCGGGTTTGGCTCTAAGTAGATATAATTGTAGTTCTTAGAGGACTTATTTAGCCTTCAAAATTCAATTTACGACGAAAAAAACTTATTTCATATCGATACCAGGAAACCAAAATTTCACTTACATCCATTCATTTTTCTTTCAGTCTACGGTTTCGCTTTAACTGAAAACAACTATTGCTTTTTGGTCTTTCGTGCCAACGTCCAAATAGTCTGAGCTCCAGGAACATGGATTAGTTTTAAAGCTTTCATTACACCCGAGCAACGCCGGGCTATACTGCTAGTTTTATATGAATGCAATCTTATAGAGTGAGAGAGCATATCATAGATTCTGGAATCAAAGCAAGACAGCTTTTCACAGATCCTCGACACAGAATTTACTTACGAAGGAGGAAGTGGCTTGATATGAAGAGAAGACTATGTCATGATTTAAGAGTACAGATTTTGCTGGCTTCTGAGGAACAAATACGAGCGCCTATCTCGAAATTTAAAAAAAGTTAATTAGAATTTATAATATTAGATGTTAATGTGTAATATAGCCAATACAAAATTTGTTATTTTATATTTAATTCTTTAACTTTTAATTCTTTTACAACTTCTTGAAATTGGAGTTATTTCATATAAAACAAATGAATTAAAAGTTAAACATCTCTTGTTTTAATTTCCTTTAAGTTTGTAAATTTTCTTTAAAAACATTTTGCAAACCAATCAAATTGCATTCTTCATAGAAACAACACCTGGAAATAATGCTTACTTATGTTCATTCCCTTGTGCCCTGTCATCATAAATTTAGTCGTGCAACTAGATTGGCAACTAGGTCCCACCATTTTTACCGTCAAAATAAACACATTTAACAGCCACTTTTACTCTATTAGTTTCTTTTCTCGCCCTTTCCGCCTGTGAAACTCCCTTACACATGCTTGCTTCCCTTATAGCTACAATCTCCAAAGATTTAAGTGCAACATCAATTGCCATCTTCTGTCTCCTTGATGCATCTCTTTTTTTTTTTACCCTTTCTTCGACATCCCCTGTTCCGTGTTATATTTGTCTTGTTTAATTTTTATTTTTCCTTCTCGAATTCTTCTCAGTTTTCAAATATCGAAAAAGATCAAATCTTGTTCCAGTTTATGTGTCATGTTTTGCCTGCTGAAGTTGAAGCCGAGAAACAAATAAAAACAAAGGAAACAAACATTCATTTCAGATAAAAAAAATCAGTGATAAAGTTTCATATGAAAGTCAAAAGATCTACAACAACAACAAAAAAGATCTTATTTACTTAAGATAATGATCCTAGTGAGATCCAATTTTCCAATGACCGTTGCAAATGCTGCAAACATTTCTGACCAAGATCAATTTTGTAGTGGAGTCTGTGCATATACTTATTCAACGAAACGTTAAAAAGAACTTGTTCTAATCTTATAGAAATTGAGATAAATAGAAGTACAGCTTAAATGATAACGAATCAGTCTGTTGATCATTTACACTCTCCGGACTATTGTCTTCGTCTTTATTGTCATGATTACGACATTTCGGCCGTTGTACCCTCCGGCTTTCTTCAAAAGCTAAAGATTTTGAATCGAATTCTTTATTACGATCACTGGGGTATATCATTCTCGTTCCATATACGATGTGACTTCTGGTAATCATGTATTTAACGCCCTTTAGTTTAACTATGTTATTTGTACATTACAGAGTCAAGTTAAAAGATAACTACATGGCTACCAGAAGTGTCATCGCACATAGAATAGGAATGATAAACACCAACACCTGAAGAAAGCCGGATCGTACAACGGCCGAAACATCGTAAACATGGCAATTAAGAGAAAGACAATATTTCGAACAATGTGAATAGTGTAAACACTACCTCATCTCAGAAGTATAGAAAAATGCTACGTCTTTTTAATTAGCACTAGCAGTATAGCCCGGCGTTGCTCGGGTGTAATGAAAGCTTTAAAACTAATCCATGGTCCTGGAGCTCAGACTATTTGGACGTTGGCACGAAAGACTAAAAGCAATAGTCGTTTCCAGTTAAAGCAAAACCATAAACTGAAAGAAAAATGAATGGATGTAAGTCAAATTTTGATTTCCTGGTATCGATATCAAATTTTCTGCAATATTGTAAGAACTGAAACCTTGAAACTTCTGAATATCGTTTCTTATGTCTTTGTCTATGAGTGTATCAAATTTAATCAAAATTGGACCACTCCTTCTATAACCCGATTTTTTCGATTATCGATTTTCGATATTTATCGGGGGTACCTCGACACAAAACCTTGCTAGGAATACTCGCAGACGCTTATAGTACAACTGTGTAAATTTTCAAGAAAATCGGTTCAGCCGTTTCGGAGTCTATAGGTAACAAACACACACACACACACACAGACAAAGTTTCATTTATAAATAAATTTAGATTTAGATAATCATCTTTGTTTAATCACGAGTCAATGACTCCTACACCATTTAACTTTGGTCAGATGAGTCTTGCAATAAGGGATTATCAGAGAATGGAGATTCTATTATTCCTACCCATATAAAATATCTGTCTCTGAAATGTCGTTACAAAAAATACCAGTTTTTTTTCTCATTCCAGTGTCAGTCTGCCTTCTTTATCAATCCAGAAGGCCTGTAACACAGTCGAACCCAGAAATTTAATTCATTTTGCTGAGGAATGAGACAGACTTACCAAGTGGTATACGGTAAATGAAAAGTGGTTGCTCTCTTTTGCACTGTCGCGGTCAGATCATCAGTGTTGTCTCATTGTCGCTTCGACGCTATGGGAAATCACTGCTCCTGGCGGTGTTCAAGCCAGGGTTTCCGCCTCTCATACGTTTAGGGTCTTCAGAACTGAATGTATTTTCAAAGTGAAATCTAACTTCAAAGTAAATAAGGTATGCCATTATACTACAGGTGCTCATTCTCATTGGTGCAAATGGCTTCTTTCTTAGATAGTAAATTTTATTGTGCAGAACAAAACAGCGATAGTCCTTTTCAAACTTAAAAGATAGCTTTAGAATATTCAAAAAACAGGCAAAAGATAAAAACAGTGTATATATATATATATATATATATATATATATATATATATATATATATATATATATTCGCTGTCTTTAAACTCGTCCATTTTCATCCTTAGTAAAATATTTAACTAAATTTCTTGCCATTTTCAATGATTAAGTTTTGAGCCATTTTGAATTTACGAAAATGGACTGACTGAAGTTAGTATGCAGATTAAATTCATATTGGCTTATAACTCGGATGCAAACCCGACGTCTGCAAGTAGATCAGCCTCCCATATCGCTCTCACGGTGCTGTAGTTTAGGTGAGCGGAAAGTTCAGTGTTTTCCACTGTCGCCTCAAATTTACGTTATGTGAAATCGCTGCCCCTGGCGGTGCTCAAGCTGGGATTTCCATGTCCGCTGATAATGTATTCATTTCATGCCGTGCCGCAACAGCAACACTGAACACTTGAACAGTACAAGAAGGCCATGGGTGCCACAAGAAATCTTCCGGCTTAAGTTTAGGTTCTTGGAATAGCGTTGTTCCTCCAGAGAAATCTATCTTTCCTCTTCGTTAGTGAGAGTTTTTTGATTCTGTCTATTGGCAGAATAATGCGGCCACTCTTATTTGGGGGGGGGGGGGGGCTGTACTGACATTTGTTATCTTTCGTTTTGTAATAGTTTCGTTTTAGTTACCCATCCTACCTCATGTCATGATCATTAGATTTTATTATATATCTTTATAAGAAAATGGTGGTACATAGGGAATTTCATAGATTTCCTGTGATATTGTGATATATGTAGGATTGAATAGTGATGGATGAATTCTTGTGGTGAATGAGCAAATTGTAGTAAATGAACGGGTCGTAAATCAGATTAGCTAGGCCTTGACCAGCCCTACCCAACTTCTCTCTTTGCTCTTGTGCTTTAACTGTTGTAAGAAAGCAATGGTAAATAATTTTCACTGCCTGAAAAAAAAAACCTTCATTATTTGAAACCACAGTAACATAAAAAATTAATATTTCTAATATTATATATATGTATGTGTGTGTGTGTGTGTGTGTGTCTGTGTGTGTGTGTGTAAAAATGTAAAAATTAAGACAGATGCATTATTCCATGGATAAGTGGAAGTATAGGCCTATTTCAGGCAAACTATCTTCAGCTTTCGTCGTCACTGTACAAAAGATTTTACACGGATCACATTCGTGTGAAATCTTCTGTAAAATAATGATGAAAGCTGAAGATAGTTCACCTACACTTCCACTTAAGCATGGAATAACGTGTCTGTCTTAATTTTTACATATATTTGCTCTATATGTATTTATATACATGTATATTTAGAGCTCTCCTAGAGAGTTGTCCTACTACTGTGTGTACAGGATACACTTTGGATTCTTCTATATCTACACCGCATATATAATATATATATATATATATATATATATATATAGTAGCAGTATAGCCCGGCGTTGCTCGGGTGTAATGAAAGCTTTAAAACTAATCCATGGTCCTGAAGCTCACACTCTTTGGACGTTAGCACGAAAGACTAAAAAGCAATAGTTGTTTCCAGTTAAAGCGAAATCGTAGACTGAAAGAAAAATGAATGGATGTAAATCAAATTTTGGTTTCCTGGTATCGATATCAAATTTTCTGCACTATTGTAAGAACTGCGACCTTGAAACTTCTTAATATCGTTTCTTATGTCTTTGTCTATGAGTGTATCAAATTTGATCAAAATTGGACCACTCCTTCTATAAACCGATTTTTTCGATTATCGATTTTCGATATTTATCGGGGGTACCTCAACACAAAACTTAGCTAAGAACACTCGCAGGCGCTTATAGTACAACTGTGTAAATTTTCAAGAACATTGGTTCAGCCGTTTCGGAGTCTATAGGTAACGGAGACACACACACACAAAGTTCCATTTATAAATAAGTTTAGATTTAGATATATATTACTCAATAACATTTCACTGCACAAAAATATGCTCAAATTTCTTGTAAAAATTTAAGGCTCCGCATTGATCACAAACATTTTTAACCAAAATTATCTAGGTTCTAAAAAGGTTTTAAAAAGTCAGTTTTCCATAAAAAAAATTCTTTATTCTTTCTTCTTAATAATTGTTAACTATGCTAACTGTTAATTCTACCTGAGATTGAACTCACTGTCTTTGGCTAACAAATTTTTGATGATATTAGACTCTCACTCTTCAATTTAATGATTATGTTCTAAGCAATGGCAGTAACTTGTCTCCAGTCCTACTAAATTGGATTTAACCTTTAGTTATCTTTTAAGCTAACTGAAAATTTCTCTTCAGAAAACATTTTGGTGCTGTCACTCATTTTATTGAGCAAGATCCTGTTTGAACAATGACAACACCATGAATTTAATGATAAAATATTTTTATAATGTAACCCCATTTTTAGTATACCTTTGTAGATACGTAATCAAATCTATTTTTAAATAACTCAATATTATTATTGAAAGTCACTTAAAAAATGTTAATTTTGTTCCGACCCAATGAATAATTTAACACTAAATGTAATCATTTTGAATGAGAGTCGTTACAAAAAAAAAGAAAAAAATGACTTGTTCCAGAAGAAAAGACTTAAATTACCAAAAAACGTTTTTAAATCGTATTGCTTTTATATTGTGAAACTATTTTTAAAAAATTACAAAGTTCTCTTTTAAAAATATACTCACTCTTTTAAAAATACTCACTCATCATCTCTTGTTTTTTTAACCTGTTCTTTTATTATACTCTTTTTTTTCCTTTCACTCTCAGTAACATCTTGCATCTTAGTGGATTTTTATTGCTTTGGGCGAAGGATTTATCAAAAATACAACAAATATACCTTAGTTTAAATCTAGCTAAAATAAACAGAAATATTTTATCAGATAATAAAAGACGAACATTTTTGACAGCCTGATAAACGATAATGTGTTCGCTAGACATTGAAGAAAGAAAAGAACCCAAGAAGAGGTAATACATGCTGCTTTTAAAACAAATTCTATAAACTAGTGGAACATATTTTTCAAATACCTATTTTTCAAGTATTCTCAGTTGAAACACAAGTAGGTATTACCTGAACAAATGCATGTTTAAATCCTAAAGCGTTATCTTATAAAAATGAAAATCCTAGTGATATCCAAGGGCAGCTTGAAAAAAAAAATTAATATAAAAGTCATTAGAGATAAGTTACACACTTTCTACTTACATTTTTTTACTGTTTTTTCTTTCTTTTATTTTTTACTGTACCAATTAAAATCATATACACTATACAATGGATAAGTCTAAGTGACGTACGCATGCATACACGCACACTCACACACAAATGAAAATAATACTGATATCTCATTTTAACAGATAAATTTACAAAAATTACACAAAATTGTCTTGAAATGCAAAAGAATAAATATATTCAATAAAATCGCTATTGGCTTCAACAGCAGCATTCAGATGACATCGGAATCTCCTGTATGTTTTCTAGACCAGGGGTTTTCAAACTGTGGTCTGCGGACCACAGGGAGTCCGCAAGTATAAGATAGGTGGTCCGCGGATTAACTCATCATGTGAAATTCAAAGTATAAATTTTCAATGTCTGGATATTTATTTTTACTTATTAATGTTATCAAATGACAAAAGCTTGCACTATTGCCCACTACATGTCAACGTTATTTATACAAAAAATTATTGTACACATGCAAGAGCTTGATGCTCAAATTTCCTTTTTTTTTTTTCAGGGTTCAATTGTCACTCATGGATAATTTTTTAATAAAAGGGCCCGTAAGTCAAAAACTTTGAAAACCCCTGTTCTAGACAATCTCTTTGTTTAAGTTGGTGAATGCTGCCATAATCCTTGCCTTCAGTTCGTCTTTGGCATTACAATGAGTTTTGTTGGTATACAGTTATTTTAGAAAATGCTCAAATACGGTTTGCCCTTACAGCCTAATATGTTTAAAATCTGGGTAGCAAGTGAGTGGTGAATATTTCGTTTTTCAATATATAATTTGTTTATTTATGCATCAAATTTTCTGTTAGGCATGTCAGAGTAAATGAATTTCTAATACTGTGTTTGTTTATTTTTAACTAGCAATATAGCCCGGAGTTGTTCGGGTGCAATGAAAGCTTTAAAACTAATCCATAGTCCGGGAGATTAGACCCTTTGGACGTTGGCACGAAAGACCAAAAAGCAATAGTTGTTTCCAGTTAAAGCGAAACCGTAGACTGAAAGAAAAATGAATGGATGCAAGTCAAATTTTGATTTCCTGGTATCGATATCAAATAAGTTTACTTCGTCATAAACTGAATTTTGAAGGCTAAATAAGTCCTCTGAGTAAATGGTACCATGGCTGAGACTAAGAACTATAATTATACCGACTTAGAGCCAAACCCGAAGCAAAAACTAAAATAAAAAGCCTGAAAAAATACAAACATGCAGGCAGATAAACAGACACACACACCAACATCTTGCCTTATATATATATATATACATACACACATTATCGATTTTCTGCACTATTGTAAGAACTGCAACCTTGAAACTTCTGAATATCATTTCTTATGTCTTTGTTTATGAGTGTATCAAATTTGATTAAAATTGGACCTCTCCTACTATAAACCGATTTTTTCGATTATCGATTTTCGATATTTATCGGAGATACCTCGACACAAAACCTAGCTAAGAACACTCGCAGACGCTTATAGTACAACTCTGTTAATTTTCAAAAAAATCGGTTCAGCCGTTTCGGAGTCTGTAGGTAACGGACACACACAGACAAACTTCCATTCATAAATAAGTTATATATATATATATATATATATATATATATATATATATATATAATTTGTGTATTTAAGCATCAAATTTTCTGTTAGGCTTGTCAGAGTAAATGAATTTCTAATACTGTGTCTGCTTATTTTTAATAAAATCCTTTCATAGTCACCGAAAATTATTATCCGTGAGTATAAACGGATTTTATTAAAAACAAGTAGACGCAATGTTTACAATTTATTTAATATATATATATTAATGATCCGACCATGTTGCATGTCAATACTGGCTTAGATGATATCAGTAATAGCACTTGTAGAGTGACCTCACATAAATCGGTTATCTATATATATATATATATATATATATATATATACATATAGATAACCGATTTATGTGAGGTCACTCTACAAGTGCTATTACTGATATCATCTAAGCCAGTATTGACATGCAACATGGTCGGATCATTAACAAGTCTTCAAACAGGCTTTTCTGTTAAGGAGGGTAGCTAGATACACAATAATATTATAAACAAAGCTGGTAAAAAGCCAGTTGAAATTATTGTAGGGTCAACAGCTGTCTGGCGTACGGCACAAAATGGCTCGACATTGCACCAAGATCATCTCTTTGCTCCACAGATCAACGAAGCATCTAGTGAAACAAACTCATCATTCTAAAAATTGCTACAAAGAACTTAGCACCAACCTGGAATTTCAGTCACTTTCTTACCCCCATAAGGTAGCCTCCAACAATATTTTCTATATGTACTGCCATGGTAATTGTTATGGTGAGCTCTTCGCTTTAGTGCTTATACTTTATAAATACAAACACACTATTAGACTAGCAATGAGGGATCATTGACATACATTTGAGTTGGCTAAATGTAACAGTAGGTTCTATGCTAATATTTTCTTTCTAGCCTTTCTTGCTTTTATTACTCCGGCTCCTTGCTTTCTAGACACATTAAAACTGGAAAAGATTAAATGCCATAACTATCTACTGTCCTCTAGATTACTCTTCTACTGTCTCAGTGACTTTATTGCCTTCTTGGGGTGAAATCAATAAAAAAAATGTAAATTGAATGTCAATTGCTATTTACTGTCCTCGTAATTACTGTTCTTCTGTTTTAACTCCTTACCAATATTCCTGTTTCTAACTCTTCCACTCCCAGTAACACCTTGTGTCTCAGTGGCTTTATTGCCTTCTTGGGGTGAAATCAATAAAAAAAATGTAAATTGAATGTCAATTGCTATTTACTGTCCTCGTAATTACTGTTCTTCTGTTTTAACTCCTTAGCAATGTTCCTGTTTCTAATTCTTCCACACTCAGTAACACCTTGTGTCTCAGTGACTTTACTACCTTGTTTGGGGTGAACTTGATTAAAAAGAAAAATTGTGATACCAAGAACATCAGCATTAAGACTTCCATTGCCAATTCCTATGCAACTATTTTGCATAATTCAAATAAATAGAAAATCCATTATTCCATTTCTGAAAAAGTGACACCAAAACGCCAAAAGCAAGTCTAATTACCCAGGGTGGCACTTGATTAGAAAAACATAAGATGATTTTTTATCTAACAGGAACCAAAATACAAAGCTTTGCGTAACTTTCAAACGTAGGAAATGAAAGTAACAAAGCTAAAGTCTTTATAGCAACAATCATACAACGATAAATTAATCTTCAGTAGTTGTCTTGATAATCATTTCTTTTCTATTTCTTAGTTCATTGCTGAAATTTATTTTTAATCTGGTCATCTCCGGTGTTTGCCTTAGGAAGAGGAGTAAGAATTCAAGAACGGGTTTTACAGCCAGTTACAAAAGGTGTATATAATATATATATATTTAAAACATTCTCAGCTATTGGGCGTGTATAATGATAATATACACGCTAAAAAGTCTGCCTTCTACCGAGCGCCCATAGCTCAGAGGTAGAATCGCCGACTGACGCCAAATTTGGTCAGGTTTCAATCCTGGGTTAAAAAGCAATCGGGGTCTAACCGTACTGATCAGCTGTGATACTGCGGATGACTGTTTACGCTCTCACACCCTGATTAAGCACTCTGGAAGAATGATAGATTTCGAAAAACAGTAGCTACTCTAGCATCTACGCATCGTTCATTCAGCAATGAATTAGAACACTCTCATCCATTTGGGCGTGTATAATGATAATATACATGCTAAAAAGTCTGCCTTCTTCTATCGAGCGCCCATAGCTCAGAGGTAGAATCACCGACTGACGCCAATTCGGTAGGTTTCAATCCTGGGTTAAAAGCAATCGGAGTATAACCGTCCTGATGAACTGTGATACAGCGAAACAGATCTGTCTGCGGATGACTATATATTTATGTTTGTGCATGTATGATAACAAGCCTCTTGCTCCTCTATCGCTACTTTTGCAAAAACTGATCGGACAAACTACATTCCCTGGAACCGACAATTCAAATCTATGCAGCAAGAACACACCATGTCACTTACATATTAGCAAAACACCCTTCTTCCCTCTGGTAAAACATAAGTTCCACTCGAATACCTTTTTCACGCGGAGCACTGTTCTGTGGACTGACTACCAAGATGAAGTTTTCCTGATTGCTACTATCTTAACTTGTTCAAGTCTACGGCTAACCCTTATCTTCCTGCACATATCCACATAAGCTTTGCCTCTTACCCTGTAACCGTCTACCTCGAGTGGCTCTCAGGCCTTGTACATAGTGAAATTCTCTACCTTTCTCTTTTAAGCACCATGCCCTTTGATGGTAGAGATGATATTGTCTTGCAAAACTTCATTTTTCCTCTGTTGCAGTTTCTGTAAAGAAGATTTATTATTTACACTGTTTACATTTGGAATCTTTATTGTTGTTATCGCAACATTTCATCTTTCATATCAATCTGGATAACTTCCAAATTGAACCATTTTATCTAATCTACAGGGGGTAGACTATTGTCATTCCCTTATCCAGGTCTCGGGATATCTCGTCTAGTTCTTACTTTTAGTTCTTATTTATTGCTCGCTCTGTATCCACTGAGTCTAAATATACATCCCAGGGATCAAACTCTCAATTACTATATCACCAAATTTCTGAACCAATGCGTTAATTCACAAGGCCCGACAATTCTCTGTGGGGAACAAGGAGCCTTAAGCCTAACCTACCTGCAAGTTGATGGGTGTTGCTACTGCTGTTTTTCATGCTTGACTGCACTCACTGAAGCATTTCTCTTTCTGTTGCTGCCGCTGAAAACTTGTCATTTCCCTTGCTTTATTAGTTGTTCTCATATTTATTTCTATGCTAGTACTACTAAGGAGGTTCTCATAGCCTAGCATATGTGCTGATGTGTTCAGACATCTAACTGTTCGGTGTTCTCTGTCCAATATTTCAACTCATTTCACAGGAGCTGATGGGTACTCTTTTCTTTCTATACATGATCAGCCATGCCTGATTGCATTGACTCACACTCCATTATGGCTTTTCAATGTTTCAATGTTCCTCGAGCCTTATTTTAGGTGGTGGCATTTAGGTGGTGGCATTTTTCACCTTGATACTCTCTGAAAACAATGGCAAAGAATCACGTACGCTCAATTCTTGTACAAATTCTCCTCCATGTTAATCTTTACTCAGTAGAGATATCTCCATAAAGTGAAGCTGTTTCTGAATATTGTCCTGATGCTTTATAGACTGCAGATCTTCTGAATCTTTTTTGATAAGCCAAAGTAATTTATCTGGTTAGCCGACACAAGAGTTTTACGTCGAAAATTTATCAGGGACAGATGTAATTAGCTACTTCAGAATGTTGTGCTGATGTTGGATGGACTGCAAATCTTCTAAATATTTTTTATGGTAACCCTACGTGGTTTATCTAGTTAGCTTATTCAAGCGTTTCACTTCAAAACACTCATTAGGGACAGACAGAATTAGCTGCTTCTGAAGATTGCTTTGATGTTGGATGGACAGTAGATCTTCTGAATCTTTTATGATAAATCTAAGTGACTTATCTTGTTAGCCGACTGAAGAGTTTCACATCAAAACGCTCAGCAGAGACAGATAGATTTAGCATTCATTCACTCAGAAAGAATATAAGAACTGAAGTTCAATAAATGTATCAAGCATT
Organism: Ascarosepion bandense; assembly: GCA_037127315.1. Lineage (NCBI taxonomy): Eukaryota > Metazoa > Mollusca > Cephalopoda > Sepiida > Sepiidae > Ascarosepion > Ascarosepion bandense. The sequence continues at coordinate 4,538,294 of JBBBDQ010000350.1, read as the reverse complement.
TGATCCTAATGTGCATCTAGATACAGAAATCTTGAATCAGCAAATCACAGATAAATCACGTGTAGACCATCTTTCATTTTAATATCTCCAAACAAGTTTAATTAAAAAGAATCGACGAGGTTTTTATGTTTAGTTTTGTTTGTATTTTTCTAATGCAACAAATGTTGATTATTGTGCTCAAAATAGTGGATAAACTGTTCAAAGTGTGATAAGCAGAATTTGTTTGTTTGCATCCTGCCGTTATTGGAAAAGCTGTAACTTTGAAAAAGTATGTTGTGAAATCATGTGTAATGGCAATCCTCTCTATTATTATAAAGACCGTTATATATATATATATATATATATAGATATATATATATATATATATATATATATATATATATATATATATATATATATATATCAACGAATTTTAACAAAACTTGGTTATAAGCAACCGACAATTTGAAATGATAAAAAAATAATTCATTTTATATATATATATTTTTAAATAAATTTTCAAAATTCAAAGATGTTGAATGAACATTTCAACATGAAATCTCTAAAAAAAATTTTTTTGTGACGTATATTTCTCAAATCTTAACCGTTATTTATTTTTTATTTCTTTATTTTTTATTTCTCTTTTTAATTTTATTTTTCTCATTTTGATAATGACGTTGCTGAGGATACGTGAAATTTCTTTTAGGGATTTCATGTTGAAATGTTCATTCAACATTTTTGAATTTTGAAAATTTATTTTAATTTATATTGGCTCTGTAATTTTAATTACATTGAGCTCTCATCCTGTATCATTTTTTAATATTAACAATTTTTAATATTAATTAGGATCAGGTTTTTGGAATTAACCTTCCTACTTTTCCATTTCGGATTAAAGTAATTTAATAAAATAAATTTTATATATATATATATATATATATATATATATGAGAGAGAGAGAGAGAGATCTTACTTTATATTAAGATATATATACAACTGGTCAAATTCGTTTGTGTAAGAGCTCAGGTAATACAGATTTTCACCTGAAACATTTGTTTAATTGCAAATCTTTCTTTCTTACCCTAAGCATTTAATCTTGTGCCTTGTATTTCTCTGTTCATCTTGTATATAATGAGTGTACACCTAGCATCAAAAATGATGACAACATATTTGAAAGGATTTTTAGTCGTTTCTTCGCAGGTTATCTCCCCATGACCGTGACAGGAGCATATATATTTTCTAAACATATACTGTTAAATATAAGAGACAATGAATGTCTATTATGTTTAATCCTGAACCGTTCTACACGTCGTATTTTGGCTTTAATTTCAGTTGAAAATAAAGACAAAAATTCTCCAACATTTGGATAATTTTTTTATTAATTTGGATCTAAGCTTTCGGCTCACATGAGCCATCTTCAGAGAGGTTATTAAGACGTTAATACAGCAACATATATCATCACCGACAATTTTATTTTGTGTTGACATAAAACTCCGCTTGGCTTATGATTAAACATAATAGACATTCATTGTCTCTTATATTTAACATTATATGTTTAGAAAATTATTTGCTGCCTCGATACACACACACTTATATATATATATATATATATATATATATATATATATATATATATATATATATATAGGTGAACAGAGAAATACAAGGCTTAGATAAAAAGATTACACAAATATTTCAGGTCCAAATATCTATTTGAAATTTTCGCTATTAACTGCACTCATGCACAAACGAATTTCACTAGTTGGAAATACGTATATATATTTTGATATAGAATAGGGTGTCGATTTTTTGTCGTAAGTTAAAAACTAATCCCATAAAATTACTACATATGAATTTAATAGCTGTTAAAATATATATTTAAAAACTTACATATGAAATATTTCCAATTATTATAAAAGCTTTGAGCAAACAACATGGATAAACTAGTACTTGAACAATAGTAGCTGCGCCTATTTAATAATAAATGTTTTACTTCTGTACTTCTGACCATTCCAAGATAGGCTCTCTTAAAAATACTGAAATGTCCTCAACATATAAGGTCATGAAACAGGATTTAACGTTCCACTCCCAGCAACTGCCTTCATCTAAGATAATCCACACTTACAATTTCACTTCATATCACACTGTGTATTTAGTCTAGGATACACCCCCTCCCTCTCTCTCTCTCTCATATATATATATATATATATATATATTACTCTCTACGTACCTCTTTCTCTTTCCCTCTCAGCATCTGTGACATCAAGCATGAAACACTAATACATGGATTGTACTAAACAGAAAGTGGGAAATCGATTTTCTATTGTTTTAATCAATAAATTGATTCCCCACAATTATGATATATTAACATAATTTGTAAACCTATATCTAAAGACCCTAACATTTTATGATATTTTTATATAAATTATTATTATTGCGGAAATTTTTATTAATATAATATTTAACTGGACATAAAGTGAGAGATCGGTTTTCTATTGTTATTAAGAGATAAATTGATAACCAGAATTATTATAAATTAATATAACAATTGATAAACATATATTTAAAGAGTCACAATTGATAACATAATAGATGGAATGGTTAAAATAGTCTTAGTTTAATATTGAATTCGGCACCTTGGCGTCGTGTAATGGTTTACAAACTCGCCTCGCTAGAATCATTATAACTGAGTAATGAGTTCGATCCTCACTGGGTACCCCCTACTTTCGGTCGTGTGTCACGTCTGAGCTCCGCTTAGAAAATCACCTTCCTCCAGAGTTGGGCGCAGGGCTAACAACCCTGCCCCATAATAAACAGTGTTACGGAAAACAGCAAAAACGCTGCCCTATACACGACTGAGTGTAACGGAAAAGTTTTTTTTGCTTTTTTTTTAATACTGAATTAGGATATAAAGTTCAGTTTTCGATTATTAAATTATAAACTGATCCTACCATGATTATTATCTAAACTTATTTATAAATGGAACTGTGTGTGTGTGTGTGTGTGTGTGTGTGTGTGTGTGTGTGTTACCTATAGACTCCGAAACGACAGAACCGATTTTCTTGAAAATTTACACAGTTGTACTATAAACGTCTGCGAGTGTTCTTAGCTAGGTTTTGTGTCGAGGTACCCCCAATAAATATCGATAATCGAAAAAATCGGGTTATAGAAGGAGTGGTCCTATTTTAATCAAATTTGATACACTCATAGACAAAGATATTAGAAACTATATTCAGAAGTTTCAAGGTTGCAGTTCTTACAGTCGTGCAGAAAATTTGATATCGATACCAGGAAATCAAAATTTGACTTGCATCCATTCATTTTTCTTTCAGTCTACGGTTTCGCTTTAACTGAAAACAACTATTGCTTTTTAGTCTTTCGTGCCAACGTCCAAAGAGTCTGAGCTCCAAGATCATGGATTAGTTTTAAAGCTTTCATTACACCCGAGCAATGCCAGGCTATACTGTTAGTACATAAATAAACATAATAAGTGAAAACATACATTTAAAGACTCATTTGTGAAAGTGTAAGACAAGATAATAGTGAGGACATAACAAAATACAATAGAAAAACTAGTATGAGAAATAATTTTGTTTTCATATCCATACATTTGTTTGTTTATACTTCTGAGATGAGGTAGTATTTACACTATTTACATGATACGGATTCAAAGAGCTGTGAGTTCAATACCAGGCTACAGCAGTGATGAACAAATAACTTAGAGAGTTAAGTTAAAGAGAGATAACTCATGGCTACCAGAAGTGGCTTTGCACACAAAATGAAAATGATATACCCAACTGCTCGTAAATTGATAGCACCGGATGAAGGCCAGAGCGTACAACGGCCGAAACGTCGTAAACGTGACAACAAAGATGAGAACAGTAGTCCGAATAATGTAAATAGTCGATAAATGTTTCTATAATCTTTTTACTTATATCTATATAAATATCATAACCGTCTCACCCCAAGCAGTGGGGTGCATAAGAGGAGAGTGAGAAGTTATATAAGAGAAGAAAAAGAGAAACCGATTACAGGGGGGGGGTCAGAGAATGGTTAAGAGAAGGATGGGAATACTGGTGTGAAGAGAGTTGCGTGAGAGTAGAGCGAAGAGGGAGAAGAACAAGATACAGGAGGTATTGTGGAAAGTATAAGAGAAGGATGAGAGTATAAGGGACAAGAGATAGCAACTGACTTTGCATTTAAACTCTTGAAGATTGTAGCTATCACGAAAGCAAGTATATGGAAGGAAGTTCCACAGGCGGGAAATGCGATAAAAGAAGCTGTAGAGTAAAAGTGGCGTTTTGAGTGTAAAAGTGTGACACCTTGCTACCAGTCTGGTTGCTCGGGTAAATTCATGTAGCGGTGTAACCAGGGATCTAAGCCCGTCGGAGCAGAAGCAATGAAAATATTTGTAGAAGAGACAGTGGGAAGCCACATTCCGTCGATGAGAAAGTGGCTGGAGTCGAGCTGCCAGGTCAGGATTGATTACATTGCAGATTCTTCTATGGATCCTGTCGAGAACCCCGAGATGAATAGCAGGGGTGCCTGACGAATGGCAACAGTATTCAATGCATGGGCTGATGGTTGTATACTATAATCTCTTTTATATGTATTTACCAACCTTCCCACGCAAGGCTAGATGTAACACAAGGTCATTTTATAGTGGGTCTTCCCGGCCATATAGCCGGGCCAAAAAATGTCTGTCTATTATTTCCGAGTCATGATTCTACCCTTCGGTGGAACCACGACTGGGTTAGTGCTCTCTGCTCGGAAGCAGAGAGCGCTCTCTACCCGAAGGCAGAGAGCTGACAGTGTCATAGTCAGCAGAGGCAAATGCCAACTGCTTTACCACTACCACTGGGTGCTGACCACATTGTCCACACTTACATACGTTCTACATTGATGTTGAGCACTTTAAAGAATAATAACCTTTCCCACTATTGCCGTTTAAATCAATAAAGGTTTTCTTTAGACATTAAAAAAGTCAATTGTATTTTTTACAGTTATTTATACACTTATGTTATCAATGGCAAATTTAATGATAGGGAATTTAATGGCAATAATGGAATTTAATGGCAAATTTAATGATAGGGAATTTAATGGCAATAATGGAATTTAATGGCAAATTTAATGATAGGGAATTTAATGGCAATAATGGAATTTAATGGCAAATTTAATGATAGGGAATTTAATGGCAATAATGGAATTTAATGGCAAATTTAATGATAGGGAATTTAATGGCAATAATGGAATTTAATGGCAAATTTAATGATAGGGAATTTAATGGCAATAATGGAATTTAATGGCAAATTTAATGATAGGGAATTTAATGGCAATAATGGAATTTAATGGCAAATTTAATGATAGGGAATTTAATGGCAATAATGGAATTTAATGGCAAATTTAATGATAGGGGATTTAATGGCAAATTTAATGATAGGGGATTTAATGGCAAATTTAATGATAGGGGATTTAATGGCAAATTTAATGATAGGGGATTTAATGGCAAATTTAATGATAGGGGATTTAATGGCAAATTTAATGATAGGGGATTTAATGGCAAATTTAATGATAGGGAATTTAATGGCAAATTTAATGATAGGGAATTTAATGGCAAATTTAATGATAGGGAATTTAATGGCAAATTTAATGATAGGGAATTTAATGGCAAATTTAATGATAGGGAAGGGGAAAAGCAAGAGTACAGAAAATATGAGAGAAGTGGCAAGGAAAAAGAAAAAATAAAATAAAGAATAAAATAATAGTTTTAGTATTCTGATTCGGGTTCAAACTGTTCTAGCAGATATTTATTTGCATGTTTACAAGCTGTCATTATTTCAAACCTCTCATTTAACAAGTTGCCTAGCTCTGCCTATAACATAATAAGGTTATATCTGGATATAACATAATCTTATATGAGATATAACAATTATAGTACCAAAAAGTTTTTAATCTCCTTTTCCTCCCCTCTCATATTTTCTCTCCTCTTGCTTTATCTCTTTCCTACCGTTAATTTGCTCCTTGATTACCTAAGCGTATAAATAAAGCGTTAAAAATACAACTGACCTTTACGCTGCCAGAGGAAACGTCAGTGGTGGAACAAGCGGAATCGGATGTGTTTGTAATAGATGTGCGTTGTGGTGCATTGGATATCGGCTCCGAACGAGAAATCGGAGAGCCGAGTTCGAATTCCAGCTGAATTCATTGCATTCCATAGACGCAAATACCTTTGGGAAAGGTATTAATCCATCTATTCCTTCCAGTTATGGGTTAAATAACAGGACAGATTGGGTTCTATAGCCTTGGTCGGCAACCAGTCTACCGCAGAAAGCAATGGCAACCTACTGCGGGATAATTTTCTGCCCAGTCAGTCATGTCTCTTTCGAGACATGATCGCCCAAACGTGTATCACGTGTGGCATTTAGCTGACTGACTGATCTAAACATGTATTGGACACATTATTTAAAATATAACCGTTTCCTTTTTGAAATATGAAAAGAACTCTTCTGTCTTACTTTTATTAAGAAAAAGACAAACATGTCGTCAACGTAGCGGAAGTAACAATAGGGCTTATTAACCCTGGAACACTAACCCTCAATTAAAGTTACACCACTACTAACCATAGGGATATCATACGCGATTTTGAAAATATTTAAAAAATCTTAAATATAAATCTTTATTTGTAATATTTTACATGCAGGCACTTCAAAATTTGTACATTGAGTTGACATTAATAGGAACTGAAAAACATTTTGTAAGAAAATCAGGTACAGAAAATTTAATTAAATTGTAATTAAAATGGCGTCATTTTTGCTGGGTACTACATATTCATGGTTTGTGTTCTCGGGTTAATCCCATCATAAAGCTGTTTTTTATGAAAGCAAACAAATTGTTAGCCATTAGGGGAGCCAATGGACTACCCATAGTTACTCCATCTATTTGTCAATACATTAAATTATCGAAGCTGAAGGAGACAGACTTAACCGCCATCCCCATCACCTCGACAAAGACACTCTCAGGAAAAGATGGTAACTTTGTTTCATCAATTGGGACATTTGTGAACAGACTTGATATATCAAACGACACAAAATATTCAGTGTCAGGATTAGGTTTCAGCCAATAGCATACATCAACTTCCTCTTTCGCGACAGATCAAAAAATATTTACATTGCTTCACGTTTTGCAATTTGAGATGAACAAAAAATCCGGTCTGTATAGAGGACGCGCAACAAATATGAATTTCATACTTCTCGCCATTTGCGTCATTTGTTAACTATAATGAGTCATTGATTGCATCATTCGTGATACAAAAGATGATCCCTTTTCAGAAGGTATTCCCCGCTGCCTTGTTTGATCTGTTACGTGTTAATTGTAACAAAAGAAAAAAGAAAAATGATGGACCAAAACTCAAAGTTAAAATACAGACAAATATTTAATTCACAAAACATTTGATAAAAATATTTACAAATATACAGTTTGGCATTCAAATAGAAAACCTATGAAGTGTTACGAGGAGAGGAGGGAAAAACCACCCACGTCTATTGAACAGGTGAAGAGGCTTATCCCCTTGTTACCTGTTTGGGATTTGGTTTCCGGTTTTCTCTTTTCCAATCTTTTCACACTTACGTAGCCTCCTGCGCATCAGAGGCGTTTCCGCCTTGCTCTGATCTGATTAAAAACAAAAAAAACCCTTGGCGTGGAAATTAAGTGCTATACTTTTTGGAAATTCTTAAATGTGTATATAAAGACTAATTATTGGCTTGGTCAATGAAAGAGGCAAAAATATGTATTTACCCAGATAGTTCCATGAGGTTCTCTCTCAGTTTGTTCGGATATTTTCTGTGAGATTCTTTCGATTGGATATAAATCCCTGAATTTTAACCGGAGTTGATGACAGCAAATCCCTTTAACAACTCTTTCAAGTTTTAGTTTGTCGTCGACTTAGAGAGATTCTTTCGGCTAGATATAATTCTTTGAATCGAAACCGGTGCTGATAAGGTCAGCACATTCTTTTATCAACTGTTTCAAGTTTTAGTTTTTTGTCGACTTAAAGATTCTTTCGGCTGGATATACATCCTGAATCTTAACCAGAGCTGTAGAGGTCAACCCATCCTGCTATCAACTAACTGCTCCATCCCCAAAACCTATCTTTCTAGGGGCTAACACCTAATTTGCATACTTCTAGAACCTTTCGAACTCTCTCGACTCTACTGGAACTTTCTACAATCTTTCAAAACGTTCTATTCCTAATTTCTCCATTTAACAACTACTTTCTGAATTAAAACATTTTTGTAACAACAACTAGGATTTAATAGAATCCATTACTATAATTTTTTTATAAATTATTAATACTAGCATCATAGCCCGGCGTTGCCCGTGCAACTCAGAACATTTTAGTAGTAGGACTCGGTTATATAAAAAAAATAATTATATAAAATATTGTTGTTTAAAAATTCCATTAAAAAATCTATTTTCTTTTCTTTTGCGTAAACGTGATTTGATGTTTTGTGTGACATTGTAAACAACATTCTTTTCGAGTATCAAGATTCATTGGGATTTGTTTTTAAGGGCAGAGTCCCCAAGTCCTACCCTTGTTATTTAACCCATAACTGGAGGGAAGGAACGGATTAATGCCTTTCTCAAGGGTCCCAATGCTTAAGTGAATGCAGGGTATTCAACTGAAATTCAAACTTGGCTCACCGATTTCTCTTTCCGAGCCGATATCTACTGCACCACAACGCACATCCGTCACTAAACGCTTACAGCCATCGGTCACCCATCTAAGTACTGACCAGACTCAACGTTGCTTAACTTCGGTGATCGAGCGAGAACCGGTGTATTCAACGTGATATGGCTGTAAGCCCGTATATCATATGTGTCCAAGCTTCAGATGGCGACACATGATATAACAAAGTTCAAGACTCCATTGCAAGTCAAGTGGCATTCCATGGAGACTCACACAAGTTATTTCTGTTCAGTTAGAGTCATTTGATAAGAATCTGGCTAGATCATTTTCAGAATTGCGATACATGTTGGTAATAGTGATCAAATGAACATTCCTCTACTTGTAGATCAAGTTCTGGACGGCCAGGCCGCATCATACGGAAAACCGCAAATACTGAAGTTTTGTGTTAGATCAACAGCAGCAGACCACACAGTGTCCGCAGCAGAAGTCAGAGTAAACATGGTCCTCAGAATGTTAACGTGGACGGTGGACAATCATTTACTTGCAACAAAACTAAGTAACATCCCTCTAGCAAAACATCCATTTAGACTACAACACTATTTTGTACGTCCCAATGATGTCACCAGAGAATCAGTTAAGGAACCAAACGCAGTGTTAAATAGGGAAAGAAGGTTCTAACCTCATATAAATGATTGTCATTTGTATATGTCGATCTGAGGAATATCTCCAGTATGCATTCGCCAACGACGTACAAGCCCATAGCTTACAAGTTTCACTTGCCTTTGGTGTTTATAGAGAGAACGTTGAACAGTGTTTCGTGTTTGGAATATCGTTCTACCAGTTTTGCTGCCTTTTTTGCAACAAAGTGATCTACTGTTCAATACAGATAATGCTCTCTCGCATTATCTCAATGTTACTTAACAGGTTCTGCAAAGTGAATGACAACTCCCCTGTTCGGCAAAATTGCCAAACTTGTCGCAATTAAAAATTTATGGGACATGATGGCACAGCGTCTCACTTGTTCAATTATCCTGTCTACAACTCCTACTGCACTGCGTAAAAAGGTGCACGAGTTGGGAAATAATATCTCATAGAATGGTATTTTCCATCTGTATGATCATAAGAAGATACAGTGTATAAGCTCTGATTCCCGTTGATAGACATAAAGATGCTTGAAAACTGATCGGTGTCAAAAAGTGCCAGATTCCCTAAACAATATTCTATCTTTACAAGAGTCTAATCTGACGGATAGATGTGCGTTGCGGTGTAGTGGATATCGACTCAGAACGGCAAATCGGAGTGCCGAGTTCGAATTTCAGTTGAATTGCTTGCATTCACTTACGCACAAATACCCTTGGAAAAGGTATTAATCCGTCTCTTCCCTCCAGTTATGGGTTAAATAATAGAACAGACTGGGTTCTATAGCCTTGGCTGGCAACCAGTCTACCATAGAAAGCAATTGTAACCTACTGCGAGATAATCTTCTGCCCAGTCAGTCATGTTTCTTTCGAGACATGATCGCCCAAAGCGTGTATCACGTAGAGCATTTAATTGGCTGAATCTGACGGAAAATAGAGTACGGCTGGGCTGGGCTGGGGCTACTTTTATTATAAAAGTTCGAAAGCGTCTACGTGGTAGGTGATTACTTATTTTCCACCCTACAATAATTAACCACAGTCAAAACGTCGCAAGTCTCTCGCTATTCTATCCCTATTTCCGTGGAAAGCATTCTGACGAGTAACAAATAGCCTTAGAATGTATGAATCTATCTCATCTCCCTTAATTGGTTGAATAGCAGAACAGACTAGGTTGTATAGCCTTGCTTGGCAACCAGCCTACCGCAGAAAGCAATGGTAACCTACTGCGAGATAAATTTCTGTCTAGTAAGTTATGAATTGAAAGAGACATGATCTTCCAAGCGTGTATCACGTATGGCGCTGAACTGACTGACTCTTAAGAAACTGGATAAAAAGGAGGGTCATCGTGGTATGTCTGCAAGCCCCACACAACTCTCCGATTCGTCGTTCACCAATTTCTTTTCTGTGAGGGTTATTGGGAATGTGGTTCTATGAATGATTGCTTATGAGATCATAAGAGCCAGGTTTCTTCTTTTAATGTAAATATTTTTTTTAATATAGATACAAGAGATTTTTTTAATATAAACACAAGTGTGGGTTGTGGGTAATAAATAATACCTATAATATTCTTGCCTCATATATGAAAATGTTAAAATAAAATAAAGTCGCGTGTACCAAAATTAATTAGGAATAGAGTGTTAGAACCGTTGGAGAATATGAAAAATTGAGACCCTGAGAGAACAAGGGGAAAGGAGAGGGCTTGGCAACCAACATGTTCAAAAATCGGAGTCGTGTTGAAATTAATTGTAAAAATAAAAAAAAAGGTACCATTTGATATAATTGTTATTATGCAAGTAAAGAACGGGTAGATTACAATTTACAACGTATAATCAACGAAGTAAGGGGTTCAATCCCAAGTACAGTAAATATTTTCTACAAATATTTACAACATCTAAGAATAGCTGAAATGGGCACACTGAAATTTGGGGTGAAATGATTTATATATATATAAAAGAGCATGTACATGCTCTCAGGATGTGCGTTGTGGTACAGTGGATATCGGCTCGGAACGAGAAATCGGGGAGCCGAGTTCGAATTCCAGTTGAATCCGTTGTATTCACTTACGCGCAAATACCCCTGGGAAAGGTATTAATCCGTCTCTTCCTTCCAGTTATGGGTTAAATAGCAGGACATATTGGGTTCTATAGCCTTGGTCGGCAACCAGTCTACCGCAGAAAGCAATGGCAACCTACTGCGGGATAACCTTCTGCCCAGTCAGTCGTGTCTCTTTCGAGACATGATCGCCCAAGCGTGTATCACGTATGGCACTTTAACTGACTGACATGCTCTCTATATATACTCGCTACAATGGCGCGATCGTTTCGGCACTGGGGTAGCAGTGCCTCTTCTGCTATCCCAGTGCCGAAACGATCGCGCCATTCTAGCGAGTATATATAGAGAGATTATGTACATGTTCTAAAATATAATTTATAATAAATATTCACAGCTCTATATAGTATATTATATATCGAGCACTGTTTTAAATTAATGTTTTGGGCGTGAAAACATTCTTCGTTCTGTATTCACTCGTAATTTTCAGCATTTTACCCGAAGCAAGGCATTATTGTCACTGATAAGCAGGAGTTTTACATAAAAGGAGAGCGAGAAGAAAAAGGAACAAGATACAGTGGGTGTTGGCGAAAGGATAAGAGAAAGATAGAAATACTAGTGCGCATGGCGTTACCTAAGAGAAGAGCGAGAAAGAAGAAGATGATACAGGGAGTGGCTGGGAAGGGATAAGAGAAAGAAGGGGTCAAGGAAATAAAAGCTACCAATTGACGTTGTACTTAAACTCTTCGAGAAACTGTTTGAGTAGAAATGACGTTTACATTTGAGTGTTTTGACTGTAAAAGTGTAGAACCTAGTTGTCAATTTAGTAGCCTGAGAAAATTCAAGTAGAAAGGGCACCAGAGAGATAAACACGTCAGAGCAGAAACCGTGAAAATATTAATAGAAAAGACAGAGGGAAGCCATATCCCATCGGGGAGAAAGAGACTGAAGTCGAGTTGCCAAATTGGGATCGAAATTGAGATCGATTACATTGCAGATCCTTCTTTGAATTTTGTCGAGAACCCCGAAATGAATAGTAGGAGCGCGCGACTAAATATTCAATACACGGATGAATGGTAGATTTGTATATATGCAAGATGGATTCTGACGAGAAAAACTTCCTTCTCACAGTGACTCGACCTTCCTAGCAGTAGCTGTAGCTATTGATTTGATATAGTCGTTCCACTTGAGGTCGGCTGAGAGGGTGAGGGTGAGGCTGAGGAGGCGCAGTTTATTGCTTTCTGGGAGACTAGCGTAATTCATACTGACCTGAGATAGGGGAGTTTGTCTATGATGGTTAAAGAAGAGCAGCTTCGTTTCGGAAGGACAGCAATTTACGAGACATTTCTTGTCCCAGTCCACCACAAATCAGAGGTCCTTTTCAAAAGCAGTCAGCCTCGGCAGATTTCTTATTGAGACGGGAATAAATGGTGGTGTCGTCAGCGTAAATCTCTACTTGTGAACTAATTACATCAGGAAGGTCAATGATGAAGATCAGGAAAAGCGTAAAAACCTAAGATAGAGGCCTGAGTGACGCCCGTGTTCGTGTGATAGGATCTGGAAGCATGCCCGTTCAATACGATTTTCATCACGCGATTTGACAGGAACGATTCAATTAAATCGAACAAGCTTCAGTTTATACTATAGCCCTGTAGAAGAAAGCCAGTATGCCAAACCCTGTCAAACTCTTTGGAGATATACAGGGCAACTGGCTCGAGCTCTGCCGTTCTTATCAAGAGCCTGATATATGTATTCGGTGATATATTCGGACTGTTGCGCTCATCTTTGTTGTTTCGACCATTATGCTCTCTGGCTTTCATCAGGCATATATCAACCTACAGAAAATAATGAGGGATTTGACTGTTCCCATTTCACTGCCCATGTCTATTGATATCTAGTCTACTTTTACATTTAATACGGGCTTACGGCCATATCACGTTCAAACAATCCCGTACAATCATTGAAGTTAAGCAACGTCGATCCTGATCAGTACCTAAATGGGTGTCTGCTAAAGAATATCAGGTGCTGTAAGCTTCGATGTGTGGGTGGTGTAATGAGTAATGGCTTGAAATTGTGAATTGGAGAGCTGAGTTCAAATTCCTGTTGGGTTCGTTATATCTACTTATGCACAAATCTCGATCCGAAAGGCATGAGTCCACTCCCCCCCCCACCAGCTATCTGTTAATTAGTAAAACTTATTGGTAAATCATTATTATCTTTAAAAAAATTCTTCCAATCTCAAAATATTTCCTGGGTTTAAATTATCTGCAAAGGGTTGATAAGCCGTAGAAAACGAATCAATATTTTTTTTAGTTATCGCCCACCCATTTCCACTGAGTTTAGACACTGCCTGACCAAGGGATTGAACTCACAATCACCATATCACAAATTCATAATTGAACCCTTTATTCAATCTATAGAGTGGTAGACTGTTCTCAATTCACTGCCTATGGATATCTTAGTCTAGTTTTAAGTTTTAGTACTGCTCAGTTATTGCTTACCCATTTTCACTGACTTCAAGTACATGCTGCCTGATTCATGATTACTCTCACCAAATTTAATATAGAGTAAATAATAACAACACTTCATTCCATAAATTCAGACAGAAATTAGCTTAGTAAATATCTGCATGTGATATACTTGCATATAAAGTCTGATACAAGGCCAGTGAAACAAATCTATTAACCACTGTCCTACAACAAGAAATTCTGAACTGAATCTTTTATTTACTCTACAGGAGTAGACTTTTCTCATTCCACTGTCTATGTTTATGGATATCTAGTTTAGTTTTTATTTTTAGTACTGCTCCGTTGTTGCTCACCCATTTCCACTTACCTTAAGTACAAACTTCCTAACCCAGGGATTGAACTATTTAAAAAAAATTCTTCCAATCTCAAAATATTTCCTGGGTTTAGATTATCTGCAAAGAGTTGATAAGCTGTAGAAAACGAATCATTTTTTTTTTAGTTATCGCTCACCCATTTCCACTGACTCTAAACATTGCCTGACCAAGGAATTGAACTCACAATCACCATATCACAAATTCATAACTGAAACCCTTTATTCAATCTATGGAGTGGTAGACTGTTCTCAATTCACTGCCTATGTCTATGGATATCTTAGTCTAGTTTTAGTACTGCTCAGTTATTGCTCACCCGTTTCCACTTACCTTAAGTTCAAACTCCCTAACCCAGGGATTGAACTCAATTTCCATATCACTAAATTCAAGAACCAACGCTTTAATCAGCTATGCCACTGGCTGAAACGTTGTTATAACGACAACAAAGATGATGACAATAGTCCAAGTATAAATAATTTAAATAATAACTCCTCATCCCAGAAAATCAGACTGATATTGGTTTAGTGTTATTTCCCGGCGACTGACCTGATAATGTATGTCCATCATTCAGTGAGTATATATTGAATTTTAGTAGCATTTAGAATTCTTTCTTTTTACTTTTTAATTTCCTGTACAGGAAGAATACAGCTTAAGAAGTTCAGAAGACATAGGTTGAAAGTTGGAGAACAGGGGTTTTTTTTTTTAGTCATCAACAAGAAAAGTAAATAATTTTACCACCCCCAGAACATTACTGTTCTCTTAATTCTTGCTACCTCAGTCTCGAAAAATAAGACGTACCCTAATATAGATTAAAAGAAGTACTATAATAAAGAAGAGAATAAGTACCCCAATATTAACAAATTTAAGTGCCGTTTGTGTTGCTTCACTCATGATGATCGACAAGGATGTTTTAGGGAATGATAATGCCAAACTACCGCGGGAAAATCTTCTGCCCAGTCAGCCATGTCTCGAAAGAGACATGATCGCCCAAGCGTGTGTCACGTATGGCACTTAACTGACTGAAATGACTGTCAGTCGATAAGACTTATTTCTGCAATACGCCTTTCTTTTATTCTACATAACAAACGTCACCCTCAGCATGAAGCTGTTTCTCAGCTATCAATAAAGAACAAGGAAAATTGACAACCTATCTAGTATTTAGAACGATTACGATTCCAAATAAGGCATTGACACCCTAGATTCAATGTCATTTTGGGCAAATTCCGCAGTAAAATAGGTCACTACTTATAACATCTCAATGCTTAAAAAATAAACAGGATGCTTCTTATAAATAATACGTCCACTTAAAAAAAAAAAATTACACGTATGGCTGGCCACTCGTATCCAACTCTGTCTGTCTCAAAAAGCAGCTGGATAATCTCCGTTGCACATTTGTTTGTTCGACACTCACAGAGTCCACTTCTGTTTCATAGCGCAACTATGTTGAGCGGACCTTAGCCGCCGTTAAATATAAGAGAGCGCCTTATCTAGCGTGAACAACAGTCTGAATAAGGCTAGAAAGCCTTATAATTTGTAATTATAATTCGGCCACGATAATTTGTAATTATAATTCGGCCACGATAATTTGTAACTTCGAGCTAGAACAACCATCTTTAGGTCCTCTCTTTCCAATTTCACTCACAAGGCTTGGGTCAACCCGTGATATGGTTTTCGTGCGCTTTCCGCTGGAATCGCCTACCCCCGGGTCGATAACATCAAAAAATTACCTTCCTGACAAATCGACCATGGCGAGATTCGAACGCTGGCTTTATGGTCAGAAAGCAAACGTTCTAACCACTCGGCCACACAAAGCTTCTGTTTTTATAAGTGTTTCGTTTTGTTCTTAACCTCTATACACACGTCATTACTCATCATCATTCCATCACACCCAGATGGTGCATAGGACAGCAACTTTTTGTTGCTGTTTCTGTAACAAACTGTTTTTTTTTTTACGGGGCAGGGTTGTTAGCCCTGCACCCAACCCCCCAAGCCCGGAGGACCATTCTTGGTCCTTACGTTTACACCACCTGATATTCCTAAATGAGCACCCATTTAAGTACTAACCAGGCTCAATGTTGCTTAACTTCGGTGATCGGACGGGAACCGGTGTATTCAACACGATATAGCCGTAGACTCTCGTCGTTACTACTATTATTTTATTATTAGTTATAATCCAATTTATTATTGCTTTTTTTTTAAATCATTTTCGCTTGATATATTTTTCGACTTGGGCAAAATATTTTTAAAATTATAATTCTTGAGAACGTGTCTTTTATAAACATTGGTTTAACCATTTTGACCAAATCCATAGCCATTCTGTACTCTCGCGTTATTTTTTTTTTTTTTTGTAAATATTACAAAGGGTAATGGTTAACAAGTTTGCTTATTATAGTAAGAAGGCATTCCTCACTTGGTATTAGCCTTTTGCTTAACTATCTTTAATTCTCATGTTACTTATTAGTTTTCTAATAGATTAAACAGTGCACTTTATTCTTTTGTTAAAACATGTGCATCGCAACTTTTCATCTTGATAAAAAAAAGTCAGATTAATATTTTGTTTTATGAACTGTTCAAAAATTAAAATTCCTTGCGAAAAGAACTCTTTCATTTACCAATGCCTTGGCAGTTAAAATCGTAATTTTTTCCTGTTGTTAAATGTTGTTTGCAGCAAGTAGACTCCAACATTATCAAAAAGTTTTACGGATCTATCATTATACTTTGTAGACAGTACAGCTTTTCCAGTACAACTTGCTCATTAATGGATTTACCCTCCAACCAAATGTTATTTTTGCTTTAAAATCTTTATACTTTAAAAATACGAAGTCGTGATTAAATTTTTATTTTATGAGTATGGCAATTATTTCTGATAATCTGCATTTTGTATCTTCCACGAGGCTCAGCCTCTGTCTCGGGCAAACAATATATATAAGCAGAATATCTTGAATGTGAAAAAGAAATGTGCTTTTCACAGTGAATTATCAGCTATGAGCAAAGAATAATGCATAATGATTTTATATAATTTCACTTAAAAAACTAATCGGTAAATTTTCGTTTTAGCTCCCGACGGCTTTTCCCTTTCAAATTTATCCAAAATAGCATTATCTCTGTGCAGATGTATATGCTGAACTCAAATCAACAATTAGTTATTGAAGAAACTTACCTATTTTTTATCTAAATGTCCATAAAAAACGAACTATATCTCGCACTTTTTCTCTCCCGTAACTCTCACGAAGTAATGTAATTAAATGCAGAATGACGTTCTACGTAGGCAAGAAATTTCAGCCGATTTTTGGTCGATTTTCTTCCTTTACTGAAACTTCCGGCGATGTACTTCCCGTTACAAAAGTAATGCGCTATCGTATTTCTACGCTTATTACTTTCATTACAGGAAAGAGGTTACATAATATCAGTCCTCGTATATGGCTCTAAATCTTTTTTTTTTTATAATCGTGTCGCCCCAAGCAAGGCATTTTACTGCCACTGTTGTGCAGGGGGGTTACATAAGAGGAATGTTGAGGAGTGAGAAGTTGCAGGGGGTGTCAGGAAGAGAGTAGGAGAGGGAAGAGATTACTGATGAGAGTGGGGTGGACAAGGAGGAATGTTATGAGGAGTGAGAGGTTGCAGGGGGTGTCAGGAAGAGAGTAGGAGAGGGAAGAGAGTACTGATGAAAGTGGGGTGGATGTAGAAAAGCATGAGAGAGAGGATGTAAGCTAGTGAGGCAAAAGATGACTATTGACTTAACAGTTAAATTCCAGGGGCGGGAAGTTTGAGAAAAGAAGCTGATGGAGTAGAATTTGTGTTTACAATTTATTGGCTTCACAGGAAAAGGGTGGGACCTAGTTGCTAATCTTGTGGCTCGAGGAAATTCGTATATAGGAGGTACCAGTGAGCTAAGTTCATCGGAGCAGAAACCATAAAAGTATTTGTAGAAGAGATACAGGGAAGCCACACTACGTCGGTGAGAGAGCGACTGTATCGTAGCTGTCAAGTCGGGATCGATCACATTACAGATTCTCCGTTGGATTCGGTCAAGGACACCTAAGTGGGTAGCAGGAGCATGTTGGAAATCTTACAGATGAAGAAGAAACTTGAAGCAAAAGAAGTGTGGTTCTACAGAAGGATAATGGGAATAGCATGGACCGAACACGTAATCAAAAACGAAGTTTTAGAGAAAACAGCAACACAATCTACGTATACTTAACATCAAAGATAGACAGTTGAAATTCCTAATGAGGAAAGCAAGTATATAAAATCTGATACTCACAGGGTATACTGGAGGCAAAAGAGATACATGAAAACGCACAACCTGCCTTAAGAGCTTGTATAAATAAATTGCAGAACAGGGTTTAGGTAATCAGTCAGTCAGTTCAGTGCCATACGTGATACACACTTGGGCGATCATGTCTCGAAAGAGACATGACTGACTGGGCAGAAGATTATCCCGGAGTAGGTTGCCATAGCTTACTGCGGTAGACTGGTTGCCGGCCAAGGATATAGAACCCAATCTGTCCTGTTATTTAACCCATAACTGGAAGGAAGAGACGGATTAATACCTTTCAAAAGGGTATTTGCGCGTAAGTGAATGCAATGAATTCAGCTGGAATTCGAACTCGGCTCCTCGATTTCTCGTTCCGTGCTGATATCCAATGCACCACAACGCACATCCTAAGATAATACAATACAATACAATTAGGTAATACAATGAAAGTACAAAGTTTATTAAGAGCAAGAAAGGACAGGAAATTGTGTAGAGCCATGAATGACAACGCACTGAAAAGGGACACAGCACATAGAAAACAAGAATCTGCACGAGGATCCAACATAGTAAAAAGGAGAACCACTATAAATTCTGGAAGCTCTATATAACGAAATGCATTTTCCATTCAGTCAGTCAAGTGCCATACGTGATACACGCTTGGGCGATCATGTCTCGAAAGAGACATGACTGACTGGGCAGAAAATTATCCCGCAATAGGTTGCCATTGCTTTCTGCGGTAGACTGGTTGCCGACCAAGGCTATAGAACCCAATCAGTCCTGTTATTTAACCCATAACTGGAAGGAAGAGACGGATTAATACCTTTCCCAAGGGTATTTGCGCGTAAGTGAATACAATGAATTCGGCTGGAATTCGAACTCGGCTCCCCGATTTCTCGTTCAGAGCCGATATCCACTGCACCACAGCGCACATTCCATTCAATCAATTAAGTGTCATACGTGATACACGCTTGGGCGACCATGTCTCGAAAGAGACATGACAGACTAGGCAGAAGATTATCCCGCAGTAGGTTGCCATTGCTTTCTGCGGTAGACTGGTTGCCAACCAAGGCTATAGAACCCAATCTGTCCTGTTATTTGACCCATAACTGGAAGGAAGAGACGGATTAATACCTTTCCCAAGGGTATCTGTGCGTAAGTGAATGCAATGAATTCCTGTGGAATTCGAACTCGACCCCCCGATTTCTCGTTCCGAACCGTAGTCAACCCAAAAATGATCGATCGAAAATAGAGTCAAAGTTAAAGTATGATTCCGAAACTTGGGAAATTTTGTGTCGCGAAAATGTTAAATACTGCAATAATATTTAGCTCTGCTTTTATATTGAGCACTATACAATGAGAAATAAACGTTAAGGAACTGGAAATATCTTATTGTCGTCTTTACTTCACATTATTGTATATACAGGGTGTCCATAAAGTTCGTGTGCAATTCATAACTTTATTTGTATGTGTGATACACACAGATTTTAGGATACCCTTTATATATATATATATATATAGTGTATCGAAGCAGCAAGTATTTTTCTAAACATATGCTGTTAAATATAAGAGACAATGAATGTCTATTATGTTTAATCATGAGCCGTTCTAAACGTCGTAATTTTGCTTTAATTTCAGTTGAAAATAAAGACAAAAATTCTTCAACATTTGGATAATTATTTATTGATTTGCTTCTAAGCTTAATTTCAGTGTTGATTAGTTGTAATTCCTGTTTGGCTGTGTGCATTTGACGTTTAATAAGGTTCCATTGAAATTTCTTGGTGTTAGGATCATTTAATCCTGCGGCATCATGTAACTTAAATTTAGTGTATCGAGGCAGCAAATAATTTTCTAAACATATGCTGTTAAATATATAGACAATGAATGTCTATTATGTTTAATCATGAGCCGTTCTAAACGTCGTATTTTTGCTTTAGTTTCAGTTGAAAATAAAGACAAAAATTCATTGTCTCTTATATTTAACAGCATATGTTTAGAAAAATATATATATATTAGTCATGCGCATACAAGCCTGTTTCGTTGTATTACAGCTCATCAGCTCAGCAGTGCGGCTAGACACATCCACTTGCTTCTCTCCAGGATCGAAACTCGGCCGATTTCGTGTCAGTCGGAGTTGCTACCCTCTAAGCCTTATAAGTGAAAATAAATTGGATGCCTTTATAAATCCAGTGGTAATAGTTTATTTCGCGAAAATTTTACAAAACCGCTCCTCAGACCAAAATATATATATTTATATGTGTGTGTAAGAGAGAGAGAGAGATTAAATAAATTGCAAATATTGTGTGTGCTTATTTTTCAAATCCATTCATACTCACAGATAATATTTCGCGTATTATAATTGAAAGATATCAGAAATGAGCTGTAACGTTGACAGATGTTATTATCATTTATTTCTCAATGCACCCAAGTACTTTCAATCTCTTTCCGAGATCATCTTCAGGAGGGTGTGAGTTATGGTAACAAAAAATAACCGCAAAACTGTGTTGCAAAAAATTACTTAATTTTTTTTCCTGTTTCAAATATAACTCACGGCCCTAAAGATGATCTCGGAAAGAGATTGAAAGTACTTAGGTGCATTGAGAAATAAATAACATCTGTCAACGTTACAGCTCATTTCTGACATCTTTCAATTATAATACGCGAAATATTATCCGTGAGCATGAACGGAGTTTAAGCAGACACAACGTTTGCAAATTTTTAATCTGACATGTCTAAAAGAAGATTAGCTGCCTAAATCCATATATATATATATATATATACTTCACATGTGAAAAGTATGAATTCACCCCTTTACCTTCTAGCTAAGAGCGAAATAAAAGGGCAGACTGAACCTTGATAGAAAAAGGACGACTCTCAATTAAAAAAAAAAAGGGAAAGTAATACGCTCTAATCAACTACGTTACTCTCGATACATCCATAACGATAACTGCTTCATTAGGCCATCTGGTGAACCGTATAATGAATACATGTAAGAGCTTTGCATTGTGGGCTGCAAATCAAATATCAGCAGCAGCGTACACTTGTTTCCTGGATATTTACTATTGCGCATGGCTCCGCAATTAATTGATCCACGTCACTGTTTCTAGCAACACAAAGTATGCAAATTAACGTGTTAATTTTAATTAAGTTATGATTGTATTTTTTTAATCGTTTCACCCCGAGCAAGGTGGTAATGCCACTGATGTGCAGGGGGCTACATAAGTGTAAAAAGATTAATTAGAAGTGAGTAAAGAGGAAGACGAACCAGTTAGAAAGGAACAATAGAAAGATGAGAATGCAGGTGTGATGACAGTTTCAAAGGTGGAGAAAAAGGAAAGGATATACGGGGTGGAGAAAGAACTAGAATCAAGTGGTTAATAGATGAGAATTGACATTGCATTTAAATTCCTAGAGGTTATAGCCATCAGGAAAGCAAGAATATGAGAGCGTGTTCCACAGGCGGGAAGTGCGAGAGAAGAAGCTGCAGGAGTAGAATTGTCGTCTGCATTTGGCTAACCTAACTGTGAATGGGTCAGACCCAGTTACCAATCTGGTTGCACGAGTAAACACCTGTTGAGGAGGCACCAGTGACTTAAGTTCGTCCGAGCAGAAGCCATGAAAGTATTTATAGAACAGACAAAGGGAGGCCACATTTCGACGGTGGGGAAGTGGCTGCAGTCTAGCCGCCAAGTCAGTACCTATCACATTACTGATTCTCCTTTGGAGCCTGTCGAGAACATTGAGGTGAACGGCAGGGGCGCCTGACCATATATGGCAGCAGTACTCCATGCACGGATGAATGGTTGACTTGTATATATGCAGGATGGATTCAGGCGGAAAAAACATCCTAGCCCGACACAGTGACCCAACCTTCTTAGCAGTGAATTTAGCTATGGACTCAATGTAGTGGTTCCATTTGAGATCAGAAGAGAGGGTAAGACCGAGGAGGCGCAGTGTATTGTTCTCAGGAGGCAGGAGAGGTTGCCTGTGATGTTCATATAAACTTCAAGGAAATCTGAGTTCATCGTTCTGCTGTCCCTCAAATGTTTGGGTATGAGAATTACTAACTTAGCATCTCCACTATTTGCCATCCAATCTCAAAGTTAAGGCATTCAAATTAGATTATAAGCCATTTAATTTAAAACACTGCAATATCGATATAAAATTGTATCAAATTCATCGTCTAAATTCACAATTGCCAAAGAAAAGAGGAGTTCAGATGAACACCAAGTGAGGCAAACATGTACTATCAAATTATGTGGTACTAACGTAATAATTACATAATTAAATTAAAATTAGTGAATTGTAAATTAATTCTTTATACCGAATGAGTTATTTTTTAAATCGAATGTCTTTTTTTATTTGAATTCACTATTTAATTTGAATGCAATAATATTTAAAATGTGAAACCATGAGCAACACTAAGTGCGTTTTAACAGCAAACCTATACTTGCTCTTCATCGAAAATTGGACGACCATCCTTTGTAAAACAGGGCGTAACCAAACTGCCATTTGCCATTCAATTTAAAAACTAAAGCATTCAAATTAAATTTTACTGCATTCGAATTAAAAAAAACATTTTATTCAATTTAAAAACTAAGGCATTTAAATTAAATATTACTGCATTCAAATAAAAAAAAACAATTTAATTTAAAAACTAAGGTATTCAAATTATAAGCCATTCATTTTAAAACATAATATTTTTGTTATCGATACAAAATGGTATCAAATTCATCGTCTAAATTCGCAATTGCCAAAGAAAAGAGGAGTTCAGATGAACACCAAGAGAGACAAACACGTACTATCAAACTATGTGATACTAACGTAATAATTACTTAATTAAATTAAAATTAGTGAATTGTAAATTAACTCTTTAAACAGAATGTGTTTAAATTGAATGGCTTTTTTTTTAACTTGAATGAACTATTATTTAATTTGAAAACAATATTTAAAATGAATGCATTAGTTTATAAACTGAATGAGAAATGGTGTAAAATCTGGTCATTATCAGAAAATTTTATTTTTAAAAGTGCAACTATATCATGGTTACTACCAGCCATGAAAGCTCTTGCCGCACGTTTGCTCGTTAACAATGCCTTATTTTATTCTTTTGTAAGAATTTCGTCGTCGAGTAGTGAAATATATGCACTACACACTACCGGTCATAATTATTAGGCCAGCCTAGAGTTTTAAAAGAAATGGTGTATTTCATACTATTTTTTTAGTATTTATTGCCAAGTGCATAATTGTAAATGAAAATAGAACGGTTCTTTTGTTAATATTACACAATAACATGTGCATCAAATGAATTTGTAAATATCTAAGAATTACCTATATTGCAGTTTCATCAATGAAAGAATGAAGAAAATTTAAGGTGATTTGGACGATTTCATCTTTGCTTCCTTGCCTTGTAAAATTTTGCAAAGTAATAATAACAAAAGAACCATTCTATTTTCATTTGGCAACAAATACTAAAAACAGCATGAAATAAATCATTTCTTTAAAAAAAAACTGGGGTGGTCTAATAATTATGGCCGGTTATATATATATATATATATATATATATATATATATATATATATGTGTGTGTGTGTGTGTGAAAAGTGTATGTATATAATTATAACTATCAATACATATATATGCAATTTGTTATATATTGTTTACATATTATATATGCGTGGTACTTATTTAAAAGCGCTCAATATCAGTGATAGAGCAGACATATTCATATAGATAGGTGTGAGTTTCTCCCACCTATCTATATGAATATATATATATATATATATATATATATATATATATATATATATATATTCTCAAGAGCGAACAACCCAATAATGAAATCATAGCTTCACTTGATGTCGAAAACCTATTCACTAACGTACCCGTTAGCGAAACTATCGACATAATTATAAGGAATGTCTACAATAATCCTGCATTACCCCCACTCAAAATTAATCCCAACATCTTAAGAAAAATCCTACTAGCTTGTACTACCGAAGTCCCTTTTGTCGACCCAAACAACACTATATGTATACAACGTGACGGCGTTTCCATGGGTTCAGTACTCGGTCCGACATTTAGCAATTTCTACAGGTCGAACCTCGAAAATACTACCTTTACAAAATTCCAAAAACCATCAATATACCTCAGATACGTTGATGATATCCTACTATTAATTAAAAATGCTGACGAAATCCTACAACTTCAAAAACAGTTTCAGGATAACTCAGTCCTAAAATTCACCTTTGAACTCAGCAATGACAACAAAATTCCTTTCCTCGATATACTAATCAACACTAATGGCAATAATTTCACTATCTCACCATATAAAATATCCACTAACAAAAATCCCTCCACACTCAATTATATTAGCGAATGCCCCCACTATTACAAATTAGCAATCATAAAAAATCTACTACATCGTGCAAAAACCAGTTCGTCTGCAAAACATCTTCCACAGTGAACTAAAAAACAGAAAACAGAGTCAGCAACAATAATTTTCCTAATTACATAGTTGATGAACAAATACGACATTTCCTTAAAAACCTTAACACGGAAAAAACAACACATGGTAATAGCCCAAACAACCCCAAATATATCACTCTCTTATATCGTAGCCAAATGCACTCCAACTACCAACTAGACGAAAATATCCTAAAAAAACTCAAACACTAATATCTCTCCGACAGACCCCAACAAAAGAATTAAATTTATCATATATTACGCTAAATCCACAACATCCAACTCAATCGCCCGCAACGACTCCTCCCCCACCGTTAGCGATCTGCAAAAAAACAATGTAGTGTATAAATTCAAATGCCCCTTTCGAGAATCTATCTCTAACAAACTAAATAATACCTACATTAAAACACCACTGCTATCAACACACACTTCTTAGGAAAACACTTGTTGAAAATACATATATACTTAGACAAGAAAATAATAAACGAAAACTTAAAATTCTAGAAGCTATCTACATCAAACAGTTTAAACCTAACTTAAATAAAATAAATTTCGACACCTCCACTAACATACTCCAATGCCTATAATCGACGGGAGAGGTCATAGTTATTATACTTACCCCTACACCCATAGTAGTAGCAGTTCCCAGACCAATCCCCTCATGCCACTATACTCTCATTTGACCAAAAACCCACTACCACCATTCCTTCTCGTCCTGCAGCCACGTGCGACGCAAAAAAATGAACCTGTTTAATTTTCTCTGCATAACTCCACTGTGTTAATAATTTAAATGTTCTATGTTCACTGTATATTAAATGTTCATCCTTTGATAATGGCTTATGTAAGCCGAAAGCTCAGACCTGATAAAAAAAATCGACAATTATTGCGATTTCTTGTCTTTTCATGACAACACTATCAAGCTAATCAGATCATACGAACGGATCTTACACAAAATAAATAGACAGAACTTGTCTATATTATTCAATGAAACCTGTATTAATATATATATATATATATATATATATATATCCTATTATGCAGATGAACACCAAGAGAGACAAACATGTACTATCAAACTATGTGGTACTAACGTAATAACTGCATAATTACATTAGAATTAGTGAATTGTAAATTCATTCTTTAAATTGAATGCGTTAATTTTTAAATTGAATGTCTTGATCTTTTTACTTTGAATGCACTTTTATTTCATTTGAATGCTTTAGTTTATAAATTGAATGGGAAATGATGTTGACTAACCTTGTATCTCTCAGATATCTCAATTAGTTGGCTATATATTAATTTGATTGATTATTTATCACAACCAGTTCTTTATTTTTTTTTTTTTGTTTTAGTGTTTTTGTTTTTTGTATTAATTAAGAGTTGGAATAAGAGCGATTTATCAGAGCAGAAAATTAAAATGGCCGAGCAAAAGTCCAAACTGCAATTGAAATGGTTTTTATTCATTCTGTCCTTTTTTCACTTAGGAAAGACAAATCTATTTGTGCCAATAGGTCACCCCAGCAACCGTGTGCCTCCATCTCTGGGGAAATTGTGATGCTGTTCAGTCCTGTTAACTCCATTTATGAAAAGGTTACGTTGACATAATAAAACAGCTTTCGTATCTCCACTCAATGCATGAAAGGGAATCCAAACTAAAGAATTAGTTTATATGTGCTGTGTCTCTTCAGAACAATGACGATCATGGCTCCCCACAACTTCCTGTCCAGTTAATTAATTTTGACTTACTTCTAAATCTTGTTCCACCATCGATTTATTCAAACTCATTAAGTTATGCACTGTTTCTTCTATTCTTCTTGCCTTCAATCAGTCCTGTGCGTATCAGATTTGCCAAGCCCTCTTCATTATGTACGCTAGAAACATCAACTTCCCCTTCCCGATACTAAGTACAAGTTTCTTTTTTTCGTTTCCATTTTCTCAAAGACTTGATCATTGTTTACATGTTCAGTCCCTAGTTTCCCCCGCATCCTTCTGTAGAACCAGATTTTTCTTGCTTTAAGTTTCTTCATCTTTGAGATTTTATAGCACTCACTGCCATACAAGAGGGCAAATATCATGTAACAGTTTGGAAACCTTTTACTTGATTCGAGCACAGTTTTTCTTTTCTCTTAATACTCTGCTTAGTTTTGGAATGCATCTTTATCTATCCCAATGCACCTTCAAATTTCAGTGTCACACTTTCAAACCTCTGTTAAAACATTTTCTTATATATATATATATATATATATATATATATATATATATATATAAAATTGTTTCGCCCCAAACAAGGCAGTAGTGCCACTGGTGTGCAGGGGATACCAGTGAGAGGATAGATAAGAGAGAAAAGGAAAAAAAACGGTACAGGTGATGTCAAAGAAATGGTTAAAGAGAGATAGAGATGGGAGACAAACAGATAAAATATGGTAATTAGCATTGCCCTTGAACCTTTATTGCGGGAGAGAGTTCCACAGGCGGGAAGTGCGAGAAAAGAAACTGGTGGTGTAGAAGTGGCAGTTACATTTGCTTATTTTTACAGTACAAGGCTGACTTAGTTGCTAATCTAGTTCCACAAGTAACTTCATGAGGGCGGAGCATCAAGGACGGAAGCTCCACAGAGCAGAAACCATGAAAAGGCTACATTTCGTCGGTGAGAAAGTGACTGAAGCCGAGCTGCCAAGTCGGGACCTATTACATTGCAGATCCTGCTTTGGATTTTGTCGAGAACCCCGAGATGAATAGCAGGAACACCCAACCAGATATAACAACAGTATTCGATGCACGGACGAATAGTAGATTTATAAATGTACAAAATGGATTTTAACGGGAAAAACTTCCTGGTTCGGCACAGCGACCCATCTTTCTTAGCAGCAAATGTAGTTATTGATTCGATGTAATCGTTCCACTTTTATATACCAATTAACTAAATCGTTTAACCAATTAATTACTTCATACGTACCTAACAAATACAACATTAAATTATCTCTTGAACTAATACAAATTTAAAAACTGAAAAATCTAATGAAACCATAGCATCACTTAATGCTGTTCATTAACGTTCCTGTTAGAGAAATATTAACATCATTTTAAAATATATATATATATATATAATAGTTCTCTGCCGCCACTAAAAATTTAACCTAAAATACTAAAACAACTAATTTTAACCTGTACCACCTAGTTCCCATTCTATGATCACAGAAATAATGTATATGTGCAACGCGATGGTGTTTCAATGGGCTTAGTTCAGGGTCCAACCTTCAGCAACTTCTATATGACCAACCTAGAAAATAATATATTTAGCACCACAGTCACTCTCTCACCGGCGTGACGTGGATTTCCTGTGCCTCTTCTATAAATACTTTCACGGCTTCTGCTCCGATGAACTTAGATCATTGGTGTCCCCTAGATACGAATTTGCACGAGATACTAGATTAGCAACTAGGTCCCACCATTTTGAAATGAAACCGATAAAATGTAACCGCAATTTCTACTCCAACAGCTTCTTTTCTCTCACTTCCCGCCTGTGGAATTCCCTTCCACATACTTGCTTCCCCGACAGCTACAATCTCCAGGAATTTAAATGTAAGGTCAATAGACACCTCCTAACACACTAACACGCATCCATTCTCTCAAACACTCTTCCCATCTACATCCTTACCAGTCTATCACCCTCCTTCTGACATTTCCTATATCTAACCACTCTTTCTCGTCACCTTCCCCTATGTAACCCCCTGCGCAATAGTGGCAGTGAAATGCCTTGCTTGGGGTGAAATGATTAGAAGAAAAAAAAGTTCACCGAGCACAAATTCGCTCCTCTACAAAAAAAAGATTTTTACTCTGAACTAAAAATTATTAAGTAGACTCGCATTAATAATGATTTCCAAACCACATGATAGATGAACAAATCAGACGATATATCAAAAGCTTCAGCACACATCAAACAGAATATGGCACTTCCATAAAAGACCCTCATTCGTACTCATATATCTCCTGTGAATCCTAATAAAAATTAAAATTAAGAATATATTATAAAAAATACAATACTACTAATTTAATTATCCGAAATAACTCCTCCCCACCATTATTCGTTATGCATTATGTAAAACCAACAGTATATGTCAATTCAAATGTCATTTGGGAGAATGCATTTCCGACAAGAAAAAACAAATATATATGTTGAATTTACAACAACTACATTAACAAAGACATTTTACATTGCACATTTCTGATCATTCGTCTATTTCGAGACATTGGTCCTGGGCATGACGGTAAACTGCATCCGGCAGCAAGACCTCTGATTGGGAGGTTGTGAGGAGCATAGAACCATCTCTTAATTGCTGTTGTTCCCAGGCACACTCTGACCCGGAGTGGTAGCACCTGTATAGGTCACAGCTATGGGCAAATAGTTAAACCTCAAACTGGGGTCAAAACACTATGACAGTATAAAAATTCTTTTATAGAAATATACATAAAAATAAAAAAATATACGTTTTCAAAGGAAAAATATTACCAACAATACATTTTTGAAGGAAAAAAAATTATTCTCAGCAAAACATTTTTGAATAAAAAACTAGAAGATACTTACATTTTTCTAAAATAAAAAAGAATAATAAAAAATTGTCATTAAAATCTGACTAAATAAACCTTCTCACTATAACCGAACATTAAAAAAATACTTAAAACACCGAAAGTCGGTTCTCTGTGCAGGGCCCGGAATTTCTTTCCGTCTGAATCTATCCTGCACATATATAAATCTACCATCCGCCCGTGTATTGAATACTGCTGCTACATCTGGTCGGGTGCCCCTGCTATTCTCCTCGGGGTCTTTGACAAAATACAACGGAGAATCTCTAATGTGATCGATACCGACTTGGCTGACCGCCTGCAGTCACTCTCTCACCGCCGTGACGTGGCTTCCCTGTGCCTCTTCTATAAATACTTTCATGGCTTCTGCTGCAATGAACTTAGATCACTGGTGCCCCCTAGGTACGGATTTGCACGAGATACTAGATTAGCAACTAGATCCCACCCTTTTACAGTGAAACCGATAAAATGCAACCGCAATTTCTACTCTAACAGCTTCTTTTCTCGCACTTCCCGCATGCGGAATTCCCTTTCGCATACTTGCTTCCCCGACAGCTACAACCTCCAGGAGTTTAAATGTAAGGTCAATAGACACCTCCTAACACACTAACTCGCACCCATTCTCTCAAACACTCTTCCTAAGTACCTCCTTATTCGTCTATCACCCTTCTTCTGATATTTCCTATATCCAATAGGTCTCTCTTAACCTAAAATACTAAAACAACTAATTTTAACCTGTACCACCTAGTTCCCATTCTATGATCAAAGAAATAATGTATACGTGCAACGCGATGGTGTTTCAATGGGCTTAGATAAGGGTCCAACCTTCAGCAACTTCTATATGACCAACCTAGAAAATAATATATTTAGCACCACAGTCACTCTCTCACCGGCGTGACGTGGATTTCCTGTGCCTCTTCTATAAATACTTTCACGGCTTCTGCTCCGATGAACTTAGATCATTGGTGTCCCCTAGATACGAATTTGCACGAGATACTAGATTAGCAACTAGGTCCCACCATTTTGAAGTGAAACCGATAAAATGTAACCGCAATTTCTACTCCAACAGCTTCTTTTCCAGCACTTCCCGCCTGTGGAATTCTCTTCCACATACTTGCTTTCCCGACAGCTACAATCTCCAGGAGTTTAAATGTAAGGTCAATAGACACCTCCTAACACACTAACACGCATCCATTCTCTCAAACACTCTTCCCATCTACATCCTTACCCGTCTATCACCCTCCTTCTGACATTTCCTATATCTAACCACTCTTTCTCATCACCCTCCCCTATGTAACCCCCTGCGCAATAGTGGCAGTGGAATGCCTTGCTTGGGGTGAAATGATTAAAAAAAAAAAAACACCTTTTTAGCATTAAATAACCCACAGAGGTTGATATTCCGTGAAACAAAACTCAAATATTTGGAGACATCAACAATAACATTCCTGTCTACATTCACAATCTAAAAATAATAATGGTCGACTATACAACTATCCTACACCAAGAAAACAATTACAGATCCTCGAAGCAATATTCATTAAAAAAAATTAAGCAGTCAATAGAATCAGCTATGAATACTGTAATAATATTCTAAAATGTACATAAAAAGAAGTTTTTTCCAGCTTTAATACATGCATGACCGTGACACTACAACATTAAAAATTCCATAGTGGATATTTTTTCACGTCCTAACGAACGCTAAGCAATCTGTCAACCGTTGCATTTAAAATAAAATTTAAAAAATTACAGTAAATTTTAGCAACACAGTTTTGCGGTTATTTTTTTGTTACCACCCCTGAAGATAATCTCGGGAGAAGATTGAAAGAACTTGGGAACATAGAGAAATAGATAATAAAATCAACTGTAAATGTTACATCGCATGTCTTACAGCTTTCAATTATATTACACGAAATATTATCCATGAGTACGATCGGATTTTATTAAAAATAAACAGACAATGTTTACAATATATATATATATATATATATATATATATATATATATATATGTCTTGGAGTTTATGTATGCAGACCCATGTATGTGTTATATTCCGGACACGATAAGAACATTGTTGGCGCGTTCGTAATTGCTATTATTAACACAATGAAATATTTTCCACTTAATAAAATCAATTATGAACACGGCAACAATGTTCTGATAGGTTCAAACTAATAATAATAATAATAATAATAATAATAATAATAAACTAAATAATGTTCAAACAATTCATTTCAAATTGTCGTTTGTTTATAACCAAGTTTCGTTAAAATTCGTTAATGTTTATATATATATATATATATATATATATATATATATATATATATATATACACGCACACAAATATATAAATGCATGTATATATATATATATATATATATATATATATATATAGAGAGAGAGAGAGAGAGAGAGAGAGAGAAAGAGATACACACACAAACATATATAAGGACCTTGAATAAGTTCTCGTTCTTTTCCAACAGCTGGCATTCCCAGAACTGCATGTGTGCAGTTTCAAATGGTAACTCATCTATAAGGATGTACTATAAGCAAGCTTGAAGTTCAGTGTCTGTCATTTTGCCGAAGTGTAAACAAATGTGTTTTCCATAGCATTAAGCATGTTGGATTTCGTGCCCCCAAAAAAGTGTATTTGTGGGGAATTTTACTGCACTGCTTTATTCAAAAGAAATTTGCAGCTGAAGCATACAGATTTCTTGTTGAGACTTAGGACCACCATGCAGAATAATAATTTCGATGTTGAAGATAAAGAACGCTCTGGTGCACCGAAAAGTTTGAAGACGGATTATTTGAAGCATTACTTTATGAAGACTCGTGTCAGGCGCATACTGAACTTGCAGAATCATCATGAGTTGATCACACAACAGTTTCGAAACGTTTGAAAGCATTAAGAATTATTTAAAGCAAAGACATTGGGTTCTGTACAAATTGAAGTCGAGAAACGTCGAACGGCCTCTTGTCACGTGCGAGAAGCAGCTTCAACGACAGAAAAAGGAAAGTTTCTTGGCATCTTATCTTGACCGGCGATGCAAAGCGGATACACTACGATAACTTTCAGTCAGTCAGTTAAGTGCCATACGTGATACACGCTTGGGCGATCATGTCTCGAAAGAGACATGACTGACTAGACAGAAGATTATCCCGCAGTAGGTTGCCATTGCTAAGTGTAGAAAATTGTGGGGTAAGCTCGGCCATGCATCAACATTACCGCCCAAGCCGAATATCCATGGTTCGAAGTGTTATATATCAAGTTCGACAATAACAGTAATTCTGGAACAATATTTGGGGCTCTCTCACTACGACGGTGATGGTGACAACTCTGCAACTCAATTCTGAAAAATACAACGCTGCAATTCTGAGTTCATGGTGTGGAATCATGTTTGATCAAACGAACGACGAATGCCACGACGATGATGGCTGGTGACGAACTTCAAAATTTCGCAGGCTTCACTGCTACCGCTACGGCGATTATTTTCAAACTTCTTAGACGACGATTAAACTTCAGAATCCGCAACAAAATCGGGTCGACTATAAAACTTTTCAAATCATAAATCCCTTTTGTCGGGGACCACTCAACCCGACTTCTTCACAAAAATCAGTTACACATAGTATTCTTTGACTCTGCATCATCGTCAGCAACAACAAATACAAACTACAACAAACGCCTCTGTCAAAAACATTAGGACCAGACCCATATGTAAAATAAAATATACTTATATTTTATTTTCCTTTTTCATGCAAAGACATCTTCGGTGACATACCATGGGTTAGGAGATGGTTTAGTCAGAGTTGTCAGCACTCCACATCGGGAAACCCGATTTTACTTAACCGTTCACTTCAACGGTTGTGATCTAAATTTTTAAAATCAAAATTACTACTAAAGATTTTCTGTCAGCTTGACGTCACTTCCGCGCCATTGACAGCTATCTTCCGGTACAAACTTAAATGTGAGACATGAACCTCTGACCTCGCTAGACAAAATAAAAATCCAAATGCGAGAATGTTTTGTCTAAAAAAAATGTCACCTGGCTAACATTTTTACACAAATTACATTTCACTCAAATCATCAAGCGCAAATACACTTTATTGTCAAAAATTCCCTGGTTTTCAAAGATATCGTCTACGAATATTCAACAGAAGCTTCTGCTATGCATTTGGTCGAATCAATAAGTTGCTCAAAACGACCGAACCATCACGGTCGATCGCTATCGACTACAATTGATTCGCTTGAGCCGAGCATTGAAGAAAAAAAAACGGCCGCTATACGAGCAGAGACACGACAAAGGGATTTTAGCAATCTGACAGCGCTATGTCGCATGTTGCAAACATTGCCTCGTCCGATTACCACTTGTTCCGACCGATGGCACATGGTCTGGCTGAGCAGCACTTTCATTCTTATAAAAATGCTTAAAAATGTCTCGACTCGTGGTTACCCTCAAAAGACGTATCGTTTTTCCGACATAGATTTCAAATGCTGCTAGAAAGATAGAAAAAAAAGTAGTGGCTAGCGATGGACAATACTTTCAATGACATGTATAATTTTTTATAAATAAAACATTATTTTCATGATAAATCAACGAGAACGTATTCAAGGTCCTATTATGTAAAAAAAATTTAAGCTCCTGTTTTGTAAACAAATCTCTCTGAAGAAGCTAAATAAAATGAAACGTTGCCTAAAACACTTTTCCTACCATTTCTTATTCTATCATTTTGCCGGATTTCAATCCATATGGTCAACTTTATATATATATATATATATATATATTCTAAGCATATACTGTTAAATATAAGAGACAATGAATGTCTATTATGTTTAATCGTGAGCCGTTCTAAACATCGTATTTTGGCTTTAATTTCAGTTGAAAATAAAGACAAAAATTCTCCATTTGGAAGATGGCTCATGATGACGAAAGCTAAGAAACAACTTAATAAAAAAATATCCAAATGTTGGAGAATTTTTGTCTTTATTTTCAACTGAAATTAAAGCCAAAATACGATGTTTTGAACGGCTCATGATTAAACATAATAGACATTCATTGTCTCATATTTAACCGTATATGTTTAGAAAACTACCTGCTGCCTCGATACACTAAATATATATAAGTGTGTGTGTGTGTGTGTGTGTGTGTGTGTGTGTGTGTGTGTGATGTTATGAATGGCTAATTTGTTTGCGAGTTTAGGATAAAACCATAAGATTTAACATAAGAGTCCTTAGAATATGTAGCCCTTAATATCTAAATGAAGGAGAGAAATATATTGAAAAAAAAAAAACATTCAAATTTCTCCGCTACTCACAACATTTCATCCTTAACGCTAAAAAATGAGCCTACAAAATCTACACAATCCCCACCCCTCAAAAAAAAAAACAACAAAAAACGGATACTTACGACAAATATTACACAAATTTCGTAATCCATCCCTCCAACAACCTTTCGACTAAACTCGGAAAGAAATTAGCCATCCAAAACACTAGGATCTTTACCACCACCTTCAAGACTATTGATGATATCATCAGAAAGGAAAGTTTACCTAACACCATTTCAAATGCTGGGATATAAGAGATAAAATGTCTACAGTGCAAAATAGTGTACGTGAGGGAGACATCACGTGACTTAAAAACCCGCATCTACATATATTTATTGGAGTAGATAGACCAAACTATCGCCCGGTTTACACTCCACCCACGCCTATTGAACAGGTGTAGAGGCTCATCCCTTGTTCCCTGTTTAGGATGTGGTTTCCGGTTTTCTCTTTTCCAATCTTTTCACTCCTTTTCATTTTTTTTTTTCAATTTGAGTAGGTAGACTAAACTATCGCCCGGTTCACACTCCACCCACGTCTATTTAACAGATGTAGAGGCTCATCCCTTGTTCCCTGCTTAGGATGTGGTTTCCGGTTTTCTCTTCCCCAATCTTGTCACTCTTACGTAGCCCCCTGCACATCAGTGGCGTTACCGCCTTGCTCGGGGTGATATGATTAAAAAAAAAAAAGAAAAATATACGAGAGAGTTTTCATTTAGACAGACGTCCTAACTCTCGTTTTTACATCGAAACGACGCGGGACATGACTGATTTCACTAACGTCAGCCTAATTTTTTAAAAAAATCACTTAAGGATAAACTATTTTGAAAAAATCAAAAATCATTACTGTCAACTATAAACACTTGCTTCAAACATTGAATTACGTTGCCATCTTTCTACATATCCATTCCTCATGAATCTTATCTCTACTTAATATATAAAATAAATGAAATAATACTAATTTCATCTTCAATGAAAAATTTCAACCAAAACAAATTTATCTATCTACTTTTCAGTGATTATAACAACAGCATTCCTAATACACACACATACGTATAAGTCAGTCAGTTAAGTACCATACGTGATACACGCTTGGGCGATCATGTCTCGTAAGAGACATGACTGACTGGGCAGAAGATTATCCTGCGGCAGGTTGACATTGCTTTCTGCGGTAGACTGGTTGTCAGCCAAGGCTATCGAACCCAGTCTGTTCTATTATTTAACCCATAACTGGAGGGAAGAGACGAATTAATACCTTTCCCAGGGATATTTATGAGTAAGTGAATGCAAGGAATTCAACACAATATCCAACCAAATACTATATCATTGTAACATCTAGCTACATTTCATCGCAATATTTCAACAATCTATACGGAAATGACATTTACAGTTTTGTTTTCCCCCCTCACACACACACATAGGACTGTAGCCGTTGAAAGCTGGTTATGGTTTATTTGATTCGGTCTTGTGTCCTACTTAACTGAACTCCCTACAGCTTACAAATTTTATCAAGAATTATCATCAGGATTATCAGAAGGTTTTCATCTTTATCAGAAGGTTGGTTGTCGGAAGGTTAGAATATGCTGAATTGTGTGGAATAGTGTAAGAATAAAATATACATTTTGCGTTTTAGAATAGAAATTTATTATAAGGAAATGAATAAAACAAGTTGTAGAAGTTAATGTGCAATTAAAAACATTATTAAGAAGTTAAGGGTAGAGTTCGTGTTCAATAATTAAGTTATGGGTATCAAGAGTTGTAGAAAATGTTCATAGTAGTAATGTAGGTATTTAAAATGTCCGAAGAAGTTCAGAGTTCATGGCTGTGTAGTAGCAGAATCTAAAGTCTTTGTTCCTTCCTCTTTTTGGTAGGTCGGGACAGGTTGAGAAAGAGAGAGAAGACAAAATAAATAAAGAAGTTATAATTAACACGTCCATTTGTTCTCTCTGGCGGCGTGGAGTGAAAAAGAAAAAAAAGAAAATTAGAAGAAGAGGTCGAATGAAACTGTGACGTGCCCTGCGTCCGGGTCGGCTTCTTGAATTTTTTCTCGTTACATTGCCATGAGGTCCTCAGCTAACCGTTCCCATGTCGGACTGTCTTTGACAAGTTAGCGACGTGGTTTAAATAGTGAAACTTCTCGTGATGCCGGCTCCAGCGAGTTTTTTTTTTTTTGCACCGAGGTGTGAAAAAACGTCATATATGAATTTGCTGTTTTTAATCCAATCAGGATTCAGGATTTTACTTTTCGCACTGACTTGTGAATAGTCATTTGAATCCACTTCTGAAGGTGTGCAATTTTACTTTGGGTTTTTCCAAAATGTTTTTAATTCTTAATTTCTTATCCGCCACAGGACTTAATTAACGTTACCGTCCAACACAGACAGAAAGCGTTTCTACATAAATACACACATACCGTCCAACATAGACAGAAAGCGTTTCTACATAAATACACACATACCGTCCAACATAGAAAAGCGTTTCTACATAAATACACATACCGTCCAACATAGACAGAAAGCGTTTCTACATAAATACACACATACCGTCCAACATAGACAGAAAGCGTTTCTACATAAATACACACATACCGTCCAGCATAGACAGAAAACGTTTCTACATAAATACACACATACCGTCCAACATAGACAGAAAGCGTT
This sequence comes from Ascarosepion bandense, assembly GCA_037127315.1. Classification (NCBI taxonomy): domain Eukaryota; kingdom Metazoa; phylum Mollusca; class Cephalopoda; order Sepiida; family Sepiidae; genus Ascarosepion; species Ascarosepion bandense. Next base: position 4,500,830 of record JBBBDQ010000350.1, on the reverse strand, counting down.
TCTACATAAACACACACATATACTATTATACACGTTATCGTCCAAAATATTTCTCACGCATATGTTTAAAAATTATCCATTGGTTTAGTGGCACAGTATTTTGTCACAGTTTTTTTTTCTTCTTTTTTTTCTCGATCTTTGAAGGAGTTTTAATAAAAATGAAACATGTTAGATTGAGATACGTTTCCTATTTTGTTCTTTTGCTTCATTCTATCATCTTGTCGGATTCCTATCCATATATTCAACTTATTGTAATGGTAGAAAAATCGAAAATATAAGTAAACAAATAATAGAAATATTTAACAATAAATATATTTTACGATTTAAATAAATATATTTTACGATTTAAAACTCTAACCTAAAAAATAGAAATTATCTAGACATAACACTTATCGTAAATAATGCATTCAAACTATACAAAAAAGAAAAAAATAGTCTTATATCCATAATCACCCACCTAACGTATTGAAGCATATACCAATATCTATCAAAAGAATTTTAATTAATTCTAGTAAAATAAAAGTATTTAATAAAAATAAAAAATACGAATCAGTATTGAAATAAAATGTCTATTCATATAAATTAGAATACATACATAAAAATAATACACACAAAAACAAAAGAAAAACAAATATAATTTGGTTTAATCCGTATTATTTTTTTTTTTAATCATGTCACCCGAAGCAAGGTATTTTACTGCCACTGTTTTGAAGGGGGTTACATAGGAGGAAAGTTATGAGAAAGACTAACAGGTTATAGAGGGTGTCTGGAAGTGGATAAGAGAAGGATAAGAATACTGATGAGAGTAGACGGAGAAAGGAGCACGAGAGAAAATTATAAGAGTGACAGGTTACAGGGGATGTCAGGAAGTGGGTAAGAGAAGAATGAGAATACTGATGAGAGTGGAGTTGACGGAGAAAGGTGCATGAGAGAGAGGATGCAGGTTAGTGAGATAGGAGATGACTATTGACTTTACATTTAAATTCTTGGAGATTATAGCTGTCGGGAAAACAAGTAAATGGAAGGGAATTTCACAGGCGGGAAGTGCGAGAAAAGAAGCTGATTGAGTAGAATTTGCGTTTACAATTTATTGGTTTCACAGTAAAAGTATAATATAATAATATAAAAAGTTCCCTAAAAATTCTAGCCTATTAGAAACAAAAATACAATAAAAGTTATAGTTGTATGAATAATAAGAAAATATTAAATAATCATGATAAAAAAGAATATTAATAATTATAACTTAAATCCACAAAATAGCAACAATATTTGTAATTGTCGAAGCAAAAACAACTGTCCAATTAATTATAAATGTTTAATTAATATAGATTATATAATGCAACTGTATCAAATAAAACACAAAAATAATCTCTACACAGAAGCAACCGAAACAACTTTTAAAAGATTTAATAATCATAAAATATCATTTAAAACGGACAAATACATACATAATCAAAATAATACATTATCAAAATATATTTGGAGTGAAAAAGAAAATAATATACCTACTAAAATTAACTGGGGAAATTATCACAAAAAGTATAGTAAATCTACATAATTTTAAATAATAGGTATTATAAACTGTGTTAAAAAGAAAAATTATCGATAATAACTTAATAATCTAAGTAAATTATTAAATAAGAAAATTGAGATTATGGATCGATGCCGACATTTTAATAAACATTTATAATTGAAAAACAATGACGTTCATAAATGAACACGTATGCAAGTGGAAAACTCAAACATGCGCTTGTCCATGACGGAATTTTAAAAAAAATTAAAATGTAAAGGATCGTGAATTCATAAATTCAAAAATCGGAAATATATTAATGCACCCTTGAAGAGTGTATGTTACATCGAAACTTCAAAGTCAATAAAAGGATTGCATTGATATGAAAAATATCAGTTAAGATTTTTTTTTGTTTTTTTAATAAGATATGTATAAATTTTGCCCTCAACTTATTTAAATTATTTTAAACTTTCCAACTTCATGTTTAAGTTTCAGATTAAACAAGATTAAATCATACATTTAATAAATTAAAAAATAGCAACCAGATTTATAATTTATAACGACCTTAAACAACGCGAGAGACAACAATTAAAATTAAAATCTATAAACTTTCAGTTCATAATATACACCTGGTTATTGTATAGAACAGGAAACTCCGAGTTGTACTATAAATGTAAGATATATATATATATATTTTTAAAATATACTGTTAAATATAAGAGACAATGAATGTCTATTATGTTTAATCATGAGCCGTTCTAAACGTCGTATTTTGGCTTTAATTTCAGTTGAAAATAAAGACAAAAATTCTCCAACATTTGGATAATTTTTTATTAATTTGATTCTAAGCTTTCGGCTCACATGAGCCATCTTCAGATAAAAAAATTATCCAAATGTTGGAGAATTTTTGTCTTTATTTTCTACTGAAATTAAAGCCAAAATATAACGTTTAGAACGGCTCGTGATTAAACATAATAGACATTCATTGTCTCTTATATTTAACAGTATATGTTTAGAAAATTATTTGCCTCGATATACTATATATATATATATATATATATATATATATATATATATATAAAATCTCTGAGTTAACCTGTAAAAAAAGACAATATATATGAATGTAAAAAACAATAGGAAAACTGTATTGGTTGGCAACGCGTTTCATCCAATGTGGACTTTTTCAAGGCAAAAAACAAAATTAATTTATTAAAACAGAGTAACTAATAATAACAAAACAAAATGTCCTTATCAACTGGAAGAATTTAAAGAACGCTATTTTTATACTGTTCACTGAAAATTGCGTCAAATACTTTCACGTGTGGAGATATTGTTTTTCATTTCTTTGTTGACGGATTCAACCATTTTCTTTTGATTTATTGATACTGTTGTGTACGTTTGTTTAGGAGAGTAGTAATTTTGTTAAAAAAAAAAGGAGAAATAGGGAAAAAGCCTGTGCGAAATTTTTTTTTTTGACCAATAGAAAAAAACAATTGGTTCCGGGTTGAAGAAAAGACTTAGGTAAATTTTAACGAACAGATGTCAAATCGCTTTCTGATATATACATAGGCAGAGAAACTTGAATCAAGCTAGAAGGAACAGAAAAGAAAAAGAGAGAAAAACAAAATACCACGCGTCTGAATAACGCGCTGATACATTATCAGCCTGTAATGACAGCTGGGAAATTTTAAAAAAGCCTGTTCAATTCCTAAGTTAAGTACTTCTTATTCATGTTGAATACAACTGTATAACTCTGATGTGAAAAACGAACTCACTCAATTTGTTTTAAGCATTTTGGAATATTATTTTGCGTCCGATGATTTACTATCAACATATTCTCTTCTTGACTATTCATTGAAACTACGAACCTTTAATGTTTGATTACTTTTCTTGAAAGAACCTACTGATATTTCAAACATGAAAATAAATTCCTTGTTTCGTTAAAAATAACACTTGTGTTTCCTCGTCATTAACCCTACATATTTCACCACACACACACATACACACACACACACATATATTAGAAAAAATTTAGATATTCTACAATTTCATGTGTAATACGTATTTTGCCGCTGACCTTGCGGCTCGTCAGACCCTTGGTCAGAGACGAAATACGTATTACCCATGAAATTGTAGAATATCTAAATTTTTTCCTAAATTATATTACTCTGTTAAATTAAATAAATAAATTTAACATTGTGTTCTTTTGATTTCATCTCTATTGCAATTTACCTGACTAATATACCAAGTAATCTACGTTATATATATATATATATATATATATATATATATATATATATATATATATATTATAAATTATATTTTAGAACATGTACATAATTCTACTATATATATCCGCTACAAATGTACGCTTGTTTCGATATTGAAACTTCAATGTCTCATCAGGTGCCTGATGAGACATTGAAGTTTCAATGTCGAAACAAACGTACATTTGTAGCGGATATATATAGAATGATTACGTACATGTTCTAAAATATAATTTATAATAAATATTCACAGCTCTGTATATTATATATCGAGCACTGTTTTAAATTAATGTTTTGGACGTTGTAAGAATTATTTATTCGTTCTGAATTCACTCGGATATATATATATTATGATCTTGGTTGTTATATTGTTTTTCAAACCTTCCAGATACAAGGATTGAACTCACCACTTCTAGGGAACACAGTGTGTTGCGTTTTGATCAACGTTTTAGTCCCCTACACTTGACACGTGGCCAAGTGTCTGGAATGTTGAGGTTATAAAAGCCAAGATAAGCATGATATTTCAAATAAAGCGTATAAATTTCTCTACACAAAAATTCTGACCAGAAGAAAAACATCCATGCAAAAGAAAATGTTTACCTAAATTCTGTAGATTTCTGAAAGTGATCTGATTTGTACCCACCTTGATCTGGTTTTATTAAGGAGTCGCTATTTATGAACAGCATTTATCAGCAGGCATATTGTTTTTATCAAGGACGCAAGTAGGAAAAAGATGTTTGGTGATTCCATTGACTGGATCTTAATCCGTTTGGAGACCTTCTTTGCTTTCTCTTATTTTTTCAGGGTTGCTTATTCGAATGCAAGATTTTTCACATGCCATCTTCTGAGATTTGATTGCTCTCTGATATTTTGGCAAATTCCTTGGAGAGACAAAGGATTTAATATCTCAATTCCTTTTGCATCTTCTGCATTCAAGCAAGCATCCACAACAATACCAATAATATCAAGCTGTAATTTACCTTACTTGAATAGATATTTGATCTTTGAGAAAACCTTCACTGATCTAACAATATTGTTAAATATGTGCACAGATTTGGAAATATTTTTGCTTTATCAGAGTAGGCGTAAGAAATAACCAAGTTAGAATTGTAAAAATATATTTTTTTAATCATTTCACCCCAAGCAAGGCTTTTCACTGACACCGTTGCGCAGGGGGTTAAAAAGGGGAAAGTGATGAGAAAGAGTGGTTAGGGGGTTACATAGGGGAAAAGTGATGAGAAAGAGTGGTTAGGGTTTTACATGGAGGGAAAGTGATGTGAAAGAGTGGTTAGGGGGTTACATGGGGGGAAAGTGATGTGAAAGTGTGGTGAGGGTTTTACATGGAGGGAAAGTGATGTGAAAGAGTGGTTAGGGGGTTACACGGGGAAAAGTGATGGAAAATGTCAGGAGGGTGATAGACGGGTAAGGATACTGAGGATGAGGATTGCGTGGATGGGAAGAGTGTTTGAAAAAATGGGTGCGAGTTAGTGTGTTAGGAGGTGTCTATTGACCTTACATTTAAAATTTTCAATATATTTTTGGAAAAAATGAAATTATTGCTATGCTGTTTAAACTTTGTAACAATATGGCAGCGAATTCTGGACAATCTCATCACAGATGAAGGAAAAACTTGAAGCAACCGAAATGTGTTCTACATAAGGATGTTGAGGATACCATGGACCGAACATGTGATCAACGACGAGGTTTTGGAGAGGATGGAAACGAAAAGGAGACTGATACTAAATATCAGGCAAAGACAGCTGAAGTTTCTGGGACATGTAATATGGAAGGAGGGTTTGGAGAATCTGATACTCAGAGGACAGATACAGGGAAGGAAAGACAAGATAGAGCAACGCCTGGCATACTTGTTGGACCTGAGCAGATGGATGGCGAGATGTGGAAGGCCATGAGCGCCTACGTCCTGAAGGGAGACGACATATAAAAGAATATCATTATAAAAAAAAGGGTAAAATTTACATGTGCTATCCATTTTATTTGTTGCTATTTTTGGTAGTCCTCAAGTTATGTAGTTTCTGCTAAATAGTAGAGCTCTTTATTAGTAGAGCTCTTTATGATTATCTACTCAAAGACGGATGGTCTTTGCCAAGATCTTCAGGTTTCACTTACTCAAAGCCATGTTCATGAATCAATTATAACCCATAATTAAAAACCGATAATTCGTGTCAGAATTTCAGAAACCTTTAATTGATATAAGGTCATTATTTATTTTAATTTATTTTTGGAAACCAAAAATTAAGTAATTTTGTTTCAAATCTCATCATTAATGAGGGAGTTTCTCGGGTGCATTAATAGGTTAATAAGAAAAGTAGTGAGTAATCAGAAAAGAAGTACTAAGTAGTGAGTAATCAGAAAAGAAGTACTACGTAGTGAGTAATCAGAAAAGAAGTACTACGTAGTGAGTAATCAGAAAAGAAGTACTAAGTAGTGAGTAATCAGAAAAGAAGTACTAAGTAGTGAGTAATCAGAAAAGAAGTACTAAGTAGTGAGTAATCAGAAAAGAAGTACTAAGTAGTGAGTAATCAGAAAAGAAGTACTAAGTAGTGAGTAATCAGAAAAGAAGTACTAAGTAGTGAGTAATCAGAAAAGATGAGTAATAAGAAAGGAGGAGTAGCGAGTAATAAGAATGGAGGACTAGCATCAGGAAGAGACAACTGAAGTTCCTGGGACATGCAATGAAGAAAGAGGGCTTGGAGAACCTGATACTAACAGGCCAGATAGAGGGAAAAAGAGACAGAGGAAAGCAACGGATAACATATTTGAAGGACCTAATCAGGCGGATGAGAGAACGAGGGTTGCATGGTGTAACAGGGGAAGGCGTGCTAATCTTTAAGGGGTTTAGTAACATCTGCTAAATTTTTATAAAATTTCACTACGTAGTTTATCTTATTTCTTCTTTTATGTGCCCTGACATTTCGGGACATAGGCGATCATGGCTTTCCACATCTCCCTATCCCTGGTGGCTCTTAGCACGCCTTCTTCTGTTCCACCACGCAACCCTAGTTCCGTCATCCACCAGATCAGGTCTTTCAAATATATTATCCGCTGCTTTCCCCTGTTTCTTTTTCCCTCTATCTGGCCTGTTAGTATCAGATTCTCCAAGCTCTCCTTCCTCATTGCATGTTCCAGGAACTTTAGCTGTCTCTTTCTGATGCTCAGTATTAACTTCCTTTTCGTTTCCATCCTTTCCAAAACCTCATCATTGCTCACATGCTAGATCCGTGATATTCGCAGCATCCTTCTGTAGAACCAGGAAAATCTTGAAGCAGCTGAAATGTAGTTCTGGAGTAGTTTATCTTACCTTGTAGTATTCGTAATTCGGATACATTGTTGAGCTAAGTCTATTATTGCTTTAACTTTCACTGGACAAGTCTGCCAATCTTTTGTAATTATGTGTCCAGTAAACTTTATGCTACCGACAAAGAAAATGCATTTTTCATTTATCGTGACTCCTGCGGCCTTCATTTGTTTTTAAGAATTAGTCTTAGTCTGGTATCGTGTTCCTATTTGTTCTTTCCAATCACAATATGACATACAACTCCGGGTATATCTGCCACAATGGCTTATTTCCCGATGAAAAATCTCCTGACCGCTGCTAATACCGAATGGTAAGCGAGTAAAACATAATCTTCCAAATTGTGTTAGAAATGTCGTCAGTTCTTGTAAATCTTTTGGGGAGTTTTATTTCATGTAAACCACTGATGGAGTGTAATATCCTGAAAATGGTTGCTTCAGCCAGCTCTACCAATAGTTGTTCTTTTCACACTTTCGTTAAGTTTGGTAAAGTCGACACACAGTCAAACCTTACCATTTTTCTTGAACACGGCAACTATTGGGGCACACCTCTCTGTTAGTGCTTTTACTAGACGTAGATTTTTTTTTCTAAACAGTATTAAATCAAATGAACAAATGATAAAAATCAACACAGTGCGCATAGACTCTGAGTAACCTCCTGGGTTTCAAACCTACTTCAAGTTTGCAATTTAATAAAAATAAACTGTAAGCAGCTGATAAGATCCTGCTAATAAATAAACACAGGGTTCAGGATCCGACACGTACCCATAAAAATCAAACATTCATTCAACTCAATCCTGTCTTTCTCACCTAAGAAGGGCACCTCGAGGTGGTGTAATAGTTAGCAAGCTTGTCTCACGAGAACCATTGCAACTGAGTAGTGAGTTCGATCCTCACTGGGTATCCCATGCTTTCGGCCTTTTACCACATTTAAGCTCCACTTAGAAAATCGGGCACCTCAGCGTGGTGTAATGGTTAGAAAGCTTGTTTTGCTAGAGCCTATTACAACTGAGTAGTGAGTTCGATCCTCACTGGGTATCCATACTTTCGGCCTTATGCCACATCTAAGCGGCGCTTGGAAAATCATCTTTCTCACCAAAGCAACAGCGGAATTTCTTTGATATTGTCTCCCAATTCTACTTTCTTTTTTTCCTCGTTGAAATACTCCTAATGTTCATTTCATTAAAGTTAAAGAGAAGAAAATTTTAACTTTCATCTCATGATAATTACAGTTATAATTAGTGTATCTTACATTTAAATAAATATCCTTTTATTTGGTAACTAGCAGTATAGCCCGACATTGCTCGGATGTAATGAAAGCTTTAAAACTAATCCATGGTCCTGGAGTTCAAACTCTTTGGATGTTGGCACAAAAGACTAAAAAGCAATAGTTGTTTCCAGTTAAAGCGAAACCGTAGACTGAAAGAAAAATAAATGGATGCAAGTCAAATTTTGATTTCCTGTTATCGATATCAAATAAGTTTTTTTCGTCGTAAACTGCTGAGTAAAAGGTATCATAGCTGAGACTAAGAACTATAATTATACCTACTTAGAGCTAAACCCGAAGCAAAACTAAAATAAAAGGACTGAAAGAAATACATACATACAGGCAGATAAACAGACACACACACACACACACACAAAAACATCTTGCCTTATATATATATATTATCGATTTTCTGCACTACTGTAAGAACTGCAACCTTGAAACTTCTGAATATCGTTTCTTAAATCATTGTCTATGAGTGTGTCAAATTTAATTAAAATCGGACCACTCCTTCTATAACCCGATTTTTTCGATTATCGATATTTATTGGTGGTACCTCGACACAAAACCTAGCTAAGAACACTCGCAGACGCTTATAGTACAACTGTGTAAATTTTCAAGAAAATCGGTTCAGCCGTTTCGGAGTCTATAGGTAACGGACACACACACACACACACACACACACACACACACACACACACACACACAGCGACAAAGTTCCATTTATAAGTAAGTTTAGATCGCAACAATCTTTCCTCTCATTTTGTTTATTCAAACGGTGACTCAGGGAATCTTACCCCCCTCCCAACAAATGGTCACAATCCGACGAGAAACGAACACCGCATTATCTGCTCTTAAAAACTTGCAAACGCCGATACGAACACAGCTTTTTTATAATTCTAACAAGAGGTGACTAACCATACTAGCAGACCACGAATTCAACTGAATTATCACATAATGGAGGAGACGCCAACCACGTAACCCATGGAAACCACGTTAACGATGCATCTTCCAACATTCAACTCCGCTAATATAAATATATGGTTCTTGCAACTCCAGGAAATTTTCCACGCAATGAAAATTACATCTCAGCGTTTACAATGTTACTACGTTGTCGAAAAACTACCCGCTGAAATAGCCGTAGTTATTGCTTGGCGTAAAATGTCATATAGACTGTCTTTGGGCATAGTTTCAAGACTGTCACGTTTTATTTGAAACTTTGCCCAAAGACCGTCTGTATGACATTTTACGCCAAACAATAATTAAACGGATGAGAAAATCTGAAGCAACCATGCTACGGGATTTATTTAACAACATAGAACTTGGTGACAGAACACCGTATCAGTTACTATGCTACACAAGGTCGCTATTTGGAGGTAATACTATGGCTGATTCTATTCTAACAAGGATGTGGCTAGATAAATTAATTACAACGACCACGCAAATTGTATGTCATTAGATGAAAACCTTGCGAGGTTAGCCCATGTCGCTGACCGAATTCATAACACGATAAACAATAGATTATTACAATCGGTCTCAGAAGAAACACAGAGTTAACACAACTGAAGGAAGCTGTAGAATAATTAGCCAAATCAATGGGGATGATGCATCAACATTATAACAATAGACCCCGTTCAAGGCCAAGACACAGCGCAATCAGACGACATAATAGCAGGCGAAGGCCTGCTTCAAGAGACGTTTACTGCTGGTACCAAAAGAAATTTGCTAGCATCACGCAGAAATGCAATAAGCCATGAGAGTTTCAGCAAAAACTGCTCATCCAGACAATAAATGCGACGGCACTGACTATACAAAGAACATAAAAAAAAAATGATCGCTAATTCCCCATCAAAAACAGATCCACAAAAGATGAACTTCCTGACAAATAAGGTTCGCAGGTTAGTTTAATACCAGCTGCACCGACACTTAAAAAACGAACACTATTTCCACACTAACATTCAGTCATTTAAGTGCCATACGTGATACACGCTTTGGGCGATCATGTCTCTTTCGAGACATGACTGACTGACTGGGCAGAAGATTATCCCACAGTAAGTTGCCATTGCTTTCTACGGTAGAACGATTGCCAGCCAAAGCTATAGAACCCAATCTTATTTAATCCATAACTGGAGGGAAGAGACGGATTAATACGTTTCCCAAGGGTATTTGTGCGTAAGTGAATGCAAGGAATTCAACTGGAATTCGAACTCGGCTCTCCGATTTATCGTTCCGAGTCGATATCCACTGCACCACAACGCACACTAACATTATAAATCACAAATGGATCTGTTATTTCGGCATATGGTGAAAGGACCTTCACACTAAATCTAGGGCTCCGGAGAGAATTCAAATGTACTTTCATAATGGCTTACGTAAAAACACCCATCATCAGTGCATATTTTTTAAAACCAAGTTTATATTCACTGTTAATATATCAAGTTACACCTTAATTGAATGTGAAAACTAGACTGAAAAACCGGAAATGTTTTATTACACCGGAATGAGTATAGATTTGCAGCCACATTCAGATAGTTCCCAGACTTAACACAATCATTAACACACCCAAACTGTAGCAAATACTCAACGAAATACCACATACAGACCACGAGACAATCTACATACTACACAGCTCGTAGGTTAAGACGAGACAAGCTAAAATTCGCCAACCGACAATTTCAGCGTTTACTGGAGCAATGAATCGTTCTTGGACCTCACCTATTTACTTAATCTCAAAAGATGAGTCAAAATGGCGGACATGCAGGGATTTTAGGCGGTTAAATGCAGGGACATCACCCGACAGTTACTTTCTGCCCTTGCTGAGTGAGTTCACTACATTGCTATATGGTTGCGCTATTTTTCTAAACTCGACTTAGTTCGTTGTTACAGAGAATACGAGTCGAATCGATAAAAAAAAGTGGGTTAGACTTTGTTAGGCATGTAGGACTTTGGTCTAAGATCGAACCCGCATCCTTATGAATGCGATAAACGCGACTTAAACTAAGTGTCCGCATTACGCTTAATTCAGGTGCCAGGGTGTTTTGTTTGGTTTACATGCCCGGATGAACGCAAAGCTGCCTGGAGTCTAGCGTCAATAAATCGAAAAGCCAGAAAGCCCAGAGAGAGGCAAACTTCTATTGAGAGGCAGTAGCACAGTGTGATTTTTTTTTTCTTTGACAAGAAATGACAATTTTTGAGTTTGGTGAACGAAACAGCGTTTTTCGCTGTTACGAGGGGAAGATTGAATTTTTGACTCCATTTTTTTTTTTTTGTTACTTCGAGTGAACTTAGATTTGGTAGACGGATTTTGATTTTCTTTTCTATGACATTCGTACGTATTATCAAATACCAATCGTTGATAAGGATATTCACAAGACTGTGGCAATCATTCTCTTTGGACTGTTCGAGTTCACTAAAATGCCGTTTGGGCTACACAATGCCACTCAAACATTCCAGAGATTCATGGACAAAGTTTTGAAAGGGCAACTCTTCCTTTTCGCCTACGTGGACAACTTAGTAATGGCTATCAAAGATAAAAAGCACTGCCAACAACAACAAATACAAAGTAGAATTACGAGTATAGACTCAGGATCAACCACGCAAAGTACCTCATTCGAGTTAATTTCAAATGAAGATGTTACTCCTATTCAAGGAAAAATAGATACTATCACCAACCTACCAACACCAACTTCAGTCAAACAACTAAGAAAATGTGTCGGCCTCATTTATTTTACAGGAATCATGGAGCTAAATGTTCACACACTTTTGCTCCATTTACACTTTTACTCAAAGGAAAAGACAAGAACATCTCTCTAAATGAAAAAAAAAACTTCAAGCTGTACAGAGTTGATTTTCTAAGCACCGCTTGGCACACAAGGCCGAAAGTATGGGGTACCCAGTGAGGATCGAACTCGCTACTCAATTATAGTGATTTTCTAAGTGCAGCTTAGATGTGGCACAAAGCCAAATGTATGGGACATCCAGTGAGGATCGAACTCACTACGCAATTGTAAGGATTCTAGCAAGACAATCTTGTTAACCATTACACCACACCGAGGTGCCCTCTTTAAGCTATAGCGTGCAAAACACGCTTTAATTATTTTCACCAAACTAGAAAATTTACAGACTGTTGATACTGTCAAGCTGACCCTTACAATTGCAGTCGGAGTAGTGCTGCAACAGGTCAATAATTATATTTCTCAACACGTTTCTCTCTATTTGACAAAATTAACTCTTACTCAGAGAAACTACAGCATCTTTTCTCAGGAACCTTTAGCTATCTACCTCGCCATCAAGAATTATCAACACTTATTAAAAGGTAGAGATTCTACAGTTCACAAGTCATTAAAATTACATGCAGCAATAAACATTCTCCTGAGAATTAAGAAAACTAGACTATAGATCACAATTTATCTTAAATATCGAACACGTACATGGTGCAGACAACATTGTAGCCGACACACTCTTTAAAACCACAATACACAATACTAGCTCTTTTAATTATAATTTTGAATCTATAACATGTGAACAGGAAAAAGATACTATCATGGATTTAACGACACAATGTAATATATCTCTGTGACCGACAGAAATATGACTGACGTCAAAGGCAGGAATGTAAACAGTGATAAACAAAAATGTGATTATGTTAAAGACAGCTATCTTCAAAAGTAATAAACGGTGAAAATGAATAATAGATGTACCTAGTCATAGATGAAGCAATTAAGTGGAATTTGAGGAAATTTCGGCTTTAATAATAGAATATGGTGCGATACAAGTTTTAAAAACTCACGACTAAAAATCCTCCAAATTTACGAAAAGCCATATTCCTACACTTTCATGGACTATCTCATTCAAGCAGTAGAGCTGCAGTACAATTTATCACGCAACACTTTGGATGGGCAAATATTACGACAGACATTTGAAATTTGAATAAAACTTGCTTGTCTTGTCAACACAATAAAATCGGTACGCACACCAAAATCTCGTGTCGGAAACTTGATACTCATTTTACAAACAACCACTTAGATTTACTAGGGCTGCTCTTACCATCATAAGGTATCAATATATTCCCACTGTTGTTGACCGGTATTCTCGTTGGCTATCAGGATATAAAATTAAAGATACAACCACAAAAGTCAAGAGTTAATTGTTATCTATCCTCTTCATCCTCATAACCTTCACTTCCTAATACCTCCCTTTTCATTAATATTATGCACAGCATTCACCAGTAATGAGTGGCTCTCGAGCCTTGTATTAAGTGAAGTTTAGCATAAAAAATATTTTCCCTTATTCGGTCATTTGCCTTTTCTTGAATATAATTTGGTGTTTGACATTTTGTTAATGCGAAATAAATTCGTTGCATTGATTATAGCAACAATTTTATTGTTGTATTTTTTCTAATGATTTATTTAATCCCCAGAGTTAAGCTATACTGAGTATGATCAGTTCGTAGATGGGTGACTGGGAATACGAGGTGCTGTAAGATTGGATGTGAGGTTGGTATAATGGATAATGGTTTAGAATTGTGAATCGGAGAGTCGTGTTTCAATTCCCATTGGGTTTGTTATATACACACAAATATCCTTAGATCAGTAAATAACACAATTTGGTGTATCAGACCATGGATCTCAGTTTCAATCACATCTCAAGGAATTCACAAAAATACTTAACATACGCCATATTAAAATGATTGCCTATCTCCCATATTCAAATGACATGATGAAGAGATTCCATCAGCAATTGAAACCACTTCTGCAGAAACTGACAGAGCGGACAATTTGCCACAAACTATTCTCTATCGGAAACACATTAAAGGAAGATCTACAATCTACAGCCTCGCATTCAATACCATTCACATGACCATATTAAAAATCGGCTGACGATATGAATATCCTTCCATTGTTAAACAGAACATTTCTCGATTAACTCTCTACTACACACGTTAAACGTTGAAGACAGACATGCCACACATGTACAGGACTGACAAATGTAACCAAGTCTGTATGGAACAAAGCGCCATCTACCATATTTTTTTTTACGCTTAATACCTAAAAAATAAAGGATTTGTGGACATATATCTTGGAATTATTTCGAACTATTGTTCTCATCTTGGTTGATATAGATGTTATAATAGACACAATGTAGTGGATATAGTAGTTGGTTAGACGTGTTACTATCATCTAGTGGTCATGAGTTCAATCGTTGGATCTGGTAGTGATGCACCAAATCCAACACGAAATAACAATAACTGATTTCACAGGATATTTCATCAATAATCAATAAAATAATCCATATCAGCCAATCAATGGATACCTGATGATGACCAGATGGTACTTGATCGAAACGTTGTGTGTTATAAGATATCAACCAACTTGAGAACAATAATTCAAAATAATTCCAAGATATTGAAAATTACTCAGCCCCGAATAAATACAAATTGTGGACATGTTTTTATGGAGTTTTATTCTTGTTTTAGTGTGAGGAGCCATAGCTAAAGTTTGTAAAAGTATTTTTGCGACACACTCTGTGTGTGTGTGTGTGTGTGTGTGTGTGTGTGTGTGTGTGTGTGTGTACATACATACTTTTTTTTATATATGTGCAGGATAGATTCAGATGGAAAAAACTTCCGGGCCCTGCACAGAGAACCGTCTTTCATAGCAGCGGATTTAGCAATGGATTCGATATAGTCATTCCATTTGAGGTCCGCTGAAAGTGTGAAACCAAGGAGGCGTAGTGTTTTACTCTCTGGGAGGCAAGCCTGGTCCATGCTAATGGGAGGTATGTGCGATTGTCTATGATGGTTGATTGATAGTAGCTTTGTTTTAGAAGCATTAAAGCTTACGAGCCATTTCTTACCCCAGTCCAGTACGGATTGGAGGTCCTTTTCAAGCTCGGCTGCAAGGTTATCTTTATCGCCTACACCAGATTTTTGGTCGAGGCGAGCAGACACAGACACAGACACACACACAGAATGTGATGGGTAAATTCTTGCTATTTTATATTGTTAATTTCACACACATGCATTATTTGTTTTTGGTTTTGTTGACTGCTCAGTATTGTAGGGTCAGTTGGGCACCATTTGTGAGAATAAAAGGACCATGATACAATTTCTAGAAATTTGGAAACAGCATGCTGTACTTTCTGGCATTCACACCAGAAGCTTCAATACAAACATTTCAGAGTGTTTGGGTGTCTATCTGAGTACAGTGCAGAGGATTCAAAAATAGAAGAACTTATTGGTGACTAGCAGTATAGCCCGGCATTGCTCAGGTGTAAGCTTTAAAACTAGTCCATAGTTCTGGAGCTCAGACTCAGCCTAAAGAATATTTGTGAAGTTTGGTGAGAATCGGATAAAAATTGTGGATTTGCATAAAGTACATACAGACAGATAAACAGACTTTATATATATATATATATATATATATATATATATATATATTATCAATTTTCTGCACTATTGTAAGAATTGCAACTTTGAAACTTCTGAATATCATTTCTTATGTCTTTACCTATGAGTGTATCAAATTTGATTAAAATCGCATCACTTCTTCTATAATCGATTATCGATATTTATCGGGGATACCTTGACACAAAACCTAACTACGAACACTCGCAGACGCTTATAGTACAACTGTGTAAATTTTCAAGAAAATCGGTTCAGCCGTTTCGGAGTCTATAGGTAACGGATACACACACACACACACACACACACACACAGACAAAGTTCCATTTATAAATAAGTTTAGATTTAGATTACAACAGCATTTGGAGTGATCACTAGTTATGGTGACATTATGCCTCTATTTATTTTTCCACAGGACCCCATACTCAACACAGAGGGCACAAGTGTCTTGAGGAGGTAGTTCTGGTCTGGGTTAAAAGAGTGGCTGCTGGAAGACCTTAGGTCTTGGAATAGATCTCTGCTCAATGCCACATAAGCAGAAGACCCCTAGTTATGGCTGCTAGATAATTTCAGCAACGCCTTACATCTGGCACCACCCAATTCCTCAGACTGGAACTATTATGTGTGGGGTGGGGTGCAGTTAAGCCGGAGACCAACAAAACTCCTTGTAACACCAAAGATAACTGAAGGCAAGAATTATTGCAGCATTCATCAATTTAAACAAGGAGATCCTCCAGAAGAGTTACAGGAGATTCCGAAGTTATCTAGAGGCCGTGGTTGAAGCCAATGACAATTTTATTGAAGATATTTATTTTTGGTATTTCAAAATATTTTTGTGTAATTTTGCTAAATATATTTATTAAAATGCAATATCAGTGTAATTTTCTTTTTTGCATAATTTAGACAACAATTTATCCATTGCACCCTGCACATAAATGTGTATATTTATGATATATATATATATATGATTTAGATGTAAAGTATAGAATTAAAATAAAAATTACAATAAACTTTTATTCAGATATTTAACCAGCATCTATTTTATTATTATTTTCAATATTTTCTTTAATTATCATTTTAGCCAGAAATGGTGACATGTTAGAAAAATCTATTTTTTGATTAATCAAATTTAATCATGATCTCATAGCTAATCCAATAATTCTACATGATTTATGATGAATAAATTTAACCATTTTGGCATTTTTCAAAATCAGGGGAATGGATCTGTACATGGCAGAATAAAGAATTTAATGTATCCCCAATTGTTTTAGTATTTTTATGCCTATAAATACTTTTTTTAAACTTCAAGGCAAATTGACATGGCCAAGGATGCATTCCAAAAGGTGAGTAGAGTATTAAGAGACAGGAAAATGTTGTTGGAAACATAGAAAAGAGTACTGGATTGCTATGTGACGTCTGTCCTTCAATATGGAAGCGAATGCTGGATAATCTCATCAAAGATGAAGGAAAGACTTGAAACAACTGAAATGTGGTTCTACAGAGGGATGCTGAGGATAATGAACCAAACCTAAGAGAGAGAATGGAAATGAAAAAGAAACTGATATTTAACATTAGGAAGAGACAGCAGAAGTTTCTAGGACATATAATGAGGAAGGAGGGCTTGGTGAATCTGATACTCATAGGACAGGTAAAAGGGGAATGCAATGCATGTCATACTTAATGGGCTTGAGCAAATGGATAGTAGAGCAAGGTTTGGGAGGGATACCAAGAGAATGAGTGTTAAGAGCTACAAGGGACAGAAAAATGTGGAAGGTAGCCAAAGAAAGCAAAAAAAAAGAACTACTAAACTACAGGAAAACTGAATGCATGTCATCAGTAAAAAAGAGAGACTAAAATACCAACTACAGGTCGAGGATACTGAAATCAACCAGATACAGAAATTTAAATACCTGGGAAATGTTTTAACAGAGACTGAGAAAGTGTGACACTGAGATTTGAAGGCAAATTAGCATGGCCAAAGATGCATGCCAAAAGCTGTTCAGAGTATTAAGATACAGAAAAATTTCCCTATAAACAAAGAAGTGGGTACTGAATTGTTATGTGATGTCTGTCTTTCAATAAGGAAGCGAATGCTGGACAATCTCATCAAAGATGAAGAAAAGACTTGAAGCAACCGAAATGTGGTTCTACAGAAGCATACTGTATATAAAGCAGGTTATCAATTCCATATTACAATCAATATATAAACTGACCCCTCGCTTTGTGGTCACAACAGTTTCTATACATTTATATTCCTAAGATCCAAAAGCACAAGGATCCATTCCAGAAGCTCAGTAGAGTATTAAGATACAGAAAAATTTCCCTAGAAACAAAGAAGTGGGTACTGAATTGTTATGTGATGTCTGTCTTTCAATAAGGAAGTGAATGCTGGACAATCTCATCAAAGATAAAGGAAAGACTTTAAGCAGCTGAAATCTGTTTCTATAGAAGGATGCTGAGGATAACATGTTAGCAACAACAAGGTTTTGAAGAGGAGGAAAATGAAAAGGAAACTTATACTTAATATCAAGAAAAGACAGCTGAAGTTTCTGGGAGATTCAATGAGGAAGGAGGGCTTGTAGAATCTGATACCTACAGGACTGATAGAGGAAAAAAGTGACAGAGGAAAGCAACACATGACATACTTGGTTGGCTTGAGCAAATGGATAGCAGAGCAGAGTTTGAAGAGAAAGAGTATTAAGACCTACATGAGACAGGGAGATGAGGAAGGCCAAGATCACCTGCATCCTGAAGAGACATGCAACATAGAAGAATGTCCTTGCACCTGACTTCAGTCACTTTCTCACCACTATAATGTAGCTTCCCTCAAACTTTTAAATAAAAACTTTAACGCTAGATATCTTGATGAACTTCCCCAATTGTAAATTTTCGTGGGCGGGGGGAGGGTTCAGGGGGTAAAATGTTCAGGGGGGGTAAATGTTCATGGGTGGGTTCATTTTCAAATTTTGTTATTTTTTATTCCTCACAGACATATACAGAAAGTTTGACGCTGAGATCCAAAGACGCATTGGCATGGCGAAGGACGTATTCCCGAAGCTGAGCAGAGTATTAAGAGACAGGAAAATTTCACTAGAAACAAAGAAGAAAGTACTAGATTGCTATGTGATGTCTGTTCTGCAAATGGAAGTAAATAACGGACAATCTCCTCAAAGATGAAAGAGAAACTTGAAGCAACCGAAATGCTGCGAATATCATGGAGAGAGCATGTGAGGTTTTGAAAAGGATGGAAGCAAAAAGGAAACTATTACTTAACATCAGGAAAAGATAGCTGAAGTTCCTGGGACATGTAATGAGGAAGGAGAGCTTGGAGAATCTGATACTCACAGGTCAAATAGAGGGAAAGTGAGACAGGGGAAAGAAATGTGTTACATTTTTGACAGGATTGAGCAAGTGGATGGCAGAGCAGAGTTTGGG
Organism: Ascarosepion bandense; assembly: GCA_037127315.1. Classification (NCBI taxonomy): domain Eukaryota; kingdom Metazoa; phylum Mollusca; class Cephalopoda; order Sepiida; family Sepiidae; genus Ascarosepion; species Ascarosepion bandense. Next base: position 4,481,637 of record JBBBDQ010000350.1, on the reverse strand, counting down.
CGGGTAACAGGAGAAAGTATGCTAAGAGCAACTAGGGATTGGGAGATGTGCAAGTCCATGGTCAGCTACGTCCTGAAGGGAAATGTCAAATAGAAGCGCTTCAAAAGTATTTTTTTCAACATTTCACTCCAAGCAAGGTACAAGGATGCAAGATGTTACTGAGTGTTAGAGAAAATGAGAAATATATTATTAAAGAGAGAGAACAATAAAAGAACAAGAATTTTTTTTTTTAATCGTATCACCCCAAGCAAGGCGGTAACACCACTAGTGTGCAGGGGGCTATGTAAGAGTGACAAGATTGGGGAAGAGAAAACCGGAAACCACATCCTAAGCAGGGAACAAGGGATGAGCCTCTACACCTGTTCAATAGACGTGGGTGGAGTGTGAACCGGGTGACAGTTTAGTCTACCTACTCCAATTGATGTGCGTTGTGGTACAGTGGATATCGGCTCGGAACAAGAAGCCGGGGAGCCAAGTTCGAATTCCAGTTGAAGCCATTGTATTCACTTACGCGCAAATACCCTTGGGAAAGGTATTAATCCGTCTCTTCCTTCTAGTTATGGGTTAAATAGCAGGACAGATTGGGTTCTATAGCCTTGGTCAGCAACCAGTCTACCGCAGAAAGCAATGGCAACCTACTGCAGGATAATCTTCTGCCCAGTCAGTCATGTCTCGAAAGAGATATGATCGCCCAAGCGTGTATCACGTATGGCACTTAACTGACTGACTCCAACTGAAAAAAAAAATGAAAAGGAGTGAAAAGATTGGAAAAGAGAAAGCCAGAAACCACATCCTAAGCAGGGAACAAGGGATGAGCCTCTTAACCTGTTCAATAGACGTAGATGGAGTGTGAACCGGGTGATAGATAGATCTATCTACTCCAATTTAAAGAAGACTGAAAATAATGATTGGCATTGCATTTACATTTTTGAAGATCATAGTTGACTGGGAAACAAGAAACTGAAAGAGTTTCACAAGCAAAAACTTCAGTAGAAGAAAGTGTTAGCATAAATCTCATGGTTGCATCAAGCCATTTTAACTGTAAAATGATGAGATCTTGCTGCCAATCTAATATTACACTTAAACTCATTAAGTCTAGGTTCCATAGAGGAATGTTCATCAGAACGATTACCATGAAAATATTGATAGAAAAGTAACAGGGAAGATATGTTATGGCAGTTAGAAAATGGCTGAAGCCAAGATGCCAGGTCAGGACCAATAACACTGCAAATTCTTTAGATTTTATCAAGAATTCATATATTTACAAATCTTATAGTTCCAAAATAGAATTCCATATACTTCCCAACATTTAAATTCTACTTCTTCTATCTGCCATGACCCTTAAGGACGTGGAATTTTATGGCTCTTAACAATTTCCTATCTTTTTTAGCTTTAAGTAAAATTTGTTTTTCGATATCTCTCCCAAACCCTTTTCTACAAGCACGTTAGGTAGATTATACACGGTTTTCCTCTGTCCCTCTTGCCTTCACTATGTCTTGTGAGTGTCAAATTTTTCAAGCTCTCTTTCTTCTACCAAGCAAAAATGGAATTATGTTAGTGTACATAAATGTTAGTGTAAATTTCTTAACTACCACACAGGATCAGTAGATTACATGATACATTCATTAATAAAATTTGGTCCAAAAAACAGAAATTATCTATGGTGATTTTTAAGCACAGCTTAGATGTGCCACAAGGCCAAAAGTATGAGACACCCAGTGAGAATCGAACTCAATGTAATGATTCTAGCAAGACATGATTGCTAACCACTACACCTTGTCAAGGAGCCCAAACGGAATTTACTTATGACTCAGGCTAATGTATTTAAAATGTAACCATTTTTGACTATGCCTATAAATAGTTTAGGCTAGTTTTTTTATCTTCTGATATTCCTGAAAGTAGAATTTCTTTTATAAAACATGAACTCAATTCTACTTATTTAAATGTAGAAATGGAACGACACTCTTTGGGTAGAAAATATGGAATGACATTCAGTAATGGATCATCCATAATGCAGAAATATCAATTTCTTTCAAATTGAAATTAAATATTTGCTTTTAAGTAAACCTGAGAACATCTTCATTTCAATATAACAAAGATGATGTCAAAAAGAAGGAAAGAAGATTAAGAAAAAGAAAAAGAAAAAGAAGAAAGAAAGATGAAAAGTAAAAGAAATAAAAGAGAAAGAAGACAAAGAAGATAACAATGAAAAAAAAGGAAAAGAAAATGAAAAGAAAAAGAAGAGGAATATAAAAACTTTGCATATTCTTTCTACACTCTCTTAATCCTCTCTTCAATTGATCCTTGTTAATCCAGGCTTGTGTAAATCTAGTTCGAAGATTTGGAAGTGGTATAAAGCAACACTAGAGTATTAAGAAACAGGACAATTTCACTAGAAACAAAGATGAGAGTACTGGATTGCTATGTGATGTCGGTTCTTCAATATGGCAGTGAATGTTGGACAATATCTTCAAAGATGAAAGAAAAACTGGAAGCAACTAAAATGTGGTTCTAAAGAAGCATACTAGATATAAAGTGGGGGATCAATTCCATATTACAATCAATATATAAACTGACCCCTCACTTTGTGGTCAGAGCAGTTTCTATACATTTATATTCCTGAGATCCAAAAGCACAAGGATGCATTCCAGGAGCTGAGAAGTGTATTAAGAAACAGGACAATTTCGCTAGAAACAAGGAAGAGAGTATTGGATTGCTATGTGATGTCAGTCTTCAATATGACAGTGAATACTGGACAATCTCATCGAAAATGAGGAAAAACTTGAAGCAAGTGAAATATAGTTCTACAGAAGGATGCTACTGATATCATGGCTCAAGCATGTGAGCAATGATGAGGTTTTGGATACTCTACTCAGCTTCTGGAATGTGTCCTTTACTATGCCAATTCACCTTCGGATCTCTGAGTTGCACTTTCCGTCTTCTGTTAGAACACTTCACATGTATTTAAATTTTGTACCTAAAGTACAGGATGTGCATTGTGGTGCAGTGGATATTGGCTCAGAACGAGAAATCGGGGAACTGAGTTCGAATTCCAGTTGAATTCCTTGTATTCACTTACGTGCAAATACCCTTGGGAAAGGTATTAATCAGTCTCTTCCCTCCAGTTATGGGTTAAATAATAGGACAGATTGGGTTCTATAGCCTTGGTTGGCAACCAGTCTACCACAGAAAGCAATGGCAACCTACTGTGGGATAATCTTCTGCCCAGTCAGTCATGTCTCTTTCGAGACATGATCGCCCAAGCGTGTATCGCGCATGGCACTTAACTGACTGACTGACCTAAAGTACTTCGTCAAAATCTTATGACAAATATAAGACCATTCATTAATTGATTTTACTCTTTAATCCAATAGATTTTTATTACTTCAAACTTTGCTTTTAATGGATGCCCATATTTGAGTAGACACACTGTGTTTATTTTCAATTGTAATTATTTCATCTACCAGCTTACATACTTAAGATAACATCTATCCAGAAGGCGCATTTTATTTTTTTATTTTTTTTTAATATGTAGATGAAATAAATACTGTTTAAAACAAATGGCACATCTATTCAAATACAAGTAACCACTACAAATAACAGCTTATAGCAACATCACATTGAAACACGCTTTCCTCTGCAATTACTAAAATTAAGAAACATCAAGCCTGGTCGGTACCTAGATGGGTGATTGCTTGGGAATACTCTGTGCTGTAAGACTGGATATGCAGCTGGTGTAATCGGTAATCGCTTGGAATTGTTAATCAAAGAACAGAGTTCCAATTCCTATTGAGTTCATTTCACTTCTGTGCAAATACCCTTGAAAAAGGTATAAATCCACTTTTCCTGCCAACTCAAACCACAAGATTAGCAATTAGGTCCCACCCTTTTGCTGTGGAACAAATCTAAACTTATTTATAAATGGAACTTTGTGTGTGTGTATCCGTTACCTATAGACTCCGAAACAGTTGAACCAATTTTTTTAAAAATTTATACAGTTGTACTATAAGCGTCTGCGAGTGTTCTTAGCTAGGTTTTGTGTCGAGGTACCCCCGATAAATATTGAAATTCGAGAATAAAAAAAAATCGGGTTATAGAAGGAGTGGTCCGATTTTAATCAAATTTGATACACTCATAGACAAAGACATAAGAAAAGATATTCAGAAGCTTGAAATTTGCAGTTCTTACAATAGTGCAGAAAATCGATAATATATATATATCTATATATAAAAGGCAAGAACAAAATCAGTTTTTCAGCCCTTTTATTTTAGTTTTTGCTTTGGGTTTGGCTTTAAGTAGGCATAATTATAGTTCTTAGTCTCAGCCATGATACCATTTACTCAGAGGACTTATTTAGCCTTCAAAATTCAGTTGCCGATGAAAAAAACTTATTTGATATCGATACCAGGAAATCAAAATTTGACTTACATCCATTCATGTTTCTTTCAGTCTACGGTTTCGCTTTAACTGGAAACAACTATTGCTTTTTAGTCTTTCGTGTCAACGTCCAAAGAGTCTGAGCTCCGGGACCATGGATTAGTTTTAAAGCTTTCATTACACCCAAGCAATGCTGGGCTATTCTGCTAGTAAAACATAAACGCAAATTCTACTCCATCAGCTGCTTTTAACACACTTCCCACCTGTGGAATTCCCTTTCATTTACTTGCTTCTCCGACAGGAATTTCAATGTAAAGTCAATAGTCATCTCCTAGCTCACTAACTTGTATCCTCTCTCTCATGCTCCTTTCTACATTCATTCCACTTTCCTTAGTATGCTCATCCTTCTCTTACCCACTTTCTGACACCCCATGTAACCTGTCACTCTTTCTCATAACTTTCCTCCTATGTAACCTACTGCACACCAGTGGCAGTAGACTGCCTTCCTTTTAATGATATGATTAAAAAACAAAAAAAAAAAACTATGGATTAATTAGACTTGAATCATTGAACCATTCAGTTAAGTGCAATACATGATACATGCTTGGGTGATCATATCTCAAAAGAAACTGGGAATAAGATTTTCCCACAGTAGGTTGCCATTACTTTCTGTGGTAGACTGGTTGCCAACCCAGGGTATAGAACCCAGTCTGTTGTTATTTAACCCATAGCTGAAGGGAAGAGAGGATTTATATCTTATCCAAGGGTACTTGTGCATAAGGAAACAAAAAACTCAATTGGAATTCAAACTTGGCTCTGATTTTTCATTCCAAGTTAATATCCACTGCACCACAATTCACAACCTAAATCATTATTATCTCAAAAAAAATAAAAAAATAAAATTCTTACAACCTGAAGAAAAAAATATTATGGGTTTTAAATAACCTTCAAAAGTGTTGACAAACCATAGAAAATGAACCAACAAATGAAAAAACTAAAAATAACAAGTAATCAAATTATGACCATTTTATAAGAGTCAATGTACCATAAAGATCTGTTCTACCAAAGAATTGTATTTGCCTGAAGGAATGCTAAGTTATTGACCAGTGAAGAAGATTTGAATTGGCATTATCTGGTTTAAAGCCAGTTGGTGTTCAAGAGAAATGAAATATTATTAGCCTCGAGAAAGCCCACATAAAATTGCTCTATTGTTCACAAGAGAAAATTAAGTAAAATGATATAGAATGTATTCAAAGCAACCTTTTATTCATTATTGATGTCAGGATATTGCTATGAAATGAGAAATAATATACATCTTCTGTAACAGAACAAATTTCCATGTACAGTGTTCGGATGAACCACACTCCTTATTTCCACTAGTCCTAACCATCATAGCTATGACCCACCATACGACACTCATTGTAGTGAACCACTCTTATTCCCTTCATATTCACTTTTTTTTTTTTATCATATCACCCCGAGCAAGGCGGTAATACCGCTGATGCGCAGGGAGCTACATAGGAGTGAAAAGACTGGAAAAGAGAAAACCGGAAACCACATCCTAGACAGGGAATAAGGGATGAGCCTCTTCACCTGTTCAATAGACGTGGATGAAGTGGGAACCGGGCGATACTTTAGTCTATCTACTCCAATTGAAAAAAAAAAAAGAAAAGAGTAAAAAGATTGGAAAAGAGAAAGCCAGAAACCACATCCTAAACAGGGAACAAGGGTCTATATACTCCAATTTAAAAAAAAAAAAAAAAAAAAAAGAGGTTGGTGACTTGCTAAGTTTTAACTTGGTTAAAGTCCAGTCAAAGAAATTTCTGCTAAAAACAAAACCAATCCTTCAATTAGGCATGACTTGGAGAAATGTTAGTTTAACTAAAGCAGCTTCTTCTAACAAAAACACCTTGTGGAAATGAATCCCAAGAGGTTGCTTCCCCAGGTATGACAATCTTATCCTGTTTAATTCTAGGATTATCCATTATCTTCTGCACATATCTGCATAAGCTATGCCGCTTACCATGCAAATTCTTTACCTGGTGCAGAGTGAACATGATTGTAAAAACAAAAATATTTCAGAAAATATTTTGGATAATAAATGAAGCTCTCCTAAACGAAGCAAAAAATACTTCTCATCATTCTAAAATGTCACTGTCTTCTTTCTTAAAACAAAATTCAAAAGCAATTCTATCCTACTCCTGAAAGTAACCAGCAAAGAGCACTCAGTCAGTTAAGTGCCATACATGATACACGCTTGGGCAATCATGTCTCAAAAGAAACATGACTAACAGAATATTTTACTGCAATAGGCTGCCATTACTTTCTGCAGTAGACTGGTTGCCAACCAAGGCTATAGAACCTAATCTGTCCTGCTATTTAACTCATAGCTGAAGGGAGAAACTACAGATTCAGACATTTCCCAAACGTATTTCAATGTTTTTTTTGTTTTTTTTTTTAATCATTTCACCCCAAGCAAGGCATTCTACTGCCACTGTTGTGCAGGGGGTTACAGAGGAGAAACTGATGAGAAATGTCAGGAGGAGGGTAATAGACGGATGAGGATACCGAAGATGTGGGTGGAGTAGATGGAAAAAGAGCTTGAGAGAATGGATGCGAGTTAGTGATAGGAGATGTCCATTGACCTTACATTTAAATTCTTGGAGATTGTAACTGTCAGAGAAGCAAGTATATGGAAGGGAATTCCACAGGCAAGAAGTGCAAGAAAAGAAGCTGTTAGAGTAGAAATCGCAGTTACATTTTATCGGTTTTATTGTAAAAGGGTGGGACCTAGTTGTTAGTCTAGTAGCTCGTGTAAATTCATACATAGGAGGCACTAGTGATCTAAGTTCATTGGAGCAGAAGCCATGAAAGTATTTATAAAAGAGGCACAGTGAAGCTACATCATGTCAGTGAAATAGCAACTGCAGCCGAGCTGCCAAGTCGGTATTAATCACATTACAGATTCTCCATTGGATAATGTGAAGAACCCCCGAGGTGAATAGCAGGAGCACCTGACCAGATGTGGCAGCAGTATTCAATACACGGGTGGATGGTAGGTTTATATATGTGCAGAATGGACTCAGATGGAAAAACTTCCTGGTCATGCACAGTGAACCAACCTTCTTAGCAGCAGATTTAGCAATGGATTCGATATATTCATTTCACTTAAGGTCCGCTGAGAGTGTGAGGTCAAGGTGCCGCGTTTTACTCTCGGGGAGGCTAGCCTATTCCATGCTAATGTGGGGTAGGAGCGATTACCTGTGATGGTTAATAGATAGCAGCTTCATTTTGGAAGCATTAAAATTTACGAACCATTTCTTACCCCAGTCCACCACGGATTGGAGGTCCTTCTCAAGCTCAGCAGCAAGGTTTGCTTTGTCAACCTCAGCAGATTTTTGATTGAGGTAAGAATAAACGGTGGTGTCATCAGCGTATGTGCCTACTTGGGATCTTATTACATCGAGGAGATCGTTAATATAGATCAGAAAAAGTGTAGGACCTAGAATAGAGCCTTGAGAGACACCCACATTTGTATAGTTGTTTTGGGAGGCATGTCCGTTCAATACTACATTCATTGTGCAATTAGAAAGGAATGACTGGATGAGGTGTCAAACAATTGTCCAGTTATCCCATAGTTCCACAGCTTGCATAGAAGGCCAGCATGCCAGACTGTCAAATGCTTTGGAAATATCCAGGGCAACAGTTTGAGCTTTGCCATGTTTTGTGAATGTAATGAATTCAACTGAAATTTGAACTTGGCTCTCTGATTGCTTGATGTAAAATTCAAGATGAAGTATCACATTAATTCTTGATAATGTTTTCACATTATTTAAAAGAAGATATTTATCTACAAGATCCAAGTAATCAAACAACTGTGAGGAAATAATGTAGGGATGATTTAGAATTGTTTTCAATTTTTTGTCTAAAAAGAATGGATATTATAATAGAAAATGTTTTCAATATCTTGGTATTATTTTAAGCTATCGTTCTCATCTTTGTTGATATAAATGTTATTTTAAATAAAATAAATAATAATAGTGAAAGAAGGATTATGAAAAAGTGATATGAACCCACTAATATAACCAGTTCTCAAAAAAGATGAGAATTGACATTGCATTTGAATTTCTGGAGGTTGTAGCCATCAGGAAACCAAGTATATGGAAAGGAGTTCCACAGGCAGGAAGCATGAGAAAAGAAACTGCTAGAGTAACATTATCGCCTGCATTTGGTTGATCTAACTGCAAATGGGTGAGACCTTGTTGCCAGTCTGGTTGCCCAAGTAAATTCTTATGGAGGGGGCACCAGTGACCTAAGTTCATCAGAGAAGAAGCCATGAAAATATTTATAGAAGAGACAAAAAAGCCACATCCTGCCGATGATAAAGTGGCTGGAGTCATGCTGCCAGGTCTGGACTAATCACATTACAGATTCTCCTTTGGAGCCTGTCAAGAACACTGAGATGAACAGATATGACAACAGCATTCCATGCATGGTCGGATGGTTGATTTGTCTATGTGCAAATGGATTCGGGTGAAAAAAACTTCCTGGCCCGACACAGAGATCCAACCTTCCTAGCAGTGGATATCTTTCTCCTTTTCATTACTTTTTTATATTAAGTAAAATAAATAAATAAATAATCTATGCACATTTTTATTTGTCTTAGGTTGGTTTTGTTGTTTGTGTGTGTGTGTGTGTGTGTGTATATATATATATATATATATATATATATATATATATATATATATAGTGTAAGAAAGTTATGGAACACGTAGGTTTTAAACCCACTGTTCATGCATTTACTTTTATAAACAGTGCTCAATACAACGTAGAGCTTTATATTGTAATGGTTGCTACAATGGTTTATAAAAGTATGTTATCACTACACAAAGAATTTTGTGTTTCGGAGCTATGTTTGCTCCTCATCTGGTGAAAACAATTTATTTTTGATAATATGATATGTAAGTGAATGTATAATATAATAATTGCCCATTGCAAAATAGATGTAAAATAAATTCAATTGTCTATCAATACAATATAACATCAATAGAAAACCCCACTATAAATAAAGCGTATATTGGATCTACAAAGAACACCTTTAAGCAGCGCTGGTACATGCACTTAATTTCATTGAAAAACAGCTTATATCGAAACCAAACATCCTTTTCTGCATATTTTTGGAAATTAAAGGACACAAAACAGAAACCCAAAGTAAAATGGAAAATCCTGGAAAAAACTAGAACCAGCAATTCACTTAACGACATCTGCCCTTTATGCTTAAGTGAAAAGCTACACATTCTAAAGTACCCAAAACTCCCACCACATTCACTTACATACTATATTACCAAAAATAAATCATTTTCACCACTTATTTTTCATTTCAACTTATCACCAGATGAGGAGCAAATGTAGTTTTGAAACACAAAAATTTTTGTGTAGTGATACTATGCTTTTATAAACCATTGTAACAACCATTACAATATATATATATATATATATATATATATATATATATATAACAAATATGTTATAATATCACTACCAAAGTAAAGAACAAATAAAATATAAAAGTTATAAATTCTAAATAAATATTATTCACTCTACTTTGTATTGAGCACTTTTTTAAGAATAGTGTTTTTGGATAATGGAATTTATTTCATCCATATCTACCTTATCCATGGTTATATATATTCATTATAAATCTGAAAGAAATGGCTTGGAAGTAAATCTCAATGGATCTTATTAATATTAAATATTAATTTTGATCTAGCCAGACAGCTCAATGCAATTAAATTTATTTATTTACAGAGCCAATATTTATTACACATAAAAAAAAAAATTCAAATTTTCCAAGACTAACCAGTGAATTTGACACTCGTATCAGTGTTAAATTCACTCATTGAAATAGCAATCCAATCTTGGAAAATTTAAATTTTTATATTTTAGTTATAAGCAAAAAAATTAAGTTTGAAGCTTTTTTTTCACAACTTAAAGTTTCACAGATGCTATCTATCTCCTCCTCAGGGGTTAGATACTTTAGACCCTTTAATATAGTTGCAATTTAATTAAAATTTATTCGCACACATTCCAAATCTATAATAGAAAAAACTGATCATAATAATGACTAAATAAATCGATAAATGAATTAAATAAATAACAATAATCAAAAAATGTCCATTATATATAATCTGTAAATTTTCTTACATCAAAGCACTTTTAAACGTTACAATAAGAGAGACATAATAAAAATCCTTAAATATTAAGAGAAGTTGGTTAACCATAAAATCCAATAAACTGTAAATAGAACCTTTTAGCATATTTATTTCCTTAAGATTTTCTTTACACACATTAATAACTCAAATGAAAAAAACTTTGATTACATAAAATGATCTCTTATAAGCAAGCAATTTAAAATTAGATTATGTCATTCAACATACGTCTTTAAAAGAACAAGCCTAGAATAAGCTGACGTCAAAAAATGAATGTCTTTTTAGAGAAAATTATATAACAACTTTAAGATATATATGTATGATATTTGAAAATAAATTCAATTTATCTAAGCCGCTAAAGAGTGGAAATGAGTTCTGCTGAACTTAACATTGGGAAGATAAGTGTTGAATAGTCGATTTTATTTGTTTATTGTCAATGCACTATTTCTTAATATTAAGTGGTTTGCTTAAAAAGACGACTTGCCTTAAAAGCATTATCACCCAGTAATACATGGTACAGTGTTGTGTAATGGATATCAGCTCAGAATGAAAAATCTAAGTTTGAATTCTAGCTAGATTCATTACCATCACTTACATACAAATACACCCTTAGAAAAAGTATTAATCAATTGTTTCTCCCTCCAGCTATGGGTTAAATAGCAGAATTGTTTAGGTTCTATAGCCTTGGTTGGCAACCAGTCTACTGCAGAAAGTAATGGCAACCTACCACAGGATAATATTCTGCCCAATCAGTCTTTTTTGAGAAACGACTGCCCAAGCATGCATTCTATATGAGACTTAACTGACTGACTGACTGACTGACATGCAAATAGATTGTGTGTGTGTGTATGTGTGTATGCGCACATGTGTAGAATGTCACTGTTATTTTCTCTTTTCATCACATCTTTGTCTCCTTATACTTTCTCTCTCTCTATTCCTTCTTTTTATATCTCTTTTTGTCATCAATTCACCCCAAGCCAGATAATAATGCCACTGAGACACATGGAAATAGTGGGATTGAAAAAGAATGAGAATATTTGAGAATGAACTGGAAACACAATCCTAAACAGGAAACAAGGGATAAAATTCTACTCCTGTTCCTGAGTTTGGTCCCATGCATGGCATCCAGAGAAAATTCTAAGACCATTTAAGAACATGACTCTAGGTTTTACATTAATGTTTTGGTTTTGTAACAACTTGTGGTGTTGAGTGAAACTACTCCTAGTGTAGTCAATTCAGTGTTCAGTTTCCTTATCTCCTTTACTAAATTTGCTATAACCTTGGTCTTACTCTCTCAAATGATTTCACTACATTGAATCCATAGCTTCATCTACTGTGAAGAAGGTTGGGTTACATGTTGGGCCAGAAAGTTTTCTCCCTGACAAGGGAAGAATGACCTGGAACAACAAACAGTCATCCTCAATTAAGTGTTCCTCATTTCATTCATTTAGTTTTACTGTATATCAATCTCAATGGGTCATTTATGTCAAACAAGATTTTAACAATAAATTCATATGAACAGAATATGTATATATGTATAAACGTTGTAAGAAATCAGGTTTCAATGACATATTTTTGTAAAATGTTTTGACAAAAGTCATATGTATTACTGGTATATACATTTTTTCTTAAAAAATATATTACTGTTAATATTTATTTTTCCTTCAAAAATGTATTGTTGGTAATATTTTTTCCCTTTCTTTCCAAAATGTATTGCTAGTAATATTTTCTTCTCCAAAAAAGTATTGCTGGAGTTTTCACTATAAAAATTTATTCTTATACTTTCATAGTGTTTTGACCCCAGTTTGGGAATTAACTATTTGCCCATAACTAGGACCCTAACAGATGCTACCACTCCAGATCCTGGTGAACCTGGGAACAACAGCAATTAAGAGGTGGTTCCATGCTCCTCAAAGCTTTCCATTTAGAGACTTTGCTACCAGATGCAGTTTATTATTAAACCAAGGACCCAAATGTAGCTTATCTTCATACCCAGAAGGCCTCATTGGAGTGGTGCAGAGGTGCAGTTAACGTATTTTGAAGCCCAATTCAACAGGACATCCAAGTGTTCCAAGAAACAGAACTCAAGATTAACCTTTCCAAAACAGAAGCTATTGATCGGAAATGGGAATGAAAGCAGTGATAGCATGTACAGTATTTACATTATTCAGACTATTGTTCTCATCTTTGTTGCCATTTGTACAATGTTTCAGCCGTTGTATGCTCCAGTCTTCTTCAGGTGCTAGGAATTTCGAACCAAACCCTTAACTACAGTCACTGGGGTATATTATTCTCATTCCTTCCATAGGAGTAGTGATGCCACGATTGGAAGTCATGAGTTATCTCCCTCTAACCCTGCAATTTACTTGTTCACCACTGCTGTAGCCTGGTATTGAACTCACAACTCTAGGAATTCAGTTCAAAATTCCTAGCACTTGAAGACGGCCAGAGCATATAATGGCCAAAACATTGTACAAATGGCAACAAAGATGAGGACAATAGTCCGAGTAATGTAAATACTGTAAATACTACCTCATCTCAGAAATATAGACAAACACTGGTGATAGCATGTATCTTACATAAAAAAAAATCACGATGTAGAACTAGTAAATACAAAACACTTCAAATACTTTATGTATGGAACAGTTATATTCTTTTTTTATAATCATTTCACCCCAAGCAAGGCTGAAACACCACTGGTTACTGTGAGAGAAAAATCAGGAACAGGGGATATTGACGTAAAGAAAAGAGATGCACAGGAATCAAGTAGATAAAAGATGGCAATTGAGGTTGCATTTAAACTTTTGGAGATAATAGCTATCAAAGAAGCAAGCAAATAGCAGGGAGTTCCACAAATGGGAAGCATGAGAAAAGAAACTGTAGAATAGAAGGTTACATTTAACTATTTTGATGATAAAAGGGTGGGACCTAGATGCCAATGAGTAAATACATATGGTAAGGAAACCAGGGGAAAAAGCTCATCAGAGCAGTTGCCATGAAAATACTTGTAAAAAAGACAGAGGGAAGCCCACGCTGATGAGAAAGTGACTGGAGGCAAGCTGTTAAGTCAAAAGCAATTATATTGCAGATCATCTTTTGGATTTTATCTAAAATCTCAAAATGAATATCAGAGCACCTGACCAGATATGGCAACAGTATTCAATGCACGGACAAATGGTAGATTTAGAAATGTGCAAGATGGATTTTGTCTAGAATCTCAAAACGAATATCAGGGCACCTGACCAGATATGGCAACAGTATTCAATGCATGGATGAATGGTAGATTTAGAAATGTGCAAGATGGATTCTGAGGATAAAACTTTCTGGCCTAACAAAGTGACCCAATCTTTCTTCCAATAATATTGTTATAATTGTTCCATTTCAGGTTGGTTGAAAACCTGAGGCCAATACTTCTACCAGTGCTTTTAATTTTTGGAAATTGTAACTGTCAGGGAAGCAAGTAAACAGAAGGGAGTTTTCCAAACAGGAAGTGCAAGAAAAGAAACTCTTCGAGTAGAAGTGGCAGTTACACTAAAATATTTCAACAATAACAAGGGTGGAACCTAAATGCCAATCTAGTAGAATGCTTAAATTCATGAGGTTAGGGCATCAGGGTAAAAGCTCATCAGAGCAGTTGCCATAAAAACTTTGTAGAAAAGACAGAGGGAAGCCATATCATGTCATGGTGAGAAAGTTTCTAAAGTTGAGATGCTGAGTGAGGACCAATTATATTGCAGGTCCTTTTCTGATTTTGTTAAGAACCTCTAGATGAATAGCAGAGTACCTGACTGAATACAGCAACAGTATTCAATGCACAAACAAATGGTAGATTTATAAATGAGCAAGATAGCCAACACGTAACCCAACCTTCTTCACAGTAGATGAAGCTATGGATTCAATGTAGTGAAATCATTTGAGAGAGTAAGACCAAGGTTATAGCAAATTTAGTAAAGGAGATAAGGAAACTGAACACTGAATTGACTACACTAGGAGTAGTTTCACTCAACACCACAAGTTGCTACAAAACCAAAACATTAATGTAAAAACTAGAGTCATGTTCTTAAATGGTCTTAGAATTTTCTCTGGATGCCATGCATGGGACCAAACTCATTCAGAAATATCTAAACTGTCAGCAGCTTGTACAGAACAGCTTTCTCAGATCAATGGTTAAAAATGAGTTCAAGAAGACATAGCCTATGAGACCCAGAGAGGTCTATCCTAGCTTGTACCTCAGGGGCAAACATTACAAACAAATGACAATCAAAATGACAACATTCCACCCAACTTCAAACAAAAAGCAATACTGGAAAGAGCAATAACTTGAGAAACATATTTTCCTGAAAAAATATTTTAACAAATAGATTTTATGAATTTTAAGTAAATGGCCAACAACCAATCCACCACAGAAATCAATGGCCACCTACTGCGGGATAATATTTGAGACCTGACCACCTAACGTGTACCCCATATGGCACTTTACCAACTGACTCTGAACATTTTCCACCATCAGTGTGTTGAAATAAACTTTTGTTAACATTTAAAATCTGCAAGATAAAATGAATACCCTTTTTTCTAATAATTTACGATTTACATCAATTGTTTCTAGATCATGTCTTATATACAAATTAGGCCCTCAGCTGTTACCCTCAACAGAATTTCACAATAAAATACATGTCAATTTAAGTCCTGTCATGAAATGCTTATTTCAGGTAGTATATTGCTAACAAAAGGTCAACATTTGAAAATGTTAAAGTTAAGAAAAATCAAAAACAAATATGAATAAATGCTAAACTTTTTTTTCCTTTATTAGTTAAAGTTTCTATTTCAAAATCTCATTTTATCATATCTAGGAGAAGTTTCTCTTATTGCTTTTCTGAAACTTTCTTTCATGTATTCTTCAATTTTGGTCTTTGTTTCAATAACCTTTAAAACTGAAATATGATATAAAATGCAAAGCCTACTTTAGTATCTCCTAGGGTGAATCAAGTACATGTTGCAGTCACTGCAGATCATCTACTCTTAGAACAAAGTGTCCTTATTAACATTAAATTGAATTCAAACCTCTGATATTTCCTGACATGAATCACAGACTACAAATAAATCTTCTAAGAGACTTAAAGCCTAGTGGATCAAAACATTGGGTAATATACAGGGTGGTCAAAAAGTAGGTGAACAGTAGTTTTATGTACAATGTTTTTTTTCCTACAAGATGGCACCCCTTCACATTATTCAAGAGTAGTCTATGAGTATTTTGATGAAACATTTCATGCGAAATGGTTGGCTGAAGTGGTCCAATTTATTGGCTCATCTAACTTGACCCCAATCAATTTTTTCTTTCGCAGAGTACTCAAGGTCAAAGTTTATAGCTGAAAAAAACCAAGAAATGTTCATTTGAAAAATTATATAAGAGATGCATTTCAAGAAATTTATACACAAAGAGACTTGCCAAAAGATTTTGTCGAAACCTGTGGGGTATACTTCAAAGCTGTGTAAATGGTGATGAACAACAGTTTGAGCACCTGTGTTAAGATTTAAGCACTTTTGTATTATTATACACAATAAAATTTAATTATCAATGTAATAATTGTATTCTTCTTCAATGTCCCAGGTCCCTTCGCGATGTAGGCAATCATGGCTGTCCACATCTCCCTATCCCTGGTAGCTCTTACACACTTTCTCCTGTTACCCCACTTAAACCCCACTCTGCCCTTCACCTACTCAGGCTCTTCAAATATGTTATTTACTGCCTCTCCTGTCTCTCTTTCCCTCTATCTGGCCTGTGAGTATCAGAATCTTCAAGCCTTCCTTCCTCATCACATGTCCCAAGATCTTCAGCCGTCTCACCCTGATGATCAGTATTTCATTCAATATCTGGTTCTGATAGGGTTGAGAAACCACATATTCTTAACCAGAGTATTTGAATTTTAGAACTAGCATAGCCAGAAATAACAAAGTTAACATTGCCTGTTATGAAATATCAGCAAGACATAGAATAATCTAACCCCATAGAGTAAATAAAGTGTTTGTTTTAAAATTTCAAAATGTTTTCACAATGCAAAGATAGACACACCTAAAGTAGCCTGACATGTGACTCAAACAATCATGATGAGCCTGCTGACCCAAATGGGAAATCACTTAATAAAACTAACCCATAAGATTAAATTACACATTATTTCTCCACAGTAAATATGAAAAGGATTTTAGATAGAGTCAGTGTGACACTTGAGATCACTTTTTTTATAATAGTTTTTTATTTTATTTTATAATACTAATATTTTTTGAGGGGACAGACATTGTGCATGAACATGGTAAACCAAACTTATTCAAATATATAGTTTTGTTATTTTTACATGCTGTTTCATTACCTTTCAAACAAATATATTCTGAACATCTTGGCCAAAGGCCAGTTTTATCCTATTATGCAAAAATAGATTTGCCAATCAATTTTTATGCCTTCAACAGCTCAGTTCCATAAATGAACTTCAAACATCACAAAATATCATAGAAAAAGGAGATTTTTTCATACGTTTTACACTTTTCCTGGATTTAGTAACTTCCTCGACATTGTTTGTATTATTGCATAATTTTATTAGCTGCAAAGAGAGTTTATAGTGCCCTCCCCCATAAGAGGCATTACCACTGATATTCGGGATTCCTGTATTAGACTAAGCTTGGCTTGATAAATATATAAAAAAAAAATCAAGTAAATATCATGAAATAAAACAAATTTTAATGATATAACTTATATTGATTTAAGGACAGATAATTTAAATTTAACTAGCGGAACCCGTGGAATTTCCACAGAAGGATAATTATGATTTCCTGGAAAAATTTTACTTTGTCATACTACAAATGATAGTAACGTCTTCAAACAAAGGTATTGGATAATAAAATAACGATAACACAGTGTAATTTTATTAAAATATCTATAAAAGTAATGTCCATAGAAGCTACTTTACTGTAATCTTATATTATATTAAGTGGCATATGCACAGACCATAACCAAAATACTGTACACTATTTTGTGAGAGATTTTGAAAGAGAAAATGTTTTATTACTGAAAAATCATGGCTCCTGTATCCATTGTAAACATTTTTATCAAGATATTTAAAAAATAATTTAATTCATTTGTGAATGAGTACTGATAGTTTCATTAAAATCTGACAATTATTTGATTTTTTTTGAGAATTTTCAAATTAATGAGTTTGTCACTGAAAAACTGGGTGATGCAATTCTTACATTTCCATTGTAAAACAGTCGTAACATTTCTTTAGCCGCTAACTCAAATCAAAACAAAATTTTCTGACAAAATTTTGAAAATGTTAGAAGGGATTGAAAAATTTTTTAAATAATTAAAGTTACTTTAAAGGCTCCTGTGTTCATTGTAAACAGAAAAGACCAACTAAGTAATGACCAAGGGTGTATAAGCCAAGAAATATTGTTATTAGGTCACAGGATACAACAACAAACTTACCTATTTCTACTATATTATACAGTACACACACACATATACACACACACAATTACTGCTACAACCCCCAGCTTAAGCTGCTACTGATACGGTAATGCTATAGGCTCTCTCCTCCTACACTCTGACTCTTTACTACCCTTCCATTTGGCAAAGGTGAGAGAAAGGCTAAGGAGAGTAAAAAGATAGAGGGGAAGAAAAAGCTCATGTAGAGAGAGTGGCGTAACGGATATATATATATGGCGTAATGGCATATAATTTTAATGGTAGATGATATAAATTTAATGATTTATCATACAGAGGATATACATTTAATGGCATATAATTTTAATGGTAGGTAATTTAATGATTGATCATACAAAGGATATACATTTAATGGCATATAATTTTAATGGTAGGTAATTTAATGATTGATCATACAAAGGATATACATTTAATGGCATATAATTTTAATGGTAGGTAATTTAATGATTGATCATACAAAGGATATACATTTAATGGCATATAATTTTAATGGTAGGTAATTTAATGATTGATCATACAAAGGATATACATTTAATGGCATATAATTTTAATGGTAGGTAATTTAATGATTGATCATACAAAGGATATACATTTAATGGCATAATTTTAATGGTAGGTAATTTAATGATTGATCATACAAAGGATATACATTTAATGGCATATAATTTTAATGGTAGGTAATTTAATGATTGATCATACAAAGGATATACATTTAATGGCATATAATTTTAATGGTAGGTAATTTAATGATTGAGCATACAGAGGATATAAATTTAATAGTAGATAATATATTGAATATAAAAAAAAATGAGTGAAATATTTTGGAAATCCAAATTTCAACCAAGATAGACTTAATTTCAAGAACAAAATACAATATGTCTATTTTATATGAAAAGACTGTTTCAACCAAACTAAAAACATAATTTTGGAAAGATTAAAAATATAATTTGGGATTTAAGTATTTATGGTCAGTTATGCTGGAATAAATATTTTTACAACAAAAAGAAATTCTTATTTCATTAAAAAATTACAATCCCGTGTTCTTATTATACATATTCTTTTTGAAATAAAGATCAAAAGAAATATTTTGTAACATTCAGATTAATACAATTAAATAGGAATTGGAATTGTTATGCTTATTATATATCAATTTATACTTGGGTAACCATCTTCCTTTCAAAGATCTTTTATTAAATACAGCCAACAAGAATTAATTAATTTTTGATAAAAAGAAATGAAGGAAAAATTTGAAACAATTGAAATGTGGCTTTTGATAAAAAAAATTTCAGTATCCTAACATTTTTCTGTTTTGTTGTGGTCAAGGAATATAAAATTAACCATGAATACCATATTTCTGCTGTAATTCCTGAAAAAAAAAAAAATTATAATCTTTACAGAAAATGAAATACTGCAAACATTGTTGTTTCTAATCAAAATAATCCCATCAAATCTAAACTAGCAATGACCAATATAGTGTATGAATTTCAATTCCCAGTCAAGACTGTGTTTCTTGTCACAAATTAATTATCTATGTTGGTCACACTACCATCACCTTGAGTAGAAGCCTTACATATCACTTATCAAACCAGAGTGCCATAAAAGACATATATTAACCCATTCGGGTGCCCCTGCTATTCTCCTTGGGGTTCTTGACAAAATACAGTGAAGAATCTGTAATGTGATTGATACCAACTTGGCTGACCGCCTGCAGTCACTCTCTCACCAGAGTGACATGGATTCCCTGTGCCTCTTCTATAAATACTTTCATGACTTCTGCTCTGACGAACTTAAATCACTGGTGCCCCCTAGATGTGAATTAGCACGAGATACTAGATTGGCAACTAGGTCCCACCCTTTTACAGTGAAACCGATGAAATGTAACCGCAATTTCTACTCCAACATCTTCTTTACTCACACTTCCCGCCTGTGGAATTCCCTACTGCATGCTTGCTTCCCCGACAGCTACAACTGCCAGGAGTTTAAATGTAGGGTCAATAGACAACTCCTAACACACTAACTCACACCCACTCTCTCCAACTCTCTTCCTATGTACATCCTAAGTCATCTATCACCCTCCTTCTGACATTTCCTATACCCAATCGCTCTATATAACCCCCTGCGCTATAGTGGCAGTGGAATGCCTTGCTTGGGGTGACACAATTAAAAAAAAAAAAAAACCCTTAAGGAAAAATCTGATCAAAACACAAGAATTCTATATAAATTACAATATCAGAAACATCTCACTATTCAAGAGGTACTATATATCGAACAATTCTCTCCTACCATCAACCTTACATTATCTAATAGTGGAAATAGAGAATTGAAAGTCTTTAAAACAGGAAGATGCTCACACAAATTCCAGTTATGCAC
Organism: Ascarosepion bandense; assembly: GCA_037127315.1. Lineage (NCBI taxonomy): Eukaryota > Metazoa > Mollusca > Cephalopoda > Sepiida > Sepiidae > Ascarosepion > Ascarosepion bandense. Next base: position 4,461,189 of record JBBBDQ010000350.1, on the reverse strand, counting down.
AGCAAATGAGAGCTTGGAATGTACACTCCATTTTTCAAAATCAAAACAAAATATGTTACTGCATAACAGTCAAAACACGAGAAAAAATAACACCAACAGAAGCATAACTACCTTAAAAATGGCTTTAGAAGTGGCTGAAAGTGCTTGGGACAATAAAAATTAAGGGCAATCTTTATATTTCTTGACTTCAACAAAATAGAAAATTGTTAAAGTAGTAAAAAAATAAATCATTCTTGTCAGCCATATTCAATGAAATATATATTTCATTGAATATGGCTGACAAGAAAATGAATTGAGTTCTCTCAGTGACTGGCATCTGTATACACTGCTTACATACAAGACATTAAAATTTCCCTTCTCTGATCCATGCGCCGATGGCTTAGGGAGTAGAGACTCCGACTGACACCAAATTGGTCAAGTTTCGATCCCAGCCAGAAGCAAGTGGATATGTCTAGCCACACTGATGAGCTGTGATACAGCGAAACGGGCTTATATGTGGATGACTAATATATATATATATATATATATATATTATCATTATAGATTGGTACTATTGTATTGAATAATTTCCATTAACTTTGTCAGCTTTTGATGTATGAAAATAGAATTACTTCTTTTACCATATTACGGGTATTTGTTTATTGGGATGAAATAATAGTGAAATTGTATTTTGGGGTAATCGCAGCAAAAAGGTTGGGAACCTCTAAGATGGAGAGAAAAGAGAAACAGGAGAGAGCAATGTGTAACATACTTGACGGACTTGAGCAAGTGGACGGCAGAGCGTGGCATGGGTGGTGTAACAGGAGAAAGTGTGCTAAGGGCTACTAGGAATAGGGAGATGTGGAAGACAATGATTGCCTACATCATGAAGGGACACAACACATAGAGGAAAAATCTGCCCATAAAATATCCTGCTATCTAATGTTCTTGAAAAAATAACTAAGGTGAGAATTACTTTAGACTTTTATCAAGCGATACTAGCAAAGACATAATACAAATATGTGAATCCCAGACAAAGATCAGTGTCATGTGAAAACTGCAAGGGTTCCCAGCTAATACAAGAATAGGACCACCAGTAATTAAAATGGGAGGTAATGCACAACAAAAAGTTAGACTGCATTAAATATGCTGCATTCCATTCGACTAACAAGGCAGGGACACTTTAACATGGTGTAATGGTTAACAAGCTTGTCTGTAGATCGATTATGACTGAACAGAGAGTTTGATCCACACTGGGTGCTGCATACTTCTGATTTCAGTTTTTAACATGGGGAACCTGAGCACCTATGCTCAGGCCATTGGTCAATGATTACCCAGCCTCTGCTTACGCAGTAACTGGGTCTTAGCTGGTCATAGCTTCTCAAAAGCTAATCCTAGCTGGTCATTTCTTCCATGCCAGTGAGTATCTCAGAACAGATAATACACTTTGATCTTGACCGCAGGGCCAAGCAACTGAGAGTTGCATACTTTCAGCTTAGTGCCACATCTAAGCTATGGTTAGAAAATCACCATACTACTGACAAGAGTCATTGACACCATGGATTCATTTATAAGGCCAAAAACATTGTTAAACATTGGCAACTGGGTCCCACCCATTCACAGTTAAATTAACCAAATGTGGACGACAATTCTACTCCTGTAGCTTCTTCTCTCGCACCTTCCCACCTGTGGAACTTGCTTCCATATTCTTGCTTTCCTGATGGCTATAACCTCCACGAATTTAAATGCAATGTCAATACTCATCTATTAACCACTTGACTCTAGTTCTTTCCCCACCCCGTATATCCTTTCCTTTCTCTCCACCTTTGCAACTGTCATCACACCTGTATTCCCATCCTTTTCTTGCTCCTTTCTAACTGGTTTGTCTTCCTCTTCACTCTCTTCTACTTAATCTTTTTACTCTTATGTAGCCCCCTGCACATCAGTGGCATTACCACCTTGCTCGGGCTGATACGATTAAAAAAAAAAATCTGCAGAAACTTTTCACTGTGTCTTTTAGATTACTAATAAATTTAGTTTCTATATGAGAAATTCATGACACGTCTGAATCAAACTTGGATAGATATAGCCACACATGGTATTTCCAGCACTTCATAGACTCCATAACAATTTGTGTAGCTGCTGTTATTCAAGTTAATGTATAAACCAGATGTTATTACCTGGGCATTATTAAAATCTAGCACGTTCATTGAAGAACTTTTAATTAAAAATATTTTTTTTTGTCTGAAATTCTGGGATCAGGTGTTATTTACCCTATTTATATTCAGACAATTGTTCTCATCTTTGTTGTTATTAAGCCATGGTGTCAATGACCCACTGAGTGCAAGTACACACTCCCCTATCCAGGGACTGAACTCACAACCATTATATCACAATAATTCAGTCAGTCAGTTAAGTGCCATACATGATACACGCTTGGACGATCATATCTCTTTAGAAACATGACTGACTGGGCAGAAGATTATCCTGCAGTAGGTTGCCATTACTTTTTGCGATAGACTGGTAGCCAGCCAAGGCTATAGAACCCAATCAGTCCTGTTATTTCACCCATAACTGGAGGGAAGAGACAGATTAATACCTTTCCCAAGGGTATTTGTGCATAAGTGAATGCAAGGAATTCAACTGAAATTCGAACTCAGTTCCCCGATTTCTTGTTCCAAGCCAAGATCCACTGCACCACAACACTATAATTAAACAGTACTATATAAAAAGAAGAACTAGAAAATATTTCTAGATGTGAGCAATGCAGAAGAACAGTCTGCCTCCATAAATTAAATAAAGGGCTCGGTTATATTCATTGACACTTGCTGAACATTTATGGAAACTAAATAGTGGATAAGAACAAAGGAAATGGGTAGTGTGCCATACCTGTGACAACAGTGATATGTGGGATAAGTGTCATTTGCAATCATGTAGAACTGTGGACTGTATTTTTCTGACACTATGAAAAATTGAATCAATCTGTCCTGTTATTTAACTGAAGGAAGAGGAGACAGATTAATACCTTTTCCAAGGGTATTTGTGTGTAAGTGAATGCAACAAATTCAACTGGAATTTGAACTCGGCTCTCTGATATCTACTGCACCACAACACACATTATTTTTGGAGCGCCCAACCATAAAGAACAATTCCTTTTGGAGCATTTATAAAAATACAGGAATTTTCAGTTTTTGTTTGATTTGTTTGTTTGTTTCGAGGTTTAACGACCTATCAATCCTTATGGGATCATTTAAGGTCATAACCAATGATTTTGGGAAAGGTTATTTTTTATTTTTACAACATTTTTCTTTTCGAGTATCAAGATTCATTGGGATTTGTTTTTAAGAGCAGGGTTCCCAAGTCCTACTCTTGTTATTTAACCCATAACTGTAGGGAAGGGATGAATTAATACCTTTCCCAAGGGTACCAGTGCTTAAGTGAATGCAGGGTATTCAACTGGAATTCGAACTCGGTTCACTGATTTCTCTTTTCGAGCCAATATCCACTACACCACAACGTACATCCATCACTAAATGCTTACAGCACCTGGTATTCCCAAGCGGTCACCCATCTAAGTAATGACCAGACTCAACGTTGCTTAACTTCGGTGATCAAGTGAGAACTGGTGTATTCAATGTGATAGGCCATAAGCCGCTTTTGTTTGAAGTGAATATTCTGTGAAGGCAACAAGGCATGAAAATGAGAAAACTAAAAGATTGATGTAGGAATACGAGACCAGGCAAAATGAAGAAGAATGAGTAAAAAAAAACGAAAAGAACCACACAACGAAGCAAAGTTGGAGTATGAATCAAACATAAAAGATTTCATGGTTACCAATGAAAACAAAGGCTGAGATGAGTTTTCAATAAATTTGTACCTTTTTTTTTTAAGATTCACTAACAGTTATGAGAATTGTGATGAAGATTTTTTTTTCTCCTTTTGATTGGTAATCTCAGATCACTGTTAGGTATCCATTTGCCAAAGTTGATCTTACAGATAATAAAAAATAAAGATATTGCTGTAGCCTAAAGTCTGTTTGAAGGGGGAAAAAAAAGGAAACATGAAGTGTGTACATACCTACATATATTATTATGAACTCTCCTGTCGATTTCAACACATGAGTGTCTAACTCAGAATGCCACACAAAGAATTGTTTAGAGTGGTGAAGGCTTGTGTAGCACCATCCACACTTTTTGGAACTGCTGATAACAAACAATTGGTGCAGAAGTTCGCCACAGATCACATGAACAGCAGACCTCAGTTATTTAACCCATAACTGGCGGGATGGAATGGATTAATACCTTTCCCAAGGGTACCAGTGCATAAGTGAATGCAAAGAGTTTGACCGGAATTGGAACTTGGCTCACCGATTTTCCCCTTCTAAGCCAGCATCAACCGCACCACAACGCACATCCATCTATAAACACTTACAGCACCTGGGGTTCCCATGCAGTCACCCATCTAAGTACTGACCAGGCTCAACGTTGCTTAACTTCAGTGATCGAGTAGGAACCGGTGTATTCAATGTGATATGGCCATAATATGATATGATATATATATATATATATATATATATATATATATATATATATATTAAATTTGTTTTTTATTTAAAATTAATATAGTTTACATTACGATACGGAAATATCTGTTTCAAGATTTTACCTTGTCATCAGGCAATGTTAACACATTGTTGTGAAAATGATTTTCATTCAATGTAGGAAGCAATACATTTGTTTTTTAAAAAGTTAATATGGATGTGGGAAGACAGTAAGAGTTAATACGGATGTGGGAAGACAGTAAAATTTATTTGTGTTTAATTTAACTAATCAGAATGAAGTTCAACTTTTAAATTTGAAAATATAAGTTATATTTTTGAGGAATACAGGATTTCTTCTTTCAGTCTTAATGGGAAAACTGTCAATTTATCGAGCTACCATCTCAGTCAGTTAAGTGCCATACGTGATACACGCTTGGGCGATCATGTCTCGAAAGAGACATGACTGACTGGGCAGAAGATTATCCCGCAGTAGGCTGCCATTGCTTTCTGCGGTAGACTGGTTGCTGACCAAGGCTATAGAACCCAATCTGTACTGTTATTTAACCCATAACTGGAAGGAAGAGATGGATTAATACCTTTCCCAAGGGTATTTGCGTGTAAGTGAAGGCAATGAATTCAGCTGAAATTCGAACTCGGTTCCCTGATTTCTCGTCCCGAGCCGCTACCCAATGCACCACAACGCACATCCTACCATCTAGACTGCCTTAAAATAAATAAATATACATATCATCCTATGTCTATAGCACAACTCTGTGTTTCATGCACTATAGAAACATCAGGTGTAAATTATGAACTGACTGTTCCAGGAGTTAAATTTCTAGTTCTTTTGCTGTTTAGGGTAGTTACAATATTGGAATATTTTTCTGATATTTTTAATAATATAATTTGATTTCATTTAAACTAAAACCTGAAAAGTAAAATTTCAAAAGTTGAATTAATAGGAAGAATTTTTTTAAGATATAGAGCAGGGGTCGGCAACCTTTGGGAGAGTGAGGGCCAAAAAGCTATGTAGAGTCATGGAGGAGGGCCAAACAGCTATGGCTTCAGTGTCATGGAGGAGAACCATGTTAATAAATATGTGAATAAATTTCCTACATGTTTGAAGAAAGCAAGGATTCAATATAATTTAACTGTATTTAAACAATATTACTTATTTTACTACAGGAATAACAAAAAAAAAGCATACAGACACATTTAACAAATAAATCCTTATTTTACTGTAGGAATAAAACAAACTGCTATCACCAGGAAGTGAATAATTTCAAAGTTGCTGAAAGTATTTCATCTCTTTCTCAATCTGATAAAAAAACAGGTTTTTAAAGCATGAAAAAAGAAACTATCTGACGGGAATTTTGTTAAAAAAATATTACATCTTAAAATAAATGTTTCATAAGTCATTATTGAAAAACATTCCATTAAAATCGGTTGAAAACACCATTTTATATTCATTTAAAAGTGCCTGCTTATGAAAGCAATTTCACAGAAAAAGTAAAAGTGAAAGCGAGGCCGTATGCTAATTTTGGCAATGCCTACAAATAAAAAATAAAAGTAAAACACATTCTCCAGGTAAAAAGAAATAACTTTTTTTAATTTTGACGCAATATATTCAGACTATCAACTGTCACTTTGGTTTGGTTTACCTATATTTATATCATGTCCAGAGTAAGGTAGCGGGCCAGAGAAGATTCACTCGAAGGCCGGATGTGACCTGCAAGCTGGGGGTTGCCAACCACTGATATAGAGGGTACACAGTTTGTGTCTATGAGTCAAAGGGGATTACTTGTTGTTTTTAGTTTAGGGGAAAACAAAAGAAATTAATAATAATAATAATGTAAAAAGATCTGCATAGAAGAAACTATATTAATTCTGCTCAACATATTTGAGCAGATATTAAATTCTATGTTTGCATGTAATCATCAATTCACTTCTTTTGTTTAGTAAATTAAGATTATTTAATGTTTTTAAGATAACAAGTTTTAGCAATGATATCCCAGGTAATAACTGGGCTTTTGTTGTTTTAATTGCCAGAAATATTTTGAGAAGGCAAAACTCTTACTGGAATCAATATTGCTTAATTTCATTTGATGATGGAAGTAACAGTATTTCCATTGATTCTCAGTTGAGCCAAAATAGAACTTGACATGGCCATCAGAATGGATGCCAGCTCTGTAAATTATACTTTCAGTCATGCACTAGCCATTTAGTAGGAAGGTTTTGTTTCTTCATCAGTTTCAATTATTTTAGTAGAGTTACTATTAATTTGGAGGTTGGACATTTGTTTAATATAATATTTTTATGCAATGATACATATTTATGAATGTTCTTAATGCAACTGTAGATAACCTTAACATTGTTTTTGTTGAAATTCTTGTTTAGTATAGGGAAATTGTTTTTTATAATTATTTCATCCCAAGCAAGGCAGTACTGCCACTGATGAGCAGGGGTTACATAAGAAGTGAGTGATGAGAAAAAGGAACAACTTACAGAAGGTATCAGATGGGAATTGACATTGCATTTAAATTCTTGGAGATTGTAACTGTCAGGGAAGCAAGTATGCGGAAGGGAATTCCACAAGCAAAAAGTTAGAGAAAAGAAACTGAAGAGTAGAAGTTACATTTAATCAATTTCACTGTAAAAGTTGAGTTAAGCAACCAGGTCAGGATCAAGCATATTGCAGATTTTCCATTGGATTTTGTCAAGAACCCCAAGATGAATAGCAGGGGCACCCAACCAAATGTGACAGCAGTATTCAATGCACAGGTAGATGGTAGATTGATATACGTGCAAGATGGATTCAGACGAGAAAAACTTCCTGGCCCTACACAGTGAACCGACCTTCTTAGCAACATATTTAGCTATGGATTCAATGTAGTCATTCCACTTGAGGTTGGCTGATAGAGTTAGATCGAGGAGGCACAGTGTCTTGCTTTCAGGAAGACTAGCCTGATCCTTGCTGGGGGGGAGGTAGGAGTGATTCTCTATGGTGGTAAAACGATAGCAGCTTTGTTTTGGAAGCATTAAAATTTACTTATGAATCACATTTAGAAAAAATTCTTCTCATGTTTGTTTGAACATTACGACTAAAGAGTGGGTTAAACCGTATAATGTAAAGTATACATGGTTTCTGTTTATTTTTACCTTTGTTTTTATGTAAGTATTCTAAACTTACATTGTGTTACTTTTTTCTAAGGCTTTTACATAATTAATTTTGTTATTGACAAATACCTCTCATTACTAGTGTTGGTAGATAATCTAAATTTGATTGATTTATGCAAGTCGTCTAGAATTCCATGGTGGTGGTTAGAGTCTTTATTAACCTATTTGTGGTTAACAGTATTTACATTATTCGGACTATTGTCATCATCTTTGTTACTATTTGTATGACGTTTCGGCTGTAGTACACTCCGGCCTTCTTCAGATGCTAGGAATTTCGAACCGAAGAAGGCCAAAGCATACAACAGCCAAAACATCATACTAATGGCAACAAAGATGAGGAGAATAGTCCGAATAATGTAAATACTACCTCATCTCAGAAATATAGACAAATATTATTTGTGGTTGTATGAATCATTGGTATATGGTTTATACCGGCCATTATTCAGGTCCAAGGTTGCATTAAGGAAGTTGATCCCTTTGGCATTAGTGATGGGTCATATTTAATTCATGATCTTTAAAAAATTTTATCAGGTCCTTCCTTAGTTAATCTGTTTGTCAATGGCTATCTGATGATAACCAGAGGGTACTTAGTTGAAATGTTGTGTCTATTATAGCATCTATATCAACCAAGATGAAAACAATAGTTCAAAATAATTCCAAGATATTTACAAAACTAATTTACTATCTCCCTTTCAGCCCAGGGGGTTATGAGGGTGTGTTCTTTTTCTGAAAGTTTTATCCTATATATCATAACAAGATTTATCCATTACTGTCTAAAATTCCTTTAAAATAATATCTCTTTGTTTAATCTGTCTTTCTGACTAAGGGTCAACTTAAAGCTGGTGGGTTTTAAATTTTATGTACGCCCTCTCTCTACAAAAAAAAATAAATAAATAAATAATAAAAATGAGTATCATTGACTTGGTGAATAATCTCAGCCTCCTAGATTCACTGACCATGTAAAGTAATGTATAGATACTCATTCAATTTAAATGCTCCAAATTTTACAAATCAGAAGGTTATCTATATATAGAAGGATAGATAAATGTGAACAGGGTCAAATATATCTAAACTTATTTATAAATGAAACTTTGTCTCTCTGTCTGTGTGTGTATGTGTGTGTATCTATCTGTTACCTATAGCCTCCGAAACGGCTGAACTGATTTTCTTGAAAATTTACACAGTTGTACTATAAGCATCTGTGAGTGTTGTTAGCTAGGTTTTGTGTCAAGGTACCCCCAATATATATCAAAAATCGATAATCGAAAAAAACAGGTTATAGATGGAGTGGTCCGATTTTAATCAAATTTGATACACTTATAGACAAAGACATAAGAAACGATATTCAGAAGTTTCAAGGTTGCAGTTCTTACAATAGTGAAGAAAAATTGATAATATAAATATATAAAAGGCAAGATGTTTGTGTATGTGTCTGTTTCTCTGCCTGTATGTCTGTATTTTTTCAGCCCTTTTATTTTAGTTTTTGCTTCAGGTTTGGCTCTAAGTAAGTATAATTGTAGTTCTTAGTCTCAGCCATGATATCATTTACTCAGAGGACTTATTTATCCTTCAAAGTTCAGTTTACAATGAAAAAAAACTTATTTGATATCAATACCAGGAAATCAAAATTTGACTTACATCAATTCATTTTTCTTTCAGTCTACAGTTTTGCTTTAACTGGTAACAGCTATTGATTTTTAGTCTTTCGTGCCAACGTCCAAAGAGTCTGAGCTCCAGGATCATGGATTAGTTTTAAAGCTTTCATTACACCCGAACAATGCCGGGCTATACTTTTTCTTTTTTTTTTAATCATATCACCCCGAGCAAGGCGGTAATGCCACTGATGTGCAGGGGGCTACATAAGAGTGAAGAGATTGGAAAAGAGAGAACCGAAAGCCACATCCTAAACAGGGAACAGGGGATGAACCCCTTTTTACCTGTTCAGTAGACGTGGGTGGAGTGTGAACCGGGCGATAGTTTAGTCTATCTACTCCAATTGAAAAAAAAATTTATTTTTTTATTTGATAGATAGATAGATGTGAACACTGCCAGATAGATAGATAGATAGATGTGAACACTGCCAGATAGACAGAGAGATGTGAACAGTGTCAGATAGACAGAGAGATGTGAACAGTGTCAGATAGACAGAGAGATGTGAACAGTGTCAGATAGAGACAGAGAGATGTGAACAGTGTCAGATAGACAGAGAGATGTGAACAGTGTCAGATAGACAGAGAGATGTGAACAGTGTCAGATAGACAGAGAGATGTGAACAGTGTCAGATAGACAGAGAGATGTGAACATGTAGTCAGATAGACAGAGAGAATGTGAACAGTGTCAGATAGACAGAGAGATGTGAACAGTGTCAGATAGACAGATATTTTCTAAACATATACTGCTAAATATAACAGACAATGAATTTCTACCATTTTTTTTTTTATCATTTCACCCTAAGCATGGCATTCCACTGTCACTATTGCACAGGGGGTTATGTAGGGGAAAGTGATGTGAAAGTGTGGTTAGATATAGGAAATCTCAGAAGAAGGGTGATAGATTAAGGATTCCGAGGTTGAGGGTTGGGTAGATGGAAAGAGTGTTTGAGAGAATGCGATTTAGTGTGTTAGGAGATGTCTATTGACCTTACATTTAAACTCCTGGAGATTGTAGCTGTTGGGGAAGCAAGTATGTGGAAGGGAATTCCACAGGTGGGAATTGCAAGAAAAGAAGCTATTGGAGTAGAAATTGTGGTTACATTTTATCATTTCACTGTAAAAGGGTGGGACCTAGTTGCTAATCTAGTATCTCATGCAAATTCGTACCTGGGGGCACCAGTGATCTATGTTCATCGGAGCAGAAGCCGTGAAAGTATTTATAGAAGAGGCACAGGGAAGCCATGTCACGCCAGTGAGAGAGTGACTGCAGCCGGTCTGCCAAGTCGGTATCAATTACATTACAGATTCTCCATTGTATATTTTCAAGAACCCTGAGGAGAATAGCAGGGCCACCCAACCAGATGTGGCAGCAGTATTCAATACACGGGCGGATGGTAGATTTATAAATGTGCAGGATAGATTCAGACGAGAAAAACTTCCGGGCCCTGCACAGAGAACCAACTTTCATAGCAGCGGATTTAGCAATGGATAGTCATTCCACTTGAGGTCCGCTGAGAGTGTGAGTCAAGGAGGTGTGGTGTTTTACTCTCTGGGAGGCAAGCCTGTTCCATGCTAATGGGAGGTAGGTGCGATTGTCTATGATGGTTAATTGACAGCAGCTTCGTTTTGGAAGCATTAAAATTTACAAGCCATTTCTTACCCCAGTCCACTGTGGACTGGAGGTCCTTTCCAAGCTTGGCAGCAAGGTTCAGATTCATGAGCCATTCTAAACATTGTATTCTGACTTTAATTTCAGGCAAAAATACAGACAAAAATTATCCAACATTTGGATATGTTTTTATTATGTTGGTTCTAAGCTTTCAACTCACATGAGCCATCTTCACAGAGGTTACAGGGACATTAACATCAAGACATCCACCATCAAAGATAATTTTATCTTGTGTTGACATAAAACATTGCTATGTGATGATAACAGTCACCAAATAGCAGACATAGCTCACAAATTTGTAATACAGTTCTATGATGTCACACCTGAGAGACAATGTTAACAGAACCATATGTCTAAATGCAATGTAATGTGTTTTGACCAGATTGAAATGTGATTTTATTAAGTGTGGGTTGTTTTGATTAAATGTAGATGACCTCCAATATCTGAAGGTTCTTTTTACTCTGTGTATGTGTGCATATTATTGGGTTATCGACTAAAATCTGTCTACATGGCTATGTTTTTGTCAGATAGAGAGATAGATATGAACAGTCTGAAATAGATAAATAGATAGATCAGTCTATCTGTAACCTTATAAACATCCATGATCATATCAGTTATTGTATTACCCATGATTATTACAGATATTCTGATAGTTTGTCAGATATCAGCTTAGAACATCAGCTACATAATTTGGTGAGTCATGATAGAAAACAATTTAAGAATTTGTCTGATTAGATTAACACAAGAAACCTACTTTGTGTGTGTGTGTGTGTGTGTATGTGTGTGTTTTAGAATTTGTTTTATTTATCAGATAAGAGCAGTCAATATCAGCTATATGGAGTTTCTTGAAATAATGTGGACAGTGAAATCAGCACTGCATTGTGTCTGTTACATCAAACCATAAGAAAATCATCACTTAAGTCTTGAAACTATCAGTCATGTCAAGTCCACATTCTTTATTATATATATATATATATATATATATATATATATATAGATAGATAGATAGATAGATAGAGAGAGAGAGAGTGAAACAGATAAATATCCTACATCTATAGCATGACTCGGAGTTTCATGCACTCTGCAATCATCAGGTGCATATTATAAACTGACCATTCCAGGATTTGAGTTTTTGGTTCTCACCTTATTCATGGTAGTTATATATTAGAATGCAGGGAAGTTATTTTTTAATTATATAATTTGATTTGAACGAAATTTTAAACATGAAATTGGAAATTAAAAATTATTGAATTGAATTAAGATTAAGGTAGAATATTTTAGGACGGATTTTGTTTTGTTAGTCTGGATCAAGGTTGATTACTTGTTTTTATTTTTGGTTGTTGGTTGTTTTGTTTTTATGGCATATCAGTCTCGGCGGGTCATTTATTACCAACTAAATTTTATTTTATTGCTGGTAATACCTTTTTCTTTCAACAATTTTATTGTTGTTCTTTTTTTAAATATAAGTTTGTGTCTAGTAATACTTTTATCTTTTCAAGTATCAAGATTCATTGGAATTTGTTTTTAAGGGCAGGGTCCCCAAGTCCTACCCTTGTTATTTAACCCATAACTGGAGGGAAGGGACGGATTAATACCTTTCCCAAAGGTACCAGTGCTTAAGTGAATGCAGTGTATTCAACTGGAATTCGTACTCAGCTCACCAATTTCTCTTTCTGAGCCAATATCCACTGCACCACAATGCACATCTGTCACTAAACACTTACAACACCTGGTATTCTTAAGTGGTCACCCATCTAAGTACTGACCAGGCTCAACATTGCTTAATTTTGGTGATCGAGCGAGAACTGGTGTATTCAACGTGATAGGCTGGAAGCCATTTATTTTAGGAGAATACAAAAGAAATTAATAATAATGTAAAAAAAGTCTACATAGGAAATCTATGTTAATCTGGGTCAATGTACTCGAGTAGATATTTATTTGTTCATTTACATGTGGTCATGAATTTACCTTCTTTTGTTTTGTAAATTAGGGTAATTTAAGTGTTCTAAGATAACTGTGCCGCAACAGATTCCTACCTTTCTCAACTGTATTTGCGTGTAAGTGAATTCCACAAATTCAACTGAAATTATAACTCGGCTCTTGAATTTCACATTCTAAACGGATCTCCACTGCCCCACAGCACACAGCCTATATATATGATTATCTATGATCTCTTAATTTCTTTAAAGCCAATCCAATTTCTACAACAACATGGTTTGACAAAAATATTGTTTATAAGTGTGTGTTTTGTTGATTAATTCTCCATAAACAATCATTTTGACACGGCTAACCATGATTTTTCATATCTTGAAATTAAAACAAATAGAGACACCATTAAATTATTTTAACGTAAAAAAAAAAAATATCAAAGAAACCTTTGAAAGCAACTCTGTTCTCCAATTCACTTTTGAACTGGACATTCTTGTAGATTCTGATAATGATGATTTAATACAAAAATTTACAGTCGATGATTTTATCATGAAAAAATTCTGATAATGATGATTTATCATGAAAAATTTAATAATGATGATTTAACATAAAAAAATTCTGATAATGATGATTTACCATGAAAATTCGATAATGATGATTTTAATAAAAATTTGACAATGATTTTATCATGAAAATTCTGATAATGATGATTTTATTAAGAAAAAATTGGATGAAGGATAATTTTAACATAAAAATTTGATAATGATGATTTTAATATGAAAAAAATTCTGATAATGATGATTTATCATGGTAAAATTCTGATAAAGTGATGATTTTATCATGAAAAAATTTAGATAATGATGATTTTAACATAAAAAAATTCCTTTGATAATGATGATTTTATCAGTGAAAAAAATTCTGATAACAAGATGATTTACCATAAAAAATTCGATAATGATGATGATTATAAAAAATTTGATAATGATGATTTTATCATGAAAAAATTTGATAATGATGATTTTATCAAAGAAAAAATTCTTTGATAATGATGATTTAAATTATAAAAATTCTGATAATGATGATTTTATCATGAAAAATTTGATATTAATGATGATTTTACCATGAAAATTCCCATTAAAATGATGATTTTATCAAGAAAAATTGATAATGATGATTTTAACATAAAAAAATTCTTGATAATGATAATATTTATCGCGATTGAAAATTTGATAAATGATGATTTTATCATAAAAAATTTGACAATGATGATTTTATCAAAAAATTCTATAATGATGATTTTATCATGAAAAATTTGATAAATGACATTTTATCATGAAAAATTCTGATAATGATGATTTATCATAAAAAATTATAATGATGATTTTATCATAAAAAATTTAATAATGATGATTTTATCATGAAAAAATTTGAGAATAATGATTTTATCATGAAAAATTTGATAATGATGATTTAACATTAAAAAATGACAATGATGATTTTATCATAAAAAAATTTCGATAATGAAGATTTTATCATGAAAAAATTCTGATTAAAATGATGATTTTATCATGAAAAATTTACAATGATGATTTTAACATAAAAATTCTGATAATGATGATTTTATCAATAAAAAAATTCTGATAATGATGATTTTATCATAAAAATTCTCATAATGATGATTTTATCAGTAAAAAAATCGATAATGATGATTTACTATAAAAAAATTGATAATGATGATTTATCATAGCAAAATTTTAATGACGATTTTATCATAAAAATTCTGATAATGATGATTTAACATAAAAAATTTGATAATGATGATTTTATCATAAAAAATTCTGATAATGATGATTTTATCATAAAAAATTCTGATAATGATGATTTTATCATAAAAAAATTCTGATAATGATGATTTTATCATAAAAAAATTTGATAATGATGATTTTATCATAAAAATTTGATAATGATGATTTTATCATAAAAAAATTTGATAATGATGATTTTATCATAAAAAAATTCTGATAATGATGATTTTATCATAAAAAAAATTTGATAATGATGATTTTATCAAGTAAAAAATTCTGATAATGATGATTTTATCATAAAAAAATTTGATAATGATGATGCTTTATCATAAAAAAATTTGATAATGATGATTTTATCATAAAAAATTCTGATAATGATGATTTACCATAAAAAATTCTGATAATGATGATTTTATCATAAAAAACTTGATAATGATGATTTTACCGTTAAAAATTCTGATAATGATGATTTTATCATAAAAAAATTTAATAATGATGATTTTATCATAAAAATTCTGATAAATGATGATTTTATCATAAAAAAATTCTGATAATGATGATTTTATCAGTAAAAAATTTGATAATACGATTTTATCATAAAAATTCTGATGATGATTTTATCATAAAAAATTCTGATAATGATGATTTTATCAGTAAAAAATTTGATAATGATGATTTTATCATAAAAAAATTCTGATAATGATGATTTTATCATAAAAAAATTCATACTGATGATTTTATCATAAAAAATTCTGATAATGATGATTTTATCATGAAAAATTCATAATGATGATTTATCATAAAAAAATTTTGATAATGATGATTTTATCACAAAAAAATTTGATAATGATGATTTTATCATAAAAAAATTGAGGATGATGATTTTATCATGAAAAATTCTGATAATGATGATTTAATATAAAAAAATTCTGATAATGATGATTTTATCATGAAAAAAAAAATACGAGTAAAAAATTTCTGATTTGTTAATTATAAAAGCTAATGTCCTTACATCAAAAGCTAACCAGAGTACTAAAAAACAGGAAAATCTTGTTGAAAAACAACAAAAAAGAGAATGCTGGATTGCTATGTGATATCTGTTCTTGTGTATGGCAGTGAATGATGTACGATCTTCTCAAGGAGAGGCTTGAGGCAGCAGAAACGTGGTTTTACACAAGGATGCTGAGAATACTGTAGACTGAGCATATGACTAACGACAAGGTGTTGGAGAGGATGAAAACAAGGAGAAAACTCATACTTAATATAAGGATAGATGAGATTTCTGGGACATGTAATAAGGAAGGTGGGCCTGGAAAATTTAATACTCACATGATGGATAAAGGAAAAGAGAGACAGAGGAAAGCAGCACAAGACCTAGTTGATAGGCCTGAGCAAATGGATGGTAGAGCAGTGTTTGGGAGAGATTGTGATGGTCCAGTGGATATCGGCTCGGAAGAAGAAATCAGATAGCCGAGTTCGAATTCCAGTTGAATTCATTGCATTCACTTACGTGCAATTACCCTTGGGAAAGGTATTAATCCTTCTCTTCCTTCCAGTTATGGGTTAAATAACAGTACAGATTGGGTTCTATAGCCTTGGCTGGCAACAAGTTTACTGCAGAAAGCAATGGCAACCTACTGCGGAATAATCTTATGCCCAGTCAGTCATGTCTCTTTCGAGACATGATCACCCAAGCGTGTTTCACGTATAGCATTTACTGACTAAGAGGAAGAATGTTGAGAGTGACCAAAAGTGGAAGTCCATGATCGCCTACGTCCTGAAGGGACACAGCACACGAAGAAGAAGAATTTTTTTTTTTTTTTAATCATATCACCCCAAGCAAGGCGTTAATGCCACTGATGCGCAAGGGGCTACATAAGAGTAAGAAGGTTGGAAAAGAGAAAACTGGAAACCACATCCTAAACAGGGAACAAGGGATGAGCCTCTTCACCTGTTCAATAGACGTGGGTGGAGTGTGTCTTCAGATATAAAATAGGTATCATTAAACAACTGATGCAAAAGTGATAATGTGAGTTAAGCAACAGAAAATACTGTTGGGGAATTTGTTGTTAAGTATTTCTTAACAACAAATTCCCCAACAGTGTTATTGATAAAGAAATAAGGCTCACTTTTAAAGAAATTGAAATATCAATGGTGAGACTGATGTGCCAAGCAAGAGTGTTCAGGTGTTAGCCTTGCTAGATTTAATTACTTTTATTTATGATAACACTAGCAGTATAGCCCGGCGTTGCTCGGTTGTAATGAAAGCTTTAAAACTAATCCATGGTCCTGGAGCTCAGACTAAAGAATACTTGTGTGAAGTTTGGTGAGAATCGTATAAAAATTGTGGATTTGTATAAAGGACATACAGACAGATAAACAGACACACACACCAACATCTTGCCTTATATATATATATATATATATATATATATATTATCGATTTTCTGCACTATTGTAAGAACTGGAACCTTGAAATTTCTGAATATCATTTCTTATGTCTTTATCTATGAGTGTTTCAAATTTGATTATAATCAGACCACTCCTTCTATAACTCGATTTTTTCAATTATCGATTTTCGATATTTATCGGGGGTACCTCATCACAAAACCTAGCTAACAACACTCACAGACACTTATAGTCCAACTGTGTAAATTTTCAAGAAAATCGGTTCTGCCATTTTGGAGTCTATAGGTAACGGACACACACACACAAAGTTCCTATAAGTTTAGATTTAAAACAATGCACTGCTTAAAATACATTTGATTTTCTTCTTTTTAATTACTCACACTCTTGACGATGACAAGAACTTGAAAGCTTAAACCGAATACAAAATGCAATTATTTTTTTTAGCTATCAGGGAAGTAATTAAATAGAAATGAGTTCCACAGGCACAAAGTGTGAGAAAAGAAACTGTTGGAGTAGAAGTGGCAGTAAGATTTAACTATTTCAACAACAAAAGAGTGGGACCTACACAGCAACATAGCAGCACGCTTAAATTTATGCGGTCAAGGCACCAGTGAAAGAAGCTTACCAGAGCAGTTGCGATAAAAATATTTGTAGAAAAATCAGTGGGGAGATTCCTACTGAATCTTCTGCACAGTTTAAGTCTCAAGGCCATCTTCTGGTGAGTTCTCTTCTACTCCCATTGACCATGGAAACAAACACTGAAGTGACCCACTGGGTATACATCTGGTGCTTTCAGTATTAAATGTGATTATTATCAGTATTGCTTTGTTTGTTACCACAGAAACTTTTAGCCTGACGTCTGTCTTCATGACCATTATGGACATGTGCTTGAACTCTTGCTACCCCCAGTAGATAACAATCAGATATTCTAGCTATAAATTTAATGCTGTAAGGGAGCAATATCTAATGTCCCCACACTTTAAAAATAGAATATCTAATTTGTCTACCTCATTCAAACTCCAACTATTCATGTCATTTTTCTGTGAGAAACCAAGAAAATGTTCAAACTAACTCACTAGATGCCAGGGAGCAGCTGATAAGAGTTTGGGTTTTGCTATGATGGCACCATTCAGTGGTGCCACCTAACATTACATAAGATGTAGTTAGATGTAAATATATTCATAAAACAATGCTGGTGACTTGCAGAATCATATCAAGCCACCTCGAGTTTTTGCTAGACTTAAAAAATAATTACATTATTTGGACTATTGTCCTCATCTTTGTTGCCATTTGTATGACATTTCGGCCTTCAGGTGCTAGAAATTTTGAACCAAATCCTTTATCACAATCACTAGGGTATATGAACTCCATTCCTTGTAATAAAGGGTTCAGCTTGAAATTCCTAGCTTCTGAAGAAGGCCGGAGCGTACAATGGCTGAAACGTCATACAAATGGCAACAAAGATGAGGACAATAGTCCAAATAATGTAAATACTACCTCATCTCAGAAATATAGACAAATATTAAAAATGTTTAATCTCCAAAAATATTTTTCTTCTAGTTTTTGATGAATAAATAATTATTTTCATCTAATGGCATCGACATATTGAAACCATTTCATGACTGATGAAACACTTGGAGAAATTGATAAGGATTTCTGGTTTGACAGTATATAAATTTACCATTACATTGCTTCGTTTTTTTTCATTTCTAATCTTCACACCATATTGCTTTGCTTTCTTTGATAGATTTTTTTACTACCTCACAATAATCTTAAATTATTTTAAGTTTATGATAAAATTCTTTAACTCTTTATTTTTCTGTTAACCCTTTCTTAAAGGAGTTTTTCCCGAATTTCTACATTGAATTATCTCCCAGTTTTAAAGTAGGAATAAAAAATATTTGTTCTCAACAAAACCTGAATTCTCACTTCTTACCTCAAGAGGACATCTCGTATGAATGATACCTCATCCAATTTAGAAGACGGCTACAACTTACACAAAAATTATGAGACTTCTGTACCTACCTAATGCATTGACTGCAGTCGAGATCATAGTCAGTCAGTTAAGTGCCATACGTGATACACGCTTGGGCGATCATGTCTCAAAAGAGACATGACTGACTGGGCAGAAGATTATGCCGCAGTAGTCTGCCATTGCTTTTTGCAGTAGACTGGTTGCCAACCAAGGCTATAGAACCCAATCTGTCCTGTTATTTAACCCATAACTTGAAAGAATAGACAGATTAATACCTTCCCCAAGGGTATTTGCGCATAAGTGAAAGACATGAATGCAGCTGGAATTCGAACTTGGCTCCCCGATTTTTTGTTCCGAGCCGATATCCAATGCACCACAATGCACATTCTGAGATCATAGGCATCTACATAAAATTTAAATTAAGAGTTTTCCTTCATCTAGACTGGTCACCAACCATGCACAGAGAACCTAGTTTACTCTGGTATTTAACCTATACCTGGAGGTAGATTCAGACCTTCCCCAAGGGTGTTTGTATGAGCAAATGCAATTACCCCGACAGCTCTCCAAGCTGCTAACCCTTACATCACCTGCTCATTGGATTCTATACTATATATATATATATATATATATATATACACACACATGCACATATATGTATATATAACCAACATCTCCTTTTAACAAATATATTTAACAAATTGCCCAAAAATATCTTTATTCAATAAAAATCACCAATGGCTTCAACCACATCCTCCAGACGACTTCAGAATCTCCTGCAACTCTTCGGGATGGTCTTCTTGTTTAAGTTGGTAAATGCTGCCATAATCCTTTCCTTCAGTTCATCTTTGGTGTTACAAATGGTTTTGTCTCTCTCTTATCTGTGCTCTGTAGATAAGAGAATTGCAGTCTGGGAAGTTAGGTGGCCAAATGTAAAGGGTGATACAACTGCAGAAAATGTACAACAACCATAACTGCTTGTGTAACATGGTACAATGTCCTGTTGCCAGCATCCACCCTCTTGACCCAGAGTAGCACTACCTACACAAAGCACTAGATAGATAGATAGATCTTAACAGACTGAGATAGAAAGAGAGAGAGAGATCTTAACAGACTGAAAGATAGAGAGAGAGAGAGATCGAGAGAGATCTTAACAGACCGAGAGAGAGAGAGAGAGATCTTAACAGACCAAGAGATAGAGAGAGAGAGAGAGAGATCTTAACAGACCAAGAGATAGAGAGAGAGAGAGAGATCTTAACAGACCGAGAGATAGAGAGAGAGAGAGAGAGAGAGATCTTAACAGACCAAGAGATAGAGAGAGAGAGAGAGAGATCTTAACAGACCGAGAGATAGAGAGAGAGAGAGAGATCTTAACAGACCAAGAGATAGAGAGAGAGAGAGAGAGAGAGATCTTAACAGACCGAGAGATAGAGAGAGATCTTAACAGACCGAGAGAGAGAGAGAGATCTTAACAGACCGAGAGATAGACAGAGAGAGAGAGATCTTAACAGACCGAGAGATAGACAGAGAGAGAGAGAGATCTTAACAGACTGAGAGATAGAGAGAGAGATCTTAACAGACCGAGAGATAGAGAGAGAGAGATCTTAACAGACTGAGAGATAGAGAGAGAGATCTTAATAGACCGAGAGATAGAGAGAGAGATCTTAACAGACCGAGAGATAGAGAGAGAGATCTTAACAGACCGAGAGATAGAGAGAGAGAAATCTTAACAGACCGAGAGATAGAGAGAGAGAGAGAGAGATCTTAACAGACTGAGAGATAGAGAGAGATCTTAACAGACCAAGAGATAGAGAGAGAGAGAGAGAGAGAGATATTAACAGACCAAGAGATAGAGAGAGAGAGAGAGAGATCTTAACAGACCGAGAGATAGAGAGAGAGATCTTAACAGACCGAGAGATAGAGAGAGAGAGAGAGATCTTAACAGACCGAGAGATAGAGAGAGATCTTAACAGACCGAGAGATAGAGAGAGATCTTAACAGACCGAGAGATAGAGAGAGAGAGATCTTAACAGACCGAGAGAGAGAGAGAGAGAGATCTTAACAGACCGAGAGATAGAGAGAGAGAGAGAGAGATCTTAACAGACCGAGAGATAGAGAGAGAGAGAGAGAGAGATCTTAACAGACTGAGAGATAGAGAGAGAGAGAGAGAGAGATCTTAACAGACCGAGAGATAGAGAGAGAGAGAGAGATCTTAACAGACCGAGAGATAGAGAGAGAGAGAGATCTTAACAGACCGAGAGATAGAGAGAGAGAGAGATAGATCTTAACAGACCGAGTGAGAGAGATCTTAACAGACCGTGAGATAGAGAGAGAGAGAAATCTTAACAGACCGTGTGATAGAGAGAGAGAGATCTTAACAGACCGAGACAGATATTTGGAAGTCTCCACACTTTTATCCAGAAGTTTTCACTCTCTACACAAACATATATAGCCCATCCGTATATTGCAGGCTCTTTTGATAATGGGGAAAAAATAGAACTTTGTTGGGTGTTAAACTTGATAAATAATCAATTTACCCTTTTTTCCATTTATTGGATTATTCTGATGACATAAAAATAGAAATTTCTGGTATTTTTTCTTTTGAAGTTTGAATTTAAAAGATACTGATGGCTAATGTGTTTAATTGGCACATGTTTGTACCAGAAACATGGTGTTAAAGGAACACTAAAGGAACACTAAAACTGGTTCTGGCTTTGTGGAGAAATCAATTTTTGAAGCATGTTGAGATATGTATATATATTAAAAATTAGTTTTATTGATTATTACAGTGCTTGCTTATAACACAAATCAAAGTAGATTAATATTTGAGATTCATTTCATTCTAGAAGGGCCGAACATAAACAAGAAAAGTAGAGAAATCAGAATATTATGAATGTCTGGTATTTTACAAGATAGAATGCAATTTAAAATTATCTATATATTTTTTAAATGGAAGCAGAAAAACTGGTTTTTGTGTTACCTTATGAGAGGTGTGTGCTGTGGTGTAATCGATATTGGCTCGGAATGAGAAATTGGAGAACCTAGTTCAAATACCATTCAAATTTGTTTAATTCACTTACACACAAATACATTTGGAAAAGGTATGAATTCATCTCTTTTCCCTCCAATTATAGGTTAGATAGCAGGAGAGATTGGGTTCTTTAGCCTTGGTTAACCAGTTTACTGCAAAAAATAATAGCGACCTACTGTGGAAAAATCTTTTGCCTAGTCAGTCATGTCTCAAAATAGACATGATCGCCCAAGACCTATTTTCCAAATCACGAAACATAAAAAAAATATTTCTAAAATAATCTGATTTTCAAGGTAGGCATTTCTCACATCAAATGTTAGCATAATGCTATATTTTTACACTTACCTTCTCACTTGACCTTGTGCCATAATAAGAAAAACTTATTAAATTTTTAGATTAAAGACGCTATGAGGATCTCCTCAGTAGACCTAGCATATTAATAAACACAATATGAGAGCGAGCCATTAACAAATAAAGAAAGACAAATGAGAGTAAGTCTTCAACAGCAGCAGAAGTCAAAACATGACAGGCATCAGTTGTATCATTTATCAGCAGGCAGGTCAGGTTTAAAGCTCCAAGTTGGTTAGTACAGTACAATGGATTAAAGCATTGGTTTGTGAATTTGGTGACATAATGGTTGTGAGTTCAATCCCTGGGTTGGGCATTATGTACTTAGACTCAGTGGAAGAAAAAGAGCAATAGTTGAGCACAATTATAATTAAGAACTAAATGAGATATCCCTAGACTAAACTATCACCTGGTTCACACTCCACCCACATCTATTGAACAGGTGTAGAGGCTCATCCCTTGCTTCCTGTTTGGGATGTAGTTTCTGGCTTTCTCTTTTCCATTCTTTTTACCCTTACGTAGCCCCCTGCGCATCGGTGGCATTATAGCTTGGGGTGATATGATTAAAAAAAAAAAAAAAAATTATGGGCAGTGGAATGAGAACAATCTACCATTGTAGTGCAGAATTTGCTGTAGATTGATCTACACTTGAGGAAGGATGAAGAGTACAACAGCCGAAATATTGTGATAACGACAACAAAGATAAGGACAAGAGGTTTGAATACACGCTTGGGCGATCATGTCTCGAAAGAGACATGATTGACTGGGCAGAAGATTATCCCGCAGTAGGTTGCCATTGCTTTCTGTGGTAGACTGGTTGCTGACCAAGGCTATAGAACCCAATCTGTCCTGTTATTTAACCCATACCTGGAGGGAAGAGACGGATTAATACCTTTCCCAAGGGTATTTGCGCGTAAATGAAAGCAATGAATTCAGCTGGAATTCGAACTCGGCTCCCCGGTTTCTCGTTCCGAGCTGATATCCAATGCACCACAACGCACATCCATTGAATATAAATGGCGTAAATAAAGCAACTTTATGATATTTTCCACCAAACTCAAAGATCAGTGTTCAAACCTGAGTTTAACACTAATTTTCAAAGTAAACATCTCATTCCCACTTAAAAGAAAACTACAACAAAATCCTGCAACCTTTACACTTCTTTATTTCACCTTGTACCAGGCTAAACTTATTAAATCTCTGATTTAGAAGTCTATCATTATAAATAACCCAAAGGATATGACTTCCAAATGTATTATTATATTCTTCCTGTACAATGCCCAAGAGCCACTACAAGTAGAGCCTTACAGAAAAAGAGGTACGAGAGTATGAGTTTCTGAGGATATGTAGAGAAAACAATGGTTAACCCTAGACTTGAACAGGTTAAGATTGTAGTGATTAAGAAAGCATCCTCTTGGGAGAAAAAGTGTTCAAATGAAATTTACATCTTCCCAATGGAATACAAAGGGTGTTTTGCTATTTTTAAATAATTTAAAGTATTAAAACACTAAGTAAAAGTTTTTTTCTAAAATTTCCGTTCATAGTTTTTATCCTTAAGTTCTCTGGAAGAAATGCTTTTGGTCACAGATGTGTTTGGCAAGGAAGGATCAATAGCCTTTGGTAACTGAAGATTTTGCTATCTACCATTATATCTATGTTATTGATATATTCCAGAAATTAAGTGCACTGTCAAGGAAAGAGATTATATTAAAAAATTAAAAAATACAGTTCAAACTAATGCAATGTAATATCATCTACCAATTTATAAAGAAATAAATATAAATCATTTTTTTAATTCACAAATTTATAAACATTTACTAAATTATTAAAATATGTGAAAAATCTCTCAGGAAATCCTTATTTACAAATTTAATAAAGTTTTAATTGATTTCCAATTAACCTGTGTTTTGCTAATCAAATATTTATCATCTACCAATTTATAAAGAAATAAATATAAAAGCAATTTTTTATTCACAAATTTATAAACATAAATTATTAAAATATGTGAAAAATCTCTCAGGAAATCCTTATTTACAAATTTAATAAAGTTTTAATTGATTTCCAATTAACCTGTGTTTTGCTAATGTAATATTTATCATCTACCAATTTATAAAGAAATAAATATAAAAGCAATTTTTTTATTCACAAATTTATAAATATAAATTATTAAAATATGTGAAAAATCTCTCAGGAAATCCTTATTATTTACAAATTTAATAAAGTTTGAATTGATTTCCAATTAACCTGTGTTTTGCTAACTGTAGTAATAAAATAAACACATACCATCTCCCCTCTTGCTTGTAACTATCCACCATAATAAAGTAAACGTTTCCAGCACTGAAGCTGAATCAGTCAAATAAAGCTTCATAAGCTTCTACTCAGGGTTGCTGCTCTGTTACACCAAACATTCCAATAAACAATAAATATTGCTTATTATTTTTGTTGCAAATTTGCAAGACCAAAGAAAATACATTATTTAAATTGTTCAGACTGTTGTCCTCATCCTTATTGCCATATTCATATTTCGGCCGTTGTATGATCCAGCCTTCTTCAGGTGATTGGAATTTCAAACCGTACTCTTTATTTCGATCACTGGGGTATATTGTTTTTGTTCCATGAGCCATGCAACTTCCAGATGTTTTCCAATCCCCAAAAGAAGCCAAGAATGTACAACCACCAAAATGGCATGAATATGACAATAAAAGTAAGGACAACAGTCCGAACAAAGTAAATAATGTATAAATTTACTTTCATCATACGTCTAGGTTTTATTACAATTCTAATCATCACTTTTTAAAACAAATCATCATTGCTGATGAGTGAAGGTAATTAAAATAATAGTGGTGTCAAAGGAAAAACCATTCTTTTTAACAAGTAAAATTTGAAGAAACAATTTTTGGCACAAATATATTCTGTAACTTAAAACTTTATAGTGCTCAAAAAATGTCATGTCTAAGAGCTTACAATAAATTTCAGCATTAATCTTGATTGCATCATCAATTTCATAGTACAAATATAATTTTAACATCGACAAAAAAAATTGCATCACCTTCCCTCTGAAAAGAAAGGACTATATATAAACTATAAGAAAACTGCGTACATGATCATCAGTAAAAAGAGGAGCCAAAAATCTGAGTTACAAGTCAGTTAAACTAAAATCAAGCAGGTGCAGAAATTTAGATACCTGAGAAGTGTTTTAACAGATGGCAGAGAGTGCAATACAGCGCTTCAAAAGAGGTTTGGCATGGCCAAGGATGCACAAGTAGAGTATTAAGAGAGAGGAAAATTTCACAGGAAACAAAGAAGAGAGTACTGGATTGTTATGTGATGTCTGTCCTTCAATATGGCAGCGAATGCTGGACGATCTCATCAAAGATGGAAGAAAGACTTGAACCAACTGAAATGTGGTTCTACAGAAGGATGCTGAGGATACTGTGGATGGAACACGTAAGCAACAAGGTTTTGGAGAGAATGAACATGAGAAGGAAACTGATATAATATCAGGAAAAGATGTGAAGAAGTATTTGCGCATAAGTGAATACAATAGATTCAACTGGAATTCAAACTCGGCTACCCGGTTTCTCGTTCCGAGCCGATATCCACTGTACCACAACACACATTTAGTAATAACAGAGTAATATAATCTTTAAAAAATTTTAGATATTCTACAAATCCATGGGTAATAAATATTTTGCAGCTAAGCTGCCACTCTTCAGATCCAAACTGTAGAACAGTTAATGTTTTAAAATATTAACTGTTGTACAATTTGGATCTGAAGAGTGGCAGCTTAGCTACCAAATATTTAATACCCATGGATTTGTAGAATATCCAAAATTTTTTTAAAATATATATATATATATATATATATATATATATAAACTTATTTATAACTGGAACTTTGTGTGTGTGTGTGTGTGTGTGTGTCCGTTACCTATAGACTCCGAAATGACTGAACCGATTTTCTTGAAAATTTACACAGTTGTACTATAAGCGTTTGTGAGTGTTCTTAGCTTGGTTTTGTGATGAGGTACTCCCAATAAACATTGAAAATCGATAATTGAAAAAAAATCGCTTTATAGAAGGAGTGGTCCAATTTTAATCAAATTTGATACACTCATAGACAAAGACATAAGAAACGATATTCAGAAGTTTCAAGGTTGCAGTTCTTACAATAGTGTGGAAAATCGATAATATATATATATATATATATATATATATATATATATATATGTATATATGTATAAAAGGCAAGATGTTTGTGTGTGTATCTGTTTATCTGCCTGTATGTATATTTTCAGCCCTTTTATTTTAGTTTTTGCTTCGGGTTTGGCTCTAAGTTGGTATAATTGTAGTTCTTAGTCTCAGCCATGATACCATTTACTCAGAGGACTTATTTAGCCTTCAAAATTCAGTTTACGACGAAAAAAACTTTTTTAATATCGATACCAGAAAATCAAAATTTGACTTACATCCATTCATTTTTCTTTCAGTCTACGGTTTCGCTTTAACTGGAAACAACTACTGCTTTTTAGTCTTTCGTGCCAACATCCAAAGAGTCTTAGCTCCAGGACCATGGATTAGTTTTAAAGCATTCATTACACCTGAACAATGCCTGGCTATACTGATTGTTTTTATATAGTCAAAAATTGAAAAAGGAATATCAATATCCAAATTATTATGCAAGATATTAAGAATGGTTCAAGTGACTTATCTGGTTCACCAACTTAAGTGTTTCACATTGTAACACACATCAGGGACAGATGCTTGATAAATCTATTAAACTCATATTTATACTCTCTTTGGGCAGCATCAATTGCCATCTTCTATCTCTTTGAATCCCATCTATTTCTTATCCTTTCTTCAACACCCACAGTACCATTTTTTCTCACTGTAACCCCCTGCACAACAGTGGCAGTCCTGCCGTACTAGGGGTGAAATGATCAAAAAAGTTTAATTTTAACACACTTTCAATGTGAAACTCTTGAATTGGCTAAGCAGGTAAAAAAAAACACTTTTGAACTTTTCTTAATTTATCAAACATTATAGTTATACATCGAGTACTTTTTGTCAGTTCTACCAAACTGAAAAATCACATAAAATTCTAATTTTCAAATATTTATTGATTGTATTATTATTTGTCATAATAGTAGTATTAGTGTGAATATTATTATTTTTAATAATAATAATAATATTATTAATTTTTTATTTATTTACGATATTATGCATAATGTTCGAGTCACATAATAAAATCTCACACACACCAAAAGGTGATTATAAATATTCATAATAAAAAAAGTTATAAAGTGAAATTTCCCTGGGATATTTAACCAATAAATTAATATTTAACCAATAAATTAATAATCTTAAAAACTGACCAACATGAATTGGATCACAGCAATTTTATAGCAAAAATAGTGACTTGCATAATCTGAAATAAAGTGTATACATTTATATGCACACACATTTTCATTCTGCCTCCTACCAAGCACCCATAGCTCAGAAGTAGAATCACCGACTGACGCCAATTCAGTTGGGTTTCAGTCCTGGGCAAAAAGCAATCAGCTGTCTAAGCATACTGATGAGCTGTGATACAGCAAGACAGATCTGTCTGCAGATGACTATATATATATATATATATATATATATATATATATATATAGAGAGAGAGAGAGAGAGAGAGAGAGAGAGAGGTGAACAGCAGAGAAAGGTAGATAGATATGAACAGACTGAGAAAGGTAGATAGATATGAACAGACTGAGAAAGGTAGATAGATATGAACAGACTGAGAAAGGTAGATAGATATGAACAGACTGAGAAAGGTAGATAGATATGAACAGACTGAGAAAGGTAGATAGATATGAACAGACTGAGAAAGGTAGATAGATATGAACAGACTGAGAAAGGTAGATAGATATGAACAGACTGAGAAAGGTAGATAGATATGAACAGACTGAGAAAGGTAGATAGATATGAACAGACTGAGAAAGGTAGATAGATATGAACAGACTGAGAAAGGTAGATAGATATGAACTGACTGAGAAAGGTAGATAGATATGAACTGACTGAGAAAGGTAGATAGATATGAACTGACTGAGAAAGGTAGATAGATATGAACTGACTGAGAAAGGTAGATAGATATGAACTGACTGAGAAAGGTAGATAGATATGAACTGACTGAGAAAAGTAGATAGATATGAACTGACTGAGAAAAGTAGATAGATATGAACTGACTGAGAAAAGTAGATAGATAGATAGATAGATAGATAGAATGTATGCATTTTTATACACCAAGAACAATTTTAACACAATCTATGACAAAAACTTGTCATCGACTTTCCTTGAAGTGGAAAATATATATATATCATCTAGAATATCTGTTATTTTTGTAAGGTAAATTCCAACAGAGACAAACTCAAGTAGAATTCAATGTTAAATTTTTTATTAAATTTAACAGAGTAATATAATCTTAAACAAATTTTGGATATTCTACAAATCCATGGGTAATAAATATTTCACAGCTAAGCCCCTGCTCTTCAGACCCAAATCATACAACAGTTAATATTTTAAAACATTAATTGTTGTATGATTTGAATCTGAAGACTGCCGGCTTAACTGCGAAATATTTATTACCCATGGATTTGTAAAATATCCAAAGATTTTTAAGAGTACATATATATACTAGCAGTTTAGCCCGGAATTGCTCAGGTGTAATGAAAGCTTTAAAATTAATCCATGGTCCTGGAGCTCAGACTCAACCTAAAGAATATTTGTGTGAAGTTTGGTGAGAATCGGATAAAAATTGTAGATTTGTATAAAGGACATAAAGACAGATAAACAGACACACAAACATTTTGCCTTTTTATATATATATATATATATATATATATATATATATATATATATTATCGATTTTCTGCACTATTGTAAGCACTGCAACCTTGAAACTTCTGAATATCATTTCTTATGTCTTTGTCTACGAGTGTATCAAATTTGATTAAACTCGGACCACTCCTTCTATAACCCGATTTTTTTTATTTTCAATTTTCGATATTTATCGGGGGTAACTCGACACGAAATCTAGCTAAGAACACTTGCAGACGCTTATAGTACAACTGTGTAAATTTTCAAGAAAATCGATTCAGCCATTTCAGAGTCTGTAAGGTAACAGACACACACAAACACACAAAGTTCCATTTATAAATAAGTTTAGATAGATTTATATATATATATATATATATATATATATATATATATATAATGTTTCTACTTCGTCATAGGTTTTCTTAATATATATATATATATATATATATATTTGTCATTTAACAGTATAGTAGGGTCAGTTGGGCACCATGACAAAAGTCATCATACCAGAATTTTGATAATGGCATACTGTACTGCTGGGCATTCCTGGTAGAAGCTCCAATATGAACATTTTGCAGTATTTTGGTGTCAATCTGAGGACATAGCAGATGATTTGTAAAAAGTTAATGTAGTCTAATGATGATTACAAAGGTAAGGAAAATTACTTCAGGTAAGAAAAGAACTTCAGGATTTGTTGATGAGGGCCTCAGACTCAACAAGGAGGCCTACATCAAGTGCGTTGAGAAGGTAGTATTGCCCTGGGTGCTGGAAGATCCTATGTCTGACAACAGGACACTGCACTATGCCACACAAACAAAACCCAGTCATAGACAATTTCTACAACTACATCATCCCTTACATCTGGCCACTTAACTCTCCAAACTGCAACCCCATTTGTTATTATGGGTGAAGCCCAGGTGAGCGAGTGACCAACAAAAAACTCCTTTTAACACCAAAAATTAGCTGAAGGCAAGGATTATGGCAGCATTCACCAACTTAAACAAGGTGATAGGTCAGAAGAGTTGCAAAAATTTCTGAAATCGTCTGGAGGCTGTGGTTGAAGCCAATGACGATTTTATTGAATAATAAATGTATTGTACTGTTTTAGTATTTCGAGATATTTTTATGTTATTTTGTTAAATATATCTGTTAAAAATAAAATGAGATGTCAATGTTATTTTCATTTTTGCGTCATTTAGACAATTTATCCATCGCATCCTGAAGCGTGACTTTATAGTATACGAAAAAAAAAACTGATAGAAAACTGATAACATTAATTACTATTTTTTAGTGTGAAGAAGTCCTTTCTTCGAACGAGACGTCTTTTTTAAGTGTTTTGCATTCCAAAAAATTAATAAAGCTATGTTAATATCGCTAATTAATATTTAGGTGTTCTCTAAGACATTTATTACCAATTTTTAAGACCCTCCACAAAACAGCTTCCTACTTTAATTTTATTTTATCTCATATTCTTTCCCACGACATTTAAAAACTACAAAATATAAATGTCCAAAGACTGATCGCTAGAACTAAGGGCACGTCATATGTTTTTAATCAGCTTCTTCCTTGCTCTTTGAAAATATCTCCTTAACTCGAACAACCTAGTGTCTCACACTCTTCTACTGAGAGATGAGCTTGTTGTCACTTGTTATCACTTAGCTAGCACATGTCGGTAATTTGGATAGATCAGTTTTTTATTCATTAATTCGCACAAACTAAAAATCTTGTTTTTTTTTATTCACATTTAAATAAAAATTTATGAAACCAATCGGAGTAGCGATTATTTATTTAGGAGTCTTAAATTAAGACAAATAATAATTTTCGTGTTTGTTGTTGACAACTGAATAGAACATGTTTAGTTTGTCAAATCAATTTCGTTCAGTTTGAGAAAGGTTCTTCAAAGAAATCACATTTCAAAGCTTGTTGCAGTTTAGAAAAATAAATGCTTTTTTTGTTGTTTTGTTTTGATTTCGTTGTTTTTGCAGTCTTCATTTTCAGTCCCAGACTTGTTGGCCGAAACAAACCATGCATCTGATTTTTATGTTCCCATTTCTCAAAGAGACAAAATACGGCAAGCACCGCAAATCGAATAAACATGGAATTCTTTCTTGTTGTTGCTGACAAACTCAGAGAAAAAGAATCTGAAAAATCCAAAGTCCAAACTAACCAAAAAAATGTGAAAACTAAAAGAGTTTTTTTATCGTTATTAAAATTTAATAAACAAAAAAATACATTCATATTTTTTTTATTTTTTAGTCACAGCAAGAAGAAAGCTGACAAGACTTTGTTTTTAAGTAAAAATTGTGTGAAAAAAGAAAGTAAGGCTAAAATAAATATTTACATTTTGTTTGATGATTTTTTTGTGCTTCCTTTTCTTTTTAATTTTATTTTTTACAAATTAAATTTTTCAGTTTTTTTTTTTGTTTTTTTTTCCATTTTGATTTTATTGAGTTTTTTTTTTAATTATTTTAAACTAAAACAAAAAAAAAACACTTCAACATAAAAAAAAACTGTATGTGGGAACAGTTCCTGTTTAATTCCCCACCTCCACTTAAATTATTTAATATTTTTTAATGTCCGTTTGTGCCGTGCTCAGGAATTTCCTCACATGTGAACCTATTTTGACACTTTCACTTTTAGTCTTTTTAGAAAAGGATATTTTCATTCAATTTCTAAGTTTCTTTTTACTTTTTTTTTTTTCATTTCAATATTTTTTCTAGCAGTCAGTCCATTAATAATAATTTTTTGTTTGTTTTGGGTTTTTTTGTTGTATAAAATTATTCTTTGCAGACTTACGGGTCGAGAAGTCTGGCAATCGTTTCTCAAGCGCCGGGTTGGTAAAGCTCATTGCTAATATCGCTGTTTATGCGGACGGAACAAAGTGAAAAGAGGACTATGATGTATCAGAATACTCGGGGGAAAAATAATAAAAATGTGTCATTTTTATTATTTTCCCTGGAGGATTCTGTTTTATTTTTTTTAATTAAAATCTTCGAGTCGAAAAATAACCGCCCATCCCAAAAATGTCAACTTATTTTTCTTCTTAGTTCGTAAATAATTAAAGTGAAATCAAACGGTGTTTTATTTTATTTTTTTAAGTAGCTGCTAACATTGGTAACTGTATCAACAAAAAAAACTTTATTATTTTTACACAAACATAACTCGTTAATAACTTAGGTCATACACACTGGTTACTGGTGCAGAAAGAAACTAAAAAAAAAGCATTAACTGAGCCTGAAACAGTAAGTAAACAAGAATTAAAAAGAGAAATATTTGATTACTGGGTATAACTAAAAAAATAAAATAAATTATAAAATACTTACTTTCTTCCATGATCTTCAGGGATTAACTTCAGGGTAGCAGCTACAACAACAAAACGTGGTATATGTTCTGTCTTGGAAGTCTTATTATTATCCAGCCAAATTTGACAGAATAGATCGGGCAATAGTGCCCGGCTCCTCATGCCGATAATCCTAACAATGCGTCCACTGAGATCGTCAAAGAAAGCTGAATATGCAAAGGCCGATCGCTCTTCGGTCACACGCTGCCACACCTGGTCTTTTTCAGCAATTATTTTCTTCAGATGCGGGCAGTCTTCTTTTGGGGGAGGTAACACTGTTTGCGACAGGGGAGTTTTCTTTGTCGATGTCATCTGGTCCTCAAAGAGAATATCATCGAGATCATCTTCAATGGTGACATGTTTCACAGAGATGTTAATGCGGTTGAGAAATTCAACATCAGCATAAGTGGCATTGTCAGACTTTGGCGAAGGATCCTTCAACTGATCCCTCTTTTCTTTAAATTGATTTTTATTATCGTTACTACTACTATTAAAATCTCGTCCTAGAACATCTTTTTTAGGAGATGTCGTTTTTTTAGACTCTAGAAGATTCGTGGACTGACCACTTCTATCGCGACTGTTGATATTACGGATTTCCTTGACAATTTGGAGCCATATCAAAGGAAGTCCAAGCAGTAGAAAAGTGGCCAAAATTATGCGCCTAAACGAGATCCTCATGTTTATGAGAGGAAAAGAAAAAAGAAAGCCCACTTTCTCTGCGAGCCTGTTAGTGAATTTTATTCCGACAACCGCCTTTTCTATTCGGACTGTTTCTCTCCAAAAGTGGCCTGGTGTAAATTCAGTATCGTGAAGAAATAAGAAAAGGGGGGATCCGCCTGGGTGCGTGATGCAAGAAAGGATGGCATCTGTAAAAATGTGTGCAATCCGTTCTCGGCTTTGCCAAATCTTTTTGCTAACGAGAGTATTGGTTGTGTCGATTTACGTATCATGTGTGTGTGTTGTTATTTGGTGTGAACATTTGGAAATAACTGTGTTTATTCAAATGGGGCTTGAAAAAAAAATAAAAAGATATGAATGAAGTTTAACCAACCGTGTCTGTAAAGAAATTTGTGTGAGATATAGCATTGGGAGCCGTGTTTCTCGTATTCTGTTTTTCTTGTTGTAGTTTGTTGCTGATTGTCGAGTATTCCTTCCTTTTCTTTTCATCGGTTTGTATTTGTGAAGAATGAAACTCTAGTGATGATATGTAGAATATATAAAGAGAATTGGAGTTTTTCTTGCTAGCAATTATTCCTCGGTCACTATGTAATCACACCTGCTTCGTACATTGCCTGTCACTAACTTCTTCCTCCGTGTGATCGGTGCGTGTGTGTCTTTTGTTGTTGTTAGACAGACACTGCCAGACTACAACATAGGGAGGGAAAGAGGCTCCTCGCACTAACCAAGCGTCTCTACAAGCAGATGCTTGCCCCTCTTTCTCCCTATATAGCCTATATCTCTCCCTCTCTCTCTATATATATATCTATCTCTATCTTTGCCTCTTTAATCTATATTTATCTATCACTCCTCCTCTCTCTCTCGCAATATATATATATATATATATATATATATATATATATATATATATATATATATATTTCCCTCTTTAATTTATATCTATCACTCTCCCTATTTCTCTCTCTATATATATAATATCTTTCCCTCTTTAATCTATATTTATCTATCACTCTCCTCTCTCTCTATATATATATATATCTTTCCCTCTTTATCTATCTATTACTCTCCCTATTTCTCTCTCTCTCTCTCTCTCTCTCTCTCTCTATATATATATATATATATATATATATATATCTTTCCCTCCTTAATCTATCTATCACTCCTCTTTCTCTCTCTCTCTAATGGTCCTATCTTTCCCTCTTTAATCTATATCACTCGCCCTCTTTCTCTCTCTCTCTCTCTCTCTCTATATATATATATATATATATATATATATCTTACCCTCTTTAATCTATATATCTATCTATCACTCTCCCTCCCTCTCTCTCTATATATATATTTCCCTCTTTAATCTATATATCTATCACTCTCCCTCTTTCTTTCTCTCTCTCTCTATATATATATATATCTTTCCCTCTTTATATATCTATCTGATCACTCTCCCTCTTTCTCTCTCTCTCTCTATATATATATCTATCTTTCCCTCTTTAATCTATATATCTATCTATCACTCCTCTTCTCTCTCTCTCTCTCTCTATATATATATATATATATATATATATATCTTTCCCTCTATCTATCTATCTATCTATCTATCTATCTATCTATCACACTTCCTCTTTCTCTATCCCTCACATACACACTATCTTTCTGTAACTGTGTATCTTTCACTTTCTCTATTTCCCCCTCCTATGCATCTCTTCTCTTTCTCTTTTTCATAGTCTCTCTCACTTCTTGCCTGTTCTTACTTTCATTTCAGTTTATCTTTTTCCCCAGCGCCCTTTCTTTGTCTTCTCCATTTCTATTTTGCTATATGTTTTTCTTCTTTCCCCACCTTACTTACTTCCACCACACACTCTCTCTCTCTCTCTCTCTCTCTCTCTCTCTATTTCATTTCACGGTCTCTCTTTCCCCTCTTTCTCTCTCAATCTGTCTCTCCATATCCCCCTTTTTTCTGCTGTTTTAATTTTCTCTTTCTTTCAATTCTTCCCTTTGTTGTTTTGTTTTCCTCGCTTTCTATTTTGTTTATTTTTTTTATTATCATATATGTGTGCGTGTGTGTGTGTGTGTGCGTGTGTGTGTGTGTGCACACGCGTGTGTAAAAAAACCGAAACGAAAACGACCCACGGGCGTTGTGTTACTAACTACTTTTAGTAACTACTACTACAAAGCACACGCGCCTCGATTGGGATACTAAGCGAGTAAGTTTACCATTACTACTGTGTGTGAGTGAGTTCGATCTTCACAGGTTTCTCCATATTTGGGGCCTTGAGCCAAAATTAAGCTAACCGTAAAAAATGTATTTAAAGGAGTGACTGAAGGTTTAGACACGGAATAATGGCTCATTGGTTAGCGAACCTTGTTTTACGCACGCACAAAAAACTAAAAAAGGAGCAGTTAATGATGTGTGTATGTTTACAAGTTCGGTCGTGGTATTTATAAAATCCATTTAAGAATTTATCTTCATGTTATTGTTAAATTATTGATTCTTTCTTTCGACAAAACATTAAGTAAAAAAAGACTAGTAGTTTTTTCGGTTTGATAATTTAATTTGCCTTGCGTATTTGTGTGAATAACAAAAAAAAAAAACAGAATTATTTAAACTAAACACGAGGCGAAATTTTAAAATTATGCCTAATTTTTTTTACGCCCAAAAATCAAACTAACATTTGCATAGAGAAAAATCAAATAATCTTCTAAACCAATTTCTTGTGCCCTGTCAGTGTCATTGAGGCACCAAGTAAGTCTTTATGGAAATAAATTTACTAAATGTACAATCGGCGCACTAATCACAATTACAACTCACACTCTAGTGTAGTTAATATAAGAAAACAAAAGAAAACTGAGTAACAAAAAAGTCAATCAGCCTTGGAGATACGGCCACACCTGAAGGTTTAGAGTTACGAATAAATATGAGCACATGCTGAGAAAACACTAACGAATGAAATAACAGCCAATAAAAATGCACAATTTCTATGACGTCATAATCCTCAGAGAGATTGGTCCTAGCCTGACCTGTAGAGATCAAAAGTCAGAATTTTACGACTGACTTACTTTTTCTGTTTATTTTTCTTCTATTTTAAATAATAGTTTTAAAAGAAAATATATTTACTTAGTGCATAGTGTTGATCTGTGTGTGTGTGTGTGTGTGTGTGTGTTTGTGTGTGTGTGTGTACTGACCAGTACCCAAAAATAATGATTGCCTGATGATTGCGCCTACCATGAAACAGTCTGTCGCCTCTGAGTGTTGACTTCAATGTTCACTCTTTTATATTTACATACACTCTATCTCTGATATTAAGCACTTTATCCTATAAATGTAGCACACCTTAAAACTATATTTCTTCATATATATATATATATATATATATATATATATATATTATTATTATTATTATTATTATTATTATTAATAATAATAATTACATTATATATATATATATATATATAATGTAATAATATATGTGTGTGTGTGTTTCTTAAAAATAAAGTACTACTTAACCATTGAAATGAATTAGCAGTATTATGTAAACTCTGTAAATATTTCACTTTAAGATTTAATTAATTATAATGTTCATTTATAGCTTATGCTCTAATATTTCATAACAATTTTTTTATTCAAACTTAATGACCTACACAATACTTTTTTTGTTTTTCATAACTCCATTATACCTTAGTATACCATAGTTACTTAATTCAAATTTTAACTTAAACAATTTAGCCCATTGAACAAATTAAGTAGTATAAAAATTAATTTCTTTGAAACCACTTTCCACACATCTCAATAATGTGTTCCTAATATGTATTTTCTCCAGACAAATAAAAAGTGGCATTCTATCATTACATAATTCAACAACTCACCTTCATACAGCCTAAATGTATTTATATATTATATATGTATTTATAGTTCAACTTAATTCTCACTTTTGATTGAGTAATACAGACACACCCATAATCATATTGTTTAACCTCCTTCAACCACCTTTTCTTCACTTTTTAAATAACCATGAATTCATTTTATATTTTCCAAGATAAATCATTTTCACCATTTCTTTCCAAATATCACCTGAAGAAGAACAATGTTCTGAAACATGAATTTTTTCATGTAGTGATATAATGCTTTTAAAATATTGTAATAACAAAATTACAATATATATATATATATATATATATATATATATATAATTTTATTATATATATATATATATATATATGTAATTTTGTTATATATATATATATATATATATATATATATATGTAATTTTGTTATTACAATATTTTAAAAGCATTATATCACTACATGAAAAAATTCATGTTTCAGAACATTGTTCTTCTTCAGGTGATATTTGGAAAGAAATGGTGAAAATGATTTATCTTGGAAAATATAAAATGAATTCATGGTTATTTAAAAAGTGAAGAAAAGGTGGTTGAAGGAGGTTAAACAATATGATTATGGGTGTGTCTGTATTACTCAATCAAAAGTGAGAATTAAGTTGAACTATAAATACATATATAATATATAAATACATTTAGGCTGTATGAAGGTGAGTTGTTGAATTATGTAATGATAGAATGCCACTTTTTATTTGTCTGGAGAAAATACATATTAGGAACACATTATTGAGATGTGTGGAAAGTGGTTTCAAAGAAATTAATTTTTATACTACTTAATTTGTTCAATGGGCTAAATTGTTTAAGTTAAAATTTGAATTAAGTAACTATGGTATACTAAGGTATAATGGAGTTATGAAAAACAAAAAAAGTATTGTGTAGGTCATTAAGTTTGAATAAAAAAATTGTTATGAAATATTAGAGCATAAGCTATAAATGAACATTATAATTAATTAAATCTTAAAGTGAAATATTTACAGAGTTTATATGTTGTTCTAAATTGTATTGTGTGGAACTAGGGTCCTGGGCATGACGGTAACCTGCATCCGGCAGTAAGGCCTCTGATTAGGAGGTTGTGAGGAGCATGGAACCACCTCTTAATTGCTGTTGTTCTCAGGTTCACCCTGACCCGGAGTGGTAGCACCTGTTAGGGTCCTAGCTATGGGCAAATAGTTAACCCACAAACTGGGGTCAAAACTCTATGAAATTATAAAAATAGACTTGTATAGAAAAATATACATTTTTGAAGGAAACATATTACCGACAATACATTTTTGAAGAAAAAATTATTGCCATAACACATTTTTGAAAAATTATTCTCAACAAAACATTTTTAAATACAAAACTAGAAGACATTTTAAGTTTTCTAAAATAAAAAAGAATAAAAACAAAAGATTTTCATTAAGATCTGAGTAAATCAACCTTCTCACTATAACCAAAAATTAAGAAAAATACCTTAAAACCACACCTTTTTGGCATTAAATGACCCACAGAGGTGTTGATATGCCTTTAAACAAAATTCAAACAAACAAAAATTGTGTGGAACTAATAAAAATTTTAGACTGTGATAGAAAAAATGTATTGGTGAGTCCATGTTGGGCTGTCTTTTAAAAGACTATGATTTTTCTAATTGCTCACACTCAATGAAATATGTATTAATGGCAAGATTTCAGTCTTTTATAGTTGAAGTGGCTAGACATAACCATATGTTCTATGCATACAGTTTCTTTTTTACAATTCTTACTTGTGACAATCTCTTCTGGTTTGAACTTCTAAAATGTAATGGTAATGTTAGTCGTTAACTACTAACTTCTTAATTCCTGTTCTTTTTTTTGTTCTTGCTCCTTAGTAATGGTTTTTTGTTTCTCATGTTTTTTCACATTCAGTAACCTCCTGGCTTTGTTGCCTTGCTTGAAGTGAAATCATCAAAGAAATATATATATATATATATATATATATATATATATATATATATATATATATTCTTATCATCTTATATGTTTTTATTTTAGTTTTTATTTTCTTATTTGCCGGGTTAGGTTTTTGTGAATCCCATTCGTGTAGAATCCTTTGTTGAATAAAGACGGAAGCTGAAGATGGCTCGCCTGAAATAGGCCTATACTTCTGAATTACCATGAAATAACGCATCTGTCTTAATTTTTCTTATATATATATATATATATATATATATATAGTTAATTAGTTAGTTAATGGTCATAATTAGATTAGACCAGAATACATTTGTATTAAAAAGTGTTTAATACAATTATATTGAAGAACATTTGAATATTTTTCATTTAGAAACAAGTTATTTCTGCGACCTAGGTTTCTACCTTTTGGTGTCTTCATGCGATTTATAATAACTCTCTCTCTCTCTTTCTCTCTCTCTCTCTCTCTCT
This sequence comes from Ascarosepion bandense, assembly GCA_037127315.1. Taxonomy (NCBI): domain Eukaryota; kingdom Metazoa; phylum Mollusca; class Cephalopoda; order Sepiida; family Sepiidae; genus Ascarosepion; species Ascarosepion bandense. The sequence continues at coordinate 4,421,509 of JBBBDQ010000350.1, read as the reverse complement.
CTCTCTCTCTATATATATATATATATATATATATATATAAATTGACAATGGGGATTAGCTAGCCAACCTTGTAGATGGGCATTCTCTGATATGAATGGTTGTGCCATGTATATATATATATATATATATATATATAAATGGCACAACCATTCATATATATATATATATATATATATATATATATATGCAGTACTGTGCAAAAGTATTAGGACAAGAACTATTTTATCTTTTATGAGGCATCAAAACAAAGTTTAAAATCACTCCACATGTTCTAACACTTTTTCACACTACCGGTAGTGTGCAAAAGTATTAGGTCAAGGGTGATTTTCCCAAAAACCTCACTGAAATTCAAATACTGGGTGAAAAGCCAAACCTTTGTAAGAATTAGTTAACTAAAAAGGAAGAGGAATGAAGGCTTCGGAATTTGAATTGGCCCCCACAAAGCCCTGATCTAAATCCTATTGAACATGTATGGGATATTTTGGATAAAAAAATTATAAAACTCATGTTACTTTGCAAGATACATTTTGGAAACAAATACAAGCTGCTTGGCAAGAGATACCAATAGATATATTGAAGAAGTTTGTGATGTCAATGCCTGACAGAATGAAGGCTGTGATCAAAGCAAAAGGCTATTATACTAAATATTAAATTTATTTTGTAACAAGTATTTTTTTCTTATTAAAGCTTTTGTTGAGTAAATCAAATAAAATTACTTTAATTAAATTGTTTATATTCTGTCAATATGCCTCATAAAAGATAAAATAGTTGTTGTCCTAATACTTTTGCACAATACTGTATATATATATATATATATATATATATATATATATATATATATATATAGTTATGAATTAATTGTACATTGTGACACATAAATTTCTATGTTTCAAGATAGATTCTCATCATCAGGCAATGTTGCTGTTGGCTGTGCTGTTGGATTTACATTTAAATGACAAAACAGCAACATAGAAATTTCCGTGTCGCAATGTACAATTAATTCATAACTATATAATTATATTAAGCTCTATAATACTTATTATGTTGAGCACTGTTCATAATAAAATAAATGCTGGGGCACTCAAAATAAAAAACAACCTTGAGTCCTCTTCACCTGGAAGCTGTACTGATGAGCTGTGATACAGTGAAACAAATCTGTCTGCAGATGACTATAGTAGTATATATATATATATATATATATATATATATATATATATATATTTTTTTTTTTTTTTTTTTAATCATCTCACCCCAAGCAAGGCATTCCACTGCCACTATTGCGCATGGGGCTACATAGGGGAAGGTAAAGAGAAGGGGTGGTTAGACATAGGGAATGTCAGGAGGAAGGTGACAGATGAGTAAGGATAGCGAGGATGAGGATACACACACACACACACACACACACAGACATATATATATATATATCTATAGGGTGGCTGAAAAGTAACTCCACATTTTAAAATACTTATAGTTTATTTGGATGTGCATTGTGGTACAATGGATATCGACTCGGAATGACAAATCGAGGAACCAAGTTTGAATTCCATTTGAATTACTCGCATTCACTTACACACAAATACCCTTGGGAAAAGTATTAATCTGTCTCTTCCCTCCAGTTATGTGTTAAATAATAGGACAGATTGGGTTCTATAGCTGTAAACCAGTCTACCGCAGAAAGCAATGGCAACCTACTGCAGGGTAATCTTCTGCCCAGTCAGTCATATCTCTTTCAAGACATGATCATCCAAAGCCTGTATCATGCATGGCACTGAACTGACTAACTGAATATAATAGTTGAAAACATGATTAAGGTTTCTACTGGGCATAAAGTGGGGGATCAGTTTAATATTGTTACAAAGTAATAAACTGATCCCCTACTAAATACTACTTAATAATATAACACATCTCTTCCCCTTCTAGCTATGAGTCAAATAATAGGACAGATTGGGTTCTATAACCTTTGCTGGCAACCAGTCTACTGCAGAAAGCAATAGCAACCTACTGTGGGTTAATCTTCTGCCAAGTCAGTTATGTCTCTTTCCAGACATGAACGCCCAAAGCATGTATCATGTATGGCACTTAACTGACTGATAGTTTATTTATTAGTGATATTTTTTACAAGAAATACATATGAAAAGAAAGCGTTTATCATGTGCTTTTATTTAAAATCCAGTATGACCACCAGATTTTACTAGCAGCTTCTCAAGCCACCCAGGAATCATATCAAATGATGTCACCAGGAACTCTTCTTGTGGTATGGAAGGCATAAATTTTGTATTCACCCTTCAATTTCTTCCAATGTCTTAGTTTGGTGTGGTAGACTTGTTCCTTTATCCAACCTCAAAAAAAAAAATGCCACAAGGTGCTAAGTTAGGCCTCCTGACTGACCACTCATACATAAAATAGAGAGTTATTTTTTCAATCACCCTGTATATCTTATATATATTGAAAAAAATAATAAATATACATTTTTTTCTCACCAGTAACAAAACTCTGAGTTTCAGGCACAATGCAACCATCAGGTGCTGATTGAAAGAGCTTTAAATCAGCACATAAATATGATGTATCAAACTCAGTGTTGTGCTACCAGTGAAGAAAAAAATGCATATGCATTATTAATACAGATTATAGCTCTGATATGAATCATCGAGCACTTTCTTATTAGCACCAGTATTCAATATACAATTTTACATGTATATGTGTGTGTATGCTTGTGTGCACATGTATGTGTGTGCGTGTGTATGTGTGCGCATACCTCTGTGTGTGTGTGTGTGTGTGTGTGTGTGTGTGTAAACAGAAAACAGGATTATCTTCCTTTGGTTGAGATGATGTCACAAGAGCCATATGACATCCAGTGAGTGACTTCATTTCATAGATTGTCAAACATTAATTACTATATAGACTGCAGAGAAGACAGACATCATAAGCTAACAGTAGTAGCATGAACAGGGGTCTTACTAGAAACATAAAGGGCTCTTTTTCCCATTGGGAAAATATTACAAGCAAGTCCCTCTTTTTTCCTTCCATTCATAGTGTTTGTTGTATACATGTTATATTTTCTCTGTGTGGGACAAATTAGCAACATGTATTTATATATCAGTATAAAAAATCTCTTTTAGGTCAGTTCATGTTTTTCATTTCTTTCTTTCAGATATTCTGTTCCATCCATGTATCAAGGTGTTACTATATTAAAGACTAGCATCATAGCTCGGCGTTGCCCGTTTTAGTTGTAGGAGAAGCATTAAAAAAATCTATTTTCTTTTGTTTTGCGTAAACATGATTTGATGTTTTGTGACATTGTAAACAACATTGCGTTTGTTTTTGTTTCAAAAATACGGAGGAAAATATTTACATTTTTTTTGTAGACTAAATGAATTTAATATAAAAATAAAAATTATTTATTTTGTTTTACTGAAATTAGAAATATAAAAACTATTACGCTCTCAGTTCAGAAATTTTTGAAGAATATTTAAAAATGTAGACATTTAATTTTAGAGGAAAAAGTTACATTAATGCCACACAAATTACAGACAGTTGATTTCCTGCATGAAATATTTAGCGAAAAAAAAGTTTTATCTTTTTTTAAATTTTATTTTCTGAAGTATGAAATATTAAATCTGAAAAAAAAGACTTAAATAATTAAATTAACCATTGGCACTTTTTTTACATGTTTTGTTTTTGTTTGAAAAACATTTTTTTTTTAATATTTCTTTTGTTTCAAAATTAAGGAGAAAAATATTCACATTTTTTGTTGACCAAATGAATTTTTAAAATGTCAGAATAAAAATTAAATATCAAGGCTCATTTTTATTTTTAGTTGCATTTGACACGTGTGATTTGATTCCTGTGACGTAATCTAGCAACCATCTTAGATGTTTTATGGAGCAAATGTAAACAATCAGCACCATTGGCCAAAAATTGCGAAAGGGAAAATTGCTGAACTGAAACTCAAAACGTATGTGTCGATCTGGCTTTCCTGTAGATATGTGTCCCTAGAAAGTTTGAATGGCGTAGCTTAAAAACTGTAGGCGTAGCTTAAAAATGTAGGCATGCATAGATTACAGTCACACACAGACTCACAGATTGCCTTTTATATATATAGATAAATTAATGCTTATAATGGGAGAATAGCTCTGAGAACATACTTTCTTGCATAGCACCTACATTCTTCTTCTTCTTCTTCTATGTGCTTTATCCTTTCAGGACGTAGGCGATCATGGCTTTCCACGTCTCTCTATCCCTGGCGGCTCTTAGCACGCTTTCTCCTGTTGCACCATGCAACCCCCGTTCCGTCATTCATCTGATCAGGCCCTTCAGATAAGTTATCTGCTGCCTTCCTTTGTCTCTTTTTCCTTCTATCTGGCCTGTCAGTATCAGGTTCTCCAAGCAGTCCTTCCTCATTGCATGTCCCAGGAACTTCAGTTGTCTCTTCCTGATGCTCACTATTAGTTTTCTTTTCAATGCCATAGATTATTTTTTTAATCAGAATTTTAAGAAAAGTTTTATTAATCATTTTGTTAATCATTTAACTCCAAGGTATGTGAGAATGCTACTAGTATGCAGGGAAGGGAGTGAGAATGCTACTAGTATGCAGGGAAGGGAGTGAGAATGCTACTAGTATGGAAGGAAGGGAGTGAGAATGCTACTAGTATGCAGGGAAGGGAGTGAGAATGCTACTAGTATGCAGGGAAGGGAGTGAGAATGCTACTAGTATGCAGGGAAGGGAGTGAGAATGCTACTAGTATGCAGGAAGGGAGTGAGAATGCTACTAGTATGGAAGGAAGGGAGTGAGAATGCTACTAGTATGCAGGGAAGGGAGTGAGAATGCTACTAGTATGCAGGAAGGGAGTGAGAATGCTACTAGTATGGAAGGAAGGGAGTGAGAATGCTACTAGTATGCAGGGAAGGGAGTGAGAATGCTACTAGTATGCAGGGAAGGGAGTGAGAATGCTACTAGTATGCAGGGAAGGGAGTGAGAATGCTACTAGTATGCAGGGAAGGGAGTGAGAATGCTACTAGTATGCAGGGAAGGGAGTGAAAGTGAGAGAAAAGATTGAGCATAGGGAGAATTAAGGAAAGGACAAAAGATGAACAGGATTCAAGAAGATAGAAGATTGTTACTGACACTGCATTTAGATTTTTAAAAATTGTAGAAGGATGCTGTGAATATCATGGACCGAGCATGTGAGCAATGATGAGGTTTTAGAAAGGATGGAAACGAGAAGGAAATTAATACTGAGCATCAGAAAGAGACAGCTGAAGTTCTTGGGACATGTAGTGAGGAAGGATGTCTTGGAGAATCTGATACTCACAGGTCAGATAGAGGGGAAAAGAGACAGGGAAAAGCAGCAGATAATATATTTGAATGGCTTGAGCAGGTGGATGGTAAAACAGGGTTTGGGTGGGGTAAAAAGAGTAACTGTGCTAAGAGCCACTAAGGATAGGGAGACATGGAAAGCCATGATCACCTACATCCTGAGGTGACATGGCAAATAGAAGAAGAAGAAGTTATCAGGGAAGCAAGTGAATAAAAGGGAGATTCATTAGTTAGAAGTGTGAGAAAAGAAACTGATCAAGTAGAAGTGGTGGCTGTGTTTATCTATTTCACCAGTAAACAGGTGGGACCCAGATGCCAAATCTTAAATTCATGTAGTCAGGGCACAAGGAGAAAATGCACGTCAGAGGAGATGCCATGAAAATATTTGTCGAAAAGACAAAGGGAAGCCACTTTATATCAGAGAGAAAGTGATTGAAGTTGAGATGCCTTGTCAGGATAAATAATAAAATATAAAAGAAATTAACTTGTCCTGAAGATTTTTTATAAAAATATAAAAATAATGAAATTTGTTTTTAGAATTCATTTCACACAAAGCAAGACAATAAAGCCATTAATCTTTTAGATTTATCTAAACTTATTTATAAATGGAACTTTGTCTCTGTGTGTGTGTGTGTGTGTGTGTGTGTGTGTGTCCCCGTTACCTATAGACTCCAAAACGGCTGAACCGATTTTCTCGAAAATTTACACAGTTGTACTATAAGCGTCTGTGAATGTTCTTAGCTAGGTTTTGTGTCGAGGTACCTCCGATAAATATCGATAATCGAAAAAATCGGGTTATAGAAGGAATGGTCCGATTTTAATCAAATTTGATGCACTCATACACAAAGACATAAGAAACGATTTTCAGAAGTTTCAAGGTTGCAGTTCTTAAAATAGTGCAGAAAATCGATATATATATATATATATATATAAAGCAAGATGTTTGTGTGTGTGTCTGTTTATCTGTCTGTATGTCCTTTATACAAATCCACAATTTTTATTCGATTCTCACCAAACTTCACACAAATATTCTTAAGTCTGATCTCCAGGACCATGGATTAGTTTTAAGGCTTTCATTACACCCGAGCAACGCCGGGCTATACTGCTAGTATTTTCATAAATCAGTAAAATTTTGCTACTTCATTTAGATTTTGCTTGTCCTGAAGATTTTTTATAAATATATAAAAATAATGAAATTTGCTTTTATAATTCATTTCACACAAAGCAAGACAATAAAGCCATTAATTTTTTAGATTTATATTTTCATGAATCAGTAAAATTTTGCTTCTTCATTTAAATTTTGCTTGTCCTGAAGATTTTTTATAAATATATAAAAATAATGAAATTTGCTTTTATAATTCATTTCACACAAAGCAAGACAATAAAGCCATTAATTTTTTAGATTTATATTTTCATAAATCAGTAAAATTTTGCTTCTTCATTTAGATTTTGCTTGTCCTGAAGATTTTTTATAAATATATAAAAATAATGAAATTTGCTTTTATAATTCATTTCACACAAAGCAAGACAATAAAGCCATTAATTTTTTAGATTTATATTTTCATAAATCAGTAAAATTTTGCTTCTTCATTTAGATTTTGCTTGTCCTGAAGATTTTTTATAAATATATAAAAATAATGAAATTTGCTTTTATAATTCATTTCACACAAAGCAAGACAATAAAGCCATTAATTTTTTAGATTTATATTTTCATAAATCAGTAAAATTTTGCTTCTTCATTTAGATTTTGCTTGTCCTGAAGATTTTTTATAAATATATAAAAATAATGAAATTTGCTTTTATAATTCATTTCACACAAAGCAAGACAATAAAGCCATTAATTTTTTAGATTTATATTTTCATAAATCAGTAAAATTTTGCTTCTTCATTTAGATTTTGCTTGTCCTGAAGATTTTTTATAAATATATAAAAATAATGAAATTTGCTTTTATAATTCATTTCACACAAAGCAAGACAATAAAGCCATTAATTTTTTAGATTTATATTTTCATAAATCAGTAAAGTTTTATTACTTCATTTAGGTTACTGAGAGAAACTGAGAAACTGAGAAAATGTTATCAAAGAGAGAGAGAAAACAAAAAATGGTTAAGATTCAATGACACAGAAAATGATGATTATTATTGTATTGAAATTTTTGAAGATTGTAATTGACAGGAAAAGCAAGAAACTGGAAGAGAGTTTCATAGACAAAAAGTGTGAAAGAAGGAACTATTAGAATAGAACTTACGGTTATATCTAGTAATTTATACTGTAAAATAATGAGACCTAGCTGCCAATCCAGTACTGCATTTAAATTCTTCAAGTTGATGTACCAAAGAGAAAATCTTATCAGAGCAATTAACATGAAAATATTTATAGAAAAGGCTCAGATTAGCTATGTTACATTGGTGAGAAATAATCAATGACATTGCCGGTTCTTCTCTGGGTTTTGTCAAGCATCAAAATTATTGAAAATTTAGTAAAATGTAAAATAATTAGACTGGCCCTGAATATTCTTTTAATAAAATAGAAAAAAATCACTGTGTCTGAAGATTTTATCCAATTAACAAGATGTAAAAAACTATCTGTCCCTGAATATATTATTCCTTCAGCAAAGTACATAATAATTCAGTCAGTGAAGTGCCATACGTGATACACGCCTGGGCGATCATGTCTCGAAAGAGGCATGACTGACTGAGCAGAAGATTATCCCACAGTAGGTTGCCATTGCTTTCTGCAGTAGACTGGTTGCCAACCAAGGCTATAGAACCCAATCTGTCCTGCTGTTTAACCCATAACTGGAAGAAAGAGACGAATTAATACCTTTCCCAAGGGTATTTGCGCGTAAGTGAATACAATGGATTCAACTGGAATTCGAACTCGGCTCCTCGGTTTCTTGTTCCGAGCCGATATCCACTGCACCACAACGCACATCCTATAACCTACATATTATAATTAATTTAGCAAAATATAGAACAATTGAACTAACATCGAAAGTATTATTAATTCAGCAAGATATAAAAGAATTATACTGGCAGTGAAGGTATTATTATTTAAGTCAAATTTAAAAGAATTGTACTGGCTCTAAAGGTATTAGAAATTCAGTAAAATATAAATGAATTATACTGGCCCTAAAGATATTTTTGAATTTTTTTTTTTTTTCATAGACTAGCTCTTAAAAATATTAGATAGATAGATAGATAGATTGTGATTTTCTAGGCGCCACTTGGATGTTGCACAAGGCCGAAAATTTCGGTTACACAGTGAAGATCAAACTCATTACTCAATTATAATACGTCCTAGAAAAAGAGGTTTCCTAACCATGACTTTACTTCGAGGTGCTATGAGATAGATAGATAGATAGATAGATAGATAGATAGATAGATAGATAGATAGATAGATAGATAGATAGATATTGTGCGTTGGATAAATTGTCGTCTAAATTACGCAAAAATGATAGTAACACTGATATCTTATTTTAACAGATTATTTAATGACAATACACAATATTATCTAGATATATTAGAGAATAAATTCATTCAATAAAATCGCCATTGGCTTCAACTTCGGATGACTTCGGAATCTTCTGCAGCTCTTCTGGATAGTCACCTCGTCTAATTTGGTGAATACTGCCATAATCCTTGCCTTCAGTTCATCTGTGGTGTTACCAAAAAGTTTTGTTAGTCTCCTGTTTGAATTCGCCCTACACATAATAATGAAGTGGGTTCCGGTTAGGTACCCAAACTTAAGTGATGATGGGGTTACATAAATTGTCTGACAGCCATGACTGGGTCCTCCTGCTCGTGTTGCATGATGCAGAGTCCTACTGCCAGATAGCGTCTTTCAGCAGCCACCTTCTGGACCCAGAGCAACCTTACCTCCTCGATGCATTTAATGTAGGCTTCTATGTAGAGTCCAAAGCCATAACCAACAAATTCGTGAGTTCTTTTCAGATCAGAACAATCAGAGTGAGTTTTCCAAACTGCTGCACCTTCGTAATCACCATTAGACTCGCTCAGTTCTTTCTGAATCCTATGCACTGTCCTCGCATTAACACTTAAGCCCTCTCAAATATTCCTGTTTGAGCTTCTGGTGCAAACCCCAAGCTCTACAGGATGCATTTTCCAAATTTCTGGCGGAATGATTTGCGTCAATGTGGTCTTTTTCTAGCAGACAGTGCCCAGCTGACCCTACTATACTGTGAAATTGACAAAATAAAATTAAAAAACCAGGTGTATGCTCGAGATTAATAATACAATATGGCGACTATTTAATCTTCGCATTCTCTATGCGATCTATAATATATATATATATATATATATATATATATATATGGGGGGGTATGTGGGTGTGTTAAATAAAAAAAAAGTAAAGCATGTAGGTAAAATCCCAAAAACCAGATCCTATTAATATTAACTTTTATTTTTATTAAACATGCTCCAGATAGAGTGCTCGGTGCAAATAGTATTATCTATTTATAGAGCTAAATATGTATAGTATGTCAAAAACAATTCTGAATTCTACATATGAGTTGCTTTGTGGTGCAGAGGATATCGACTCGGAATGACGAATCAGGAAGCCGAGTTCGAATTCCAGTTGAACTCCTTGTATTCGCACAAATACTTTTTGGAAAGATATTAATCCGTCTCTTCTCTCCAGCTATGGCTTAAATAATAGGACAGATTGGGTTCTGTAGCCTTGGCTGGCAACCAGTCTACCTTAGAAAACAATGGCAACCTACTGCGGGATAATCTTCTGCTCAGTCATATCTCTTTCGAGACATGATCACCCAAAGCGTGTATCACGTATGGCACTTAACTGACTGACTGACTGACTGACTGACTGACATACGCTGTATAGCTATTTCAGCGAGAAAAATCTTGCTTCTTCAACAACGATCAAAAACAAAAAAAAATATTTCAAATATGGTACAAATTTCACATACCGGAAGGAGCCCCAAAACATATCAATAAACAGGAAGTTTACATTTTTTTAAAAAAGGTGGGAGGGAATTAAGAAAGAATTTTTTTTTTAAATTTGTCGTCCAGACATAAAAATAGAGGGCAGAGAAAGAGTTTCAAGACTCGATATTAAAAGAAGAGTTTTAGATTACGTCTGTATTAAAGAGTCAAAAATCATAATTTAACTGTCACAAGAATAGAACTGGGGTGGGGAGAGAAAAGGAAAAGAAAAATGGGGTAGACAGGAGGAGAGTTGAAGAAGAAATAAGACATAAAACATTTATATATATATATATATATATATATATATATAGAGAGAGAGAGAGAGAGAGAGAGAGAGAGAGAAAGACACAGAGAGAGATTATCGCAGCCTCATGCTATTCGGCTTTTATTTTGTCTGACCTAAGACAATATGATCGATATTAATAATTCTGTGGGTCATTTTCGTGAATTTTTTCAATGCCCACCCGAAGCAAATACTATTTCTTTTCTGTTCTTGGTTATGTTATGTCCAGTTGTATTATCTCTATATATAAAAGGCAATTTGTGAGTCTGTGTGAGACTGTTCCTTATGCACGCCTACAGTTTTTAAGCTACGCCATTCAAACTTTCTAGAGACACACATCTACAGGGAAGTCAGGTCGACACATACTTTTTGAGTTTAAGTTCAGCAATTTTCCCTTTTGCACTTTTTGGGCAATGGTGCAGATTGTTTATATTTGCTCTGTAAAACATCTAAGGTCTTGATGGTTACTAGATTACGTCACAGAAATCAAATCACAAGTGTCAAACGCGACTAAAATATTTTTATTAAAAAAAATGAGCCTTTATATTTAATCATTATTCCGATGTTTTATTTCCATAAAACATCTAAGTTCTAAGATGGTTGCTGCATTACGTCACAGAAATCAAATCACACGTGTTAAACGCGACTAAAATATTCTTTTTAAAAAACAAAAAAAATGAGCCTTTATATTTAATTTTTATTCCGACGTTTTAAAAATTCATTTGGTCGACAAAAAATGTGAATATTTTTCTCCGTAATTTTGAAACAAAAGAAATATTTTAAAAATGTAGGCGTGCATAGGGAACAGTCACACACAGACACATAGATTAGCTTTTATATAGAGAGATTATATTTTAAGTGTCTGCGGCGAATTTAAACGTATTTGTTTCATCCGTTGAAGAAATTAAAATGTTCTGAGTTGCACGGAAAACGCCGGGCTATGATGCTAGTATTTCATAATTTAAAATCACTTTACAATTTCTCATTCACAACCGGGGGTAGCCTAAAATCTGTCAATGTTGTAACATTCCCTCACCATAAAATCAGAACAACAAAACAAAACAAAACCGAAGAGGAAAGGAAGAAGGAGAGAAACTACCTGCTGAGTAATTTTCCCGTCTGAGCTCATTCAGCACGTATATAAATCTACCATCCGCCCGTGTATTGAATACTGCTGCCACATCTGGTCGGGTGCCCCTGCTATTCACCTCGAAGTTCTTGACAAAATCCAACGGAGAATCTGTAATGTGATAGCTTGGCTGCAGTCGCTATCTCACCGTCGTGAAGTGGTTTCCCTGTGCCTCTTCTATAAATACTTTCACGGCTTCTGCTCCAAGGGACTTAGATCACTTGTGCCCCCCATGTATGAATTTACACGAGCTACTAGATTAGCAACTAGGGCCAACCCTTTTACAGTAAAACCGATAAAATGTAACCGCAATTTCTACTCTAACAGCTTCTTTTCACACACTTCCCGCCTGTGAAATTCCCTTCCATATACTTGCTTCCCTGAGAGCTACAATCTCCAGGAATTTAAATGTAAGGTCAATAGACATCTCCTATCTCACTAACTCGCATCCATTCTTTTAAGTTCTTTTTTCATCTACTCCACCCCAAATGTATCTGATATAATAGCAGCAACCGAATACAGCTCTTGACACAGCCAGCTGAAATCAGCCCTTGACACGGCCACCAGCAACAGTCTCAACGACAACAGCTGCTAGTTAACCTAGATCATAATCTTCAGCCGTTGCTACTCCTGCTAACTCCAACAAATTGCCTCACACCGCATCTTCGCTCGGACCGTAAGTCATATCCTGCTGAACTGATATGCTGTCCTTTTCAGGGCACAACTGATAACTTACAGCGCGTCTATTTGAAATAATAAAACTTTCTTGTGCCATTTGTTCCTTGTAACTTTGATTTTGCCATTAAGAAATTTGGCAAAATCTAATCTTGTTCTCGTTATTCTTTGCAGCGTCATTACCTCATTTTTAATTTTTGCAGGAGGTCGTCTACTATCGACATCACCGCCGAGCTAGAATCTACATAGGATCGGTCAGTATAGAAAATTTACAAAAAGAGATGACGGCGATATATATATATATATGTGTGTGTATATATGTACGCATATATATGTGTATATATATATTTATAATTATAAATATAAATATATATATACGCATATATATGTGCATATATATATATATATATATATATATATATATATATATCCGAGTGAATACAGAACGAAGAAAGAATTCTTACAACGTCCAAAACATTAATTTAAAACAGTGCTCGATATATAATATATAGAGCTGTGAATATTTATTATAAATTATATTTTAGAAGATGTACATAATTTTTCTATATATATCCACGACAAAGGTACAAAGGTACGTATATATATATATATCCTATATTTTTCATTTTTAAACGAGTTATTTCGCTACCTTGGTTTCCACCATGAGTGGTTTCTTCAGGCAATTTTTAATAACTTTTAATAACTTTTAATAACTTTTAATACAAATGTTTACTGGTCTAACCCTATTAGGATCAAAAACTAAGTATTAAACAATCAATATATACCCTAGATGTATATACATAAAGATATAATCATATATAGATATAAATACACTCATATGTATAAATAAATATAGGAGAGAATGGCAGAACGGTAAAGAGGGAGGAGATAATTCAAAAGATTTATTCCAATTAGTATAAATTATTCATTAGATAAAAATAGAGAGCTCAATGGATATTATCCAGATCGCTATAAAATATTGAGATGAAAACTATGTTTAACTATGCGTTGTGTTTTCCTTTCATATATATACATATTATGGACTCTCCCATCGATTTCGATGTATGAGGGTCTAACCTTAGTAAGACATCCACACAAAGATTTGTTTATAGTGGTGAAGGCATTGTGTAGTACCATCCACACTTTTTGGAAACTGCTGATAACAAACAATCGGTGCAGAAATCTGCCACAGATCGCATGAACAGCAGACCTCAATTATTTAACCCATAATTGGAGGGAACGGACGGATTAATAGTTTTCCCAAGAGTACTAGTGCGCAAGTGAATGCAGTGTGCTCGACTGGAATTGGAACTCGGCTCACCGATTTCCTCCTCCAAGCCGACATCCACCGCACCACAACACACATCCGTAAACGCTAACAGCACCAGGTATTCCCAAGTGGTCACCCACCTAAGTACTGACCAGGCTCAACTTCGGTGATCGAGCGGGAACCGGTGTATCCAACGTGATATGACCGTTATATATTGTGTGTGTATTTTGTCAGCATTTTTTCATTAATACAGGTTTCATTGAATAATATAGACAAGTTCTGTCTGTTTATTTTGTGTAAGATCCGTTCGTATGATCTGATTAGCTTGATAGTGTTGTCATGAAAAGACGACAAGAAATCGCAGTAATTGTTCATTTTAAGAAAAATCCTACGAGCTTGTACTACCAAAGTCCGTTTTGTCGACCCAAACAACACTATACATATACAACGTGACGGCGTTTCCATGGGTTCAGTACTCGGTCCGACATTTAGCAATTTCTACGTGTCGGAACCTCGAGAATACTACCTTTACAAAATTCAAAAAACCATCAATATACCTCAGATACGTTGATGATATCCTACTATTAATTAAAAATGCTGACGAAATCCTACAACTTCAAAAACAGTTTCAGGATAACTCAGTCCTAAAATTCACCTATGAACTCAGCAATGACAACAAAATTCCTTTCCTCGATATACTAATCAACACTAATGGCAATAATTTCACTATCTCACCATATAAAAAACCAACTAACAAAAATCCCTCACACTCAATTATATTAGCGAATGCCCCCACTATTACAAATTAGCTTTCATAAAAAATCTACTACATCGTGCAAAAACCAATTCGTCTACAAAACACATCTTCCACAGTGAGCTAAATAACAGAAAACAGACACTCAGCAACAATAATTTTCCTAATTACATAGTTGATGAACAAATACGACATTTCCTTAAAAACCTTAAAACGGAAAAAACAACACATGGTAATAGCCCAACCAATCCCAAACATATCACTCTCTTATATCGTAGCCAAATGCACTCCAACTACCAATTAGATGAAAATATCCTAAAAAAAAACTCATAAACACTAATATCTCTCCGACAGACCCCAACAAAAGAATTAAATTTATCATATATTACGTTATCCACAACATCCAACTCAATCGTCCGCAACGACTCCTCCCCCACCGTTAGCGATTTGCAAAAAAACAATGTAGTTTATAAATTCAAATGCCCCTTTCGAGAATGTATCTCTAACAAATTGAATAATACCTACATTGGACATACTACTAACTCGCTTTCGCGGACTGGAAATTTAATATTTAATTAATTTTTAGTTTTCAACCGGAACATCTGCGCGGAGCCGGCGGCGCAGTGACGACTTTTGGTCATTTGCTTTTTGGTCGTGAAAGCGCAAGCATCCAGTCCATCTCTTTTGCTCGGTATCACTACGAGTTATAAAATCCTGCTTCATCCTCTTATTAAAAATCAGTTCCAGCAAAGGAACAGGAACGGGCGACTACCTCAAGTATGTTTCGTAGTGTAGACCATCTAAACCATAAGATTTATCTCGGCCAACGAGCTTCAGCGCTTTCCAAATTTCTGACTCTGTAATTGGACACTCGTACCTAACCGCTACAAGATGAATGAAGTCGGCTAAATAGGCGCCGAATTCAGCCGTGTTCAGACCGGGTACTCTGATGTACAGATCCTTACAGTAGTCACGAATCGCCTCATAAACGCCCACGTTTATAGTCACGTTCTGATTACCCGGCAATGTGACGCGTGCGATATATCGATGCATCGCATTCCTAACTTTCGCTGCAGATAGACTAGACTATCGCCCGCTTCACACTCCACCCACGTCTATTGAACGGGTGAAGAGGCTCATCCCTTGTTTCCTGTTTCCGGCTTTCTCTTTTCCAATCTTTTCACTCTTACGTAGCCCCCTGCACATCAGTGGCGTTACCGCCTTGCTCGGGGTGATATGATTAAAAAAAAACACACACACACTTCAGCAGCCATATCGGTTACCTTGGAAGACAATTTTTAACGTAGCCCTAACTACCAGGGCTTGATCCTTCTTAAGAAGCAAGGATGCTAACTCGGTCCTTGTTAAGGCTACGGATCTACAATCTTGAGATTTAATCACTAGTTCAACTTTCTCTTCACACGCCGTTTGCGCTGTTGATATAACTAGATTAAGTCAACAATGATCAGCAGCAAATGACCTATATTTAGATTTTAATTTATCCCATCGCCTGTTCCCAACCATAGCCCCCGTCAATTCCTGCTGTAGGATTTGTAGCAGTTGGTCCTGGAAATAACGCTCACCAATTAATAATGCGTTCAATTTTCTGTAGCCAGTTTTATCCCTAACCTGAGGCTCATCTAATTTTACACGAACTTGAACGGGACTATGATCTATTGAATAAAAATTTGGACACCCTAGGAGCCCTACATCGACTCTCTTAAATAGAACTCGGTTGAGGTAGCTAGAATATATCAGCTTAGCTGAGTTGTCTCCATTCGTCCAAGTCCACAGGACGTATCCAACCAGATATGGCAACATAAATTATAAATGTACAACATGGATTTTGATACGAAAAACTTTCTATTGGTGGCAACATGCTTTCACGAAAGATGCCAAAAACATCTGCTTTCTTCGGCAGTCAAAAGCCAAAAACAGAGACTTTTTATTTATTTATGATTCTTTCGGCGGTAAAATCTTTGTTCTGATGCATCATGGGATCATTCTATGTTTTATTTAATTTTTTTATAATTTAACGTTATCTTTTTTTATTGTTATTTTCTATTCTTATCTTGGATTTTAAAGTATTTCTATTTCTTCATTTTTAATTTTATTTTTATGACCTCTGTCGTATTGTATTTGGTAGCGTGTATCTGTTTGTTTGTCTATTCTGTCTATGGTCATGATATCTCAAAACCTGCTGGATGAATTTGGATAAAAATTTCAGGGATTATTGACCTTATAGCGGGTTGCTTATTGTTTCTTTTCTAGTTGTAGCAGGAGTCCGTTTGTAGTAGGAGTCCGTGAAGGATAGTATCATATTGTTGCAGATTAACAGAATTTGGCCTTATGGAAGATAGCCCACTATAAGTCATAAAATGATTATAAAATCAAGAAAGGCAATTTGAGTAGAAAATAACATTTATATATATACATATCAATTAATGTTTTTACAAATGAAGTAATACTTGAATATAAAGGTCCGATGGAGGTTAGAATGTTCATGGCAAATAATGAGCTGAAAGAGATAAAAGGAATTGTAGGTAAGGGATGTTCATTTTGAAGTTGCCACTTCTAGGGTCCGTAAGTCAGTAAGTTGTTTTGTGAGGAAACAGTCTTTGAAGTGGTCGCTCCTAAGGTCAGTAAGTACTTTTGAGACAGGGAAGAAGTGATGATAGGTGAAGGGAGGCGAATGTAGTAGCCGCTCGACTTAAGTCAAGGGGATATTAATTACATTCTTCTCCTTGGTCTCTGCGTCAGTCTGTCTGACTATGCTTTGTGTCTCCGCTTTTTATATCTGCTTTTGGGGTCCAAAGCAGCTCGTTTGAGATTTCATACTTGTATTTAATTCTGGGCTTCCCACTGGCTGGTAAATAAAATTCGTGTAGGCTCGCGAAATGGAAATTTGATATTTGATTAATTTTTATTTTTCAACCGGAACATCTGCGCGAATACACCTGCGCAGAGATGATTTTTGTTCAATTGCTTTCTGGTTGTTATAGAGCAAACATCCGGTCTCTCGCTTTTGCTCGGTATCACCATAACCTGATAACTGGCACGAACTGATTAGATTTTGGGTTCGATCCGGTACGGGATAAAGTTTCTGGTTATTTTTCCATATTTTACTCATACTTTTTCACACGTTCACAAACACTGAATTACCTCCCCTAGATTGCATTACGTCATTACATTTTCTGAAGGCACAATTTTTTTCCGCGAAAATATTATTTAGAATATAAATTTTAATATTTATTATCCAAAAGCAACAAAAAAAAAGATAAAATACACAAAAAAATGAGTCCAAATAAAACTTTTTGGATATCAAAAAGTACGAACTCTTCCGCAATTTTTGCAGCCAAATTTTTAATTTACAATATAAATTTAATATTTATTATCCGAAAATAAAAAGAAAAAGATAAAATGTACAAAAAATGAGTCAAAATAAAACATGGCGATGTTAAAAAGTGAAAACAAACTCTTTCACAATTTTTGCAGCCTAATTTTAAATGTGATTTAATTCTTTTTTTTTTCTAATTTTCACTCTTGAGAGCCCTCAAGTTCATTGCAATTATTTTCATTTTAATAAGCATCTTTTGCTAATTGCTAAGATTATGTCAGCATTGCATTGGCGGAGGTTTGTGGACATTGACTGCTCTTGTTATTGTTTTGACTCCAGCCTAGTACATAGTCTACTGATAATGGTAGAGGGTTGGTCAGTAATTTATTGCTATCACTACAAACCGAACTAGATTCTTCTTCTTCTTCTTCTTCTTCTTCTTCTTCTTCTTCTTCTTCTTCTTCTTCTTCGTACCCCTTCAGGATATAGGCGACCATGGATTTCTACTTGGCTCTATCTTTTGTCTCTCTTAATTTTTCTCTTGGTATCTCTCCCAAACCCCGTTCTGCCATCCATTTTCTCAAGCCTATCAAGTATGTCTCGCGTTACTTTCCCCTGTCTCTCCTTTCCTTTGTCCGACCTGTGATTATTCAATTATCCAGGCCCTCTTTCCTCATTACGTGTCCCAGGAACCTCCTCTGTCTCTTCCTGATGTTAATTATGAGTTTTCTTCTCGTCTGGATCCTCTCCAACACCTCATCGTATCCTCAGCAACCACATTTCTACTGTCTTAAGCTTCTCCTTAATCCTTGATGAGATCGTCCAACATTCACTACCCTACAGGAGTACAGATATCACATAGTAACCCAGCACTCTTTTCTTTGTTTCCAATGAGATTTTCCTGCCAATGCATCTTTGGATCTCTATGTCGCACTTTCCATCCTCTGTAAGAACACTTCCTAGGTATTTAAATTTCTTTACTTTTTTATTTTAGTTTCTTTGACCTGTAGTTGGCATATTGGGGTCTTCTTTTTGCTGATGATCATACATTCAGTTTTCTTGAAGTTTATGCTCAGTCCTTTCTTCTCACTTCTTTTTGCTACGTTCTGTAGAAGGTCCTGCATTTTCCCTTTCGTGTCTGCTATCAGCACCGTGTGATCTGCGTATCTTACATTGTTGAGATTGTGGCCGCCATTGACGAATCCCGGCAAGGCTTTTATTTCTTTCATGATTGTTTCGATGTACAGGTTGAATAGATCCGTTGAAAAACACCTCTTTGTCTTACGCCTCTTTCTATTTTGTATACCTGCTGAATTCACTTACTATCCTATTCCTAAGCGGTTTTCTGCCAATATAGATGATTGATTATCCTGATGTCTTTTCCAAAAATGTCAAGGTTGTCGAGCACCTCTATCAAGTCTTTGTGGTGTTCTTTGTCAAACGCTTTTGCATAGTCTATAAATCACAGATAAAGGTCCTTTTACACTTGTATAATCAATGTTTTCAAAATGGCATTTAGTTATATCGGTTACGTATTTCGCAGTCACCTGGGATAAGATTAGTATTTCCAAAATGTCATTCATTTTTGTGGTTTATTTATAAGCAGATATTTAAATAGATAAGCAGATATTTATAAGCAGATATTTAAATATCAGAGTTTCCAAAATCAGAGTTTCGAAAATGTCATTCATTTGTGTTGGTTAGCATTTGCGTTGGTAACAGTCATTTCAGAAATGAAAATCAGTGTTTCAAGTGGCATTTAGTAGTGTTGGCTACATAATAGGAATAATTCGAGAAGTGAAAATGTCAGTCAGTTAAGTGCTATACGTGATACACGCTTTGGGCGATCATGTCTCGAATGGGCAGAAGATTATCTCGCAGTAGGTTGCCATCGCTTTCTGCGGTAGACTGGTTTCCAGCCAAAGCTACAAAAACCCAATCTGTCCTTTTATTTAACCTATAACTGGAGAGAAGAGACGGATTAATACCTTTCCCAAGGGTATTTGCGCGTAAGTGAATTCGAACTCGGCTTCCCGATTTGTCGTTCCGAGCCGATATCCACCGCACCACAACACGCATCACTGTTTCTAAAATAGCATTCACTTGCGTTTTCCAAAATAGTATTCACTTGCGTTGATTACTCCTTGGCAGTCATTTGAGAGAGGAAATTAGATTCTGAAAATGCTATTCGCTTCTGTTGGTTACCTATTCGCAGTCATTTGTGAAGGTAAAATCAGTGTTTCCAAAATAAAATACAGTTGTTTTATTTACCAATTTGCAGTCACTTGAAAGGTGAATATCCTTGTTTCCAAAATGGCATTCATTTGTGTTGGTTATTTATTAGCACTTATTTAAGTAGGAAAAATCAGTGTCCTCAAAATGGCATTCAGTTGTGTTGCTTACCTATTGCATTAATTTGAGAAGGGAAATCAATGCTTCCAAATTGGAATTCAGTTGAGTTGGTTATATATTGTCTGTCATTTGAAAAGGGAAAATTTGTGAGAAAAAAATAGCATTCCATTGCGGAGGTCACCAATTAGCAACCATTTGAGATATGATAGTCAGTTTTTTCAAAATGGCATTCAGTTGATTTTTTACATTTAAGCAGTCATTTGAGAAAGGAGAATCAGAGTTTCCCAAATGGCATTCAGTTGTGTTTGTTCTATACTGGCATTCATTTGAGCAGGGAAATTTATATGACAAAAATGACATTGAGTTGAGATGGTTTATTAGCAGTCATTTGAGAAGAGAATATCAGTTTTCCCAAAATAGCATTTAGTTGTGTTGGTTACATATTAGCAGTCATTTGAGAAGTCAAAATCAGTCTTCCCAAGATGGTATTCAGCTTTATTGGCTTCTTAAAAGCAGTCATTTGAGAAGGGAAAACCTGTTTCAAAAATGGCATACAGGTTTGTTTGTTAACTATTAGCAGTCATTTGAGAAAGGAAAATATTTGTTTCCAAAATAGCATTCAGTTGACTTCGTTAAGCAGTCATTTGAGTTGGTCGCCTATTAACAGTTATTTGAGAACTGAAAATCTGTGTTTCTTAAATGGCATTCAGTTGTGTTGCTTACCTATTAGCACTCATTTGAGGAGTGAAAATTAGTTTTTCCAAAATAGCATTTGGTTGAGTTGGTTACTTATTAGCAGTCATTTGAGAATGGAAAATCAGTCTTCCCAAGATGGCATTCAGCTTTATTGGCTTCTTAAAAGCAGTCATTTGAGAAGGGAAAATCAGTGTTTCTAAAATAGCATTGAGTTTTGTTGGTCACCTATTAACCGTACTTTGAGAAGGGATAATTAGTGTTTCTAATATGGCATTCTGTTGTGTTGGTAACTTCTTGGCCTTACACTTTCGGCGGACCTCAAATGGAATGACTATATCGAATCCATTGCCAAATCTGCTGCTATGAAAGTCGGCTCTCTGTGCAGGGCCCGGAAGTTTTTCCCACCTGAATCTATTCTGCACATATTCAAATCTACCATCCGCCCGTGTATTGAATATTGCTGCCATATCTGGTCGGGTGCCCCTGCTGCTCTCCTTGGGCTTCTTGACAAAATACAAAGGAGGATCTGTAACATGGTTGATACTGACTTGGCAGACCGGCTGCAACTACTCTCTCACCGGCGTGATGTGGCTTCCCTGTGCCTCTTCTACAAGTACTTTCATGGCTTCTGCTCCGATGAGCTTAGCTCACTGGTACCGCCTAAGCATGAATTTACACGAGATACTAGATTAGCAACTAGGTCCCACACTTTTACAATTAAACAAATAAGATGTAACCGTAAATTCTACTCAAACAGCTTCTTTTCTCGCGCTTCCCGCCTGTGGAACTCCCTTCCACAAGTCTGCTTTCCCGACAGCTACAATTTCCAGATGTTTAAATGTAGGGTCAATAGACACTTCCTATCACACTAACTCCCAATTATTCTCAGAACACTCTCATCTACTCAACCCTCATTCTCTGTATCCTTACCCGCCTATCACCCACCCTCTGACATTTCCTATATTTAATCATCCTTTCTCCACTCTATGTAGCCCCCTGCGCAGTAGTGGCAGTGACATGCCTTGCTCGGGGTGAAACGCTTATAAAAAAAAAAAAAAAGTTATTTGAGAAAAAAATTGTTTTCAAAATGTCATTCAGTTGAATTGGTTACCTATAAGCAGTAATTTCAGAAAAAAAATCAGTTCTTCCAAAATAGCATTCATTTGCGTTAGTTACCTATAAGCATTCATATAAGAAAGGAAAAATCAGTTTTTCCAAAATAGCATTCATTTGCGTTAGTTACCTATAAGCATTCATATAAGAAAGGAAAAATCAGTTTTTCCAAAATATTCATTTGCGTTAGTTAACTATTAAGCATTCATATAAGAAAGGAAAAATCAGTTTTTCCAAAATAGATTCATTTGCCGTTAGTTACCTATTAAGCATTCATATAAAGGAAAAAGGAAAAATCAATTTTTTCCAAAATAGCATTCATTTGCCTTAGTTACCTATAAGCATTCATATAAGAAAGGAAAAATCAGTTTTTCCAAAATAGCATTCATTTGCGTTAGTTAACTATAAGCATTCATATAAGAAAGGAAAAATCAGTTTTTCCAAAATAGCATTCATTTGCGTTAGTTACCTATAAGCATTCATATAAGAAAGGAAAAATCAGTTTTTCCAAAATAGCATTCATTTGCGTTAGTTACCTATAAGCATTCATATAAGAAAGGAAAAATCAGTTTTTCCAACATAGCATTCATTTGCGTTAGTTACCTGTAAGCATTCATATAAGAAACGATTTTCAGAATGTGTGCAACCATGGTCTTCATAACTCCCTATCCTTTGCAACTGTAAAGAATATTTCTCTTCTTAATATCCGAGTCCCTGTTCAATCATCCATTTACTCAAGATTGTTGAGGAAGCTTGTCGCTTTTCTTGCTCATCTTTCTTTCAATTTACATCTGAGGATTAAATTCTCTAAGCCTTCTTTCTTCAACTTCTGATGTTTCGTGTTTGAAATTATCAACATTTGTCATCTGAACAACCTTGATTTTCCCTCAAATCTAAATTTTCTGTTTTTCTTAAAATTTTCTATTGAATATGAGCATGAATTATATGAATGTTTATGACCAAAGCCACACGATCCTCGTGTAAACTCATTTCACGCGACCAGATTATTTACTTTGACATCATTCAACCAAATCCCTTGCTAAACTTTTTAACAGTTTGTCTTTCCATTATGCACACATGCAAAAGACTATAATTCTTTTGTACCTGTGTTTTCCTTCCTTTCATTGGTTAGCACGTCCGTTACATCCTGCCAAAAGCGCATAAATAATAAACTAATTCGTTTTGATTGCATCGAGAGATTGCAGTATTCAATGTAAAGGCGGATGGTAGATTTATATATGTGCAGGACAGATTTAGACGGAAAAAACTTCCGGGCCCTACACAGAGAACCGACTTTCATAGCAGCGGATTTAGCAATGGATTCGATATAGTCATTCCATTTGAGGTCCGCTGAAAGTGTGAGACCAAGGAGGCGTAGTGTTTTACTCTCTGGGAGGCAAGCCTTGTCCATGCTAATGGGAGGTAGGTGACATTGTCGATGATGGTTAATTGAGAGTAGCTTCGTTTTAGAAGCATTAAAATTTATGAGCTATTTCTTACCCCAGTCCAATATGGATTGGAGGTCTTTTTCAATCTCGGCTGAGAGGTTAGCTTTGACGCCTACACCAGATTTTTGTAGGAGGCGAGAGTAAACTGTGGTGTCATCAGCGTACAAACCTACTTGGGCTCTTATGGAATCAGGGAGATCATTAATGTATAAGAGGAAGAGTGTAGGACCTAAGATGGTGCCTTGGGAGATACCTGCGTTTGTATGGTAGTTCTGGGAGGCATGTCCGTTTAATACCACCTTCATTGTGCGGTTAGAGAGGAATGTCCAGTTATACCATCGCTCCGCAGTTTACATAGAAGGCGAGCATGCCAAACTCTGTCGAACGCCTTAGATATGTCCAATGCAACGGTTCGGGCTTCGCCATTCCTGTCGAGTGCCTGGTATATGTACTCGGTGATGGTCGTTAGCATATCAGCAATAGACCTGGTGAAGCGGAAACCATAATGCTTGTCCGAGAGGAGCCTGTGTGCTGTGAGATGCTGAACCACCTCGGCGTTGATAATGGCTTCGAACACTTTGCCAAAGATCGGAAGAAGGCTGATAGGGCGGTAATTTGCTGGGTCAGAGAGTTCTCCAGTGTTTTTAAATATAGGAACTACAGAGGAAGATTTCCAACAGGCAGGAAAGCAGGAAGCAGATAGGCAGAGTTTGTAGAGCTTAGAAAGGACAGAGGAGAGTTCAGGGGCACATTTCTTTAAGACTATGGTTGGGATTCCGTCACCACCGCTCGCTTTATGGGGGTCAAGTTTTAAGATTATCTTAGAGACAAGCGAAGGTGTAATGTGGACATCATTCAGTTGTGCCTCGGTTCTAGGTGAGAAGTCGGGTGTAAAAACTCCAGATGAGTCCAGACTCGAATTGTTCGAGAATCTGCGGGCAAAGCATTCAGTCTTATCTGCTGGGGAGGTGAGGACCTCAAATTTGTTGATTAGCGGGGGTATTGTGGACTTGCTCTTGTTAAGTACTCTTTTACAGAGTCGCCAGTAGTCTTTAGCGCCGAATTTAGAGCATGCTATGCGTTGTTTCATTCTGGCAGCAAACAACATCTTAGCTTCGTTAAGTATCCTTTTACACTTATTACGAGCTGAAGTGAAAAGGCGCCTGTTTTGGTCCGACGCGTAGTTACGATAGAGTCGGAAGAAATGATTCCGGTGGGCAATGGCAGACGAGCAAGCGGGTGAGAACCATGGAGACGAATGAGATTTAAGCTGGAATTTCCTAGCAAGGATGAAGGCATCGATGCCAGCCTTAACCCAGGAGGCGACCTCGGATGCACATTCTTCGATGGGAAGACTAAAAACGTTGTTCCAAGGGATGTCACAGAGGAAGTCTCGGAACGAATCCCAGTCTGCTCTTTGATAGCAGTAGGATATTCTACTTGTCTGGGTTTCATGGGTCGGGCGGGAGTGGAGTGAAATATTGACGGACACTACAGTGTGGTCAGAGTTTCCGAGTGGGAAGAGTTGTCTGGTAGTGCAAGAGTCTGGGATGGAAGTGAAGCAGAGGTCTAGAAGTGAGTCCCTTCCGTTAGGGTTGTCGGAGAAACGCGTGGGGAAGTCCACTACTTGCGTAAGGGATTGGGTGATTGAAAAGTTCATGGTGTGGACACCAGCAGGGTCGGTGACAGCGTTCTTCAGCCACTTGGTGTGGTGGGTGTTAAAGTCACCAAACACGAATACATGGGCAGAGGGATGGGAAGAAAAGGCTTTGTCGATATTGTCAGAAATGATGTCAAGTAACGAACAGTCAGGGGAGGAAGGAGAGCGGTAGAGAAAGAAGAGATAGTTAATCGAGCTGAGAAGTGAGAGGCAGAAGCACATGAAAGAATGATCTGGGGATTCAAAAGATGACACACTAGCTAAGGGAAGGTGTTCGCTGACATAGACACCAAGCCCATGCATATGAGCATTGGAGTCTTTCCTGAAGAGGGGAAGGTAGCCAAGAACGTAGAACTCAGATGAGGGGATAGAAGGGTTAAGATTAGTTTCACATAGGGCTAATATATCAGGTGAGTTATTATGGAGGAATGAATCTACGCTGAGGAAGTTGGTGCGGATGTCGCGTATGTTAGTGAAAGAGATGCAGACAGGTTTGGGCGTTTTCAAATGAGCTGGTTTAGTTTTGCTATTATGTTTGCTTTTTTCCATAGTGATTCAGTTAAGGAGAGGTCTTAGAATAGAATCAGTCAGTCAATCGTTTGCAACTTGTGAAGGATGGAGACTGGCGCGGCCTACAACATAATGTGGCCTCGGGGTTGCCCACCGAACGTTCATGCAGGGATGCCCGTCCATGCGCGATATGGCACTACAAGAACCCCGGTATTATTCAACTGTTGATCAGAGAAGCCTCTCAAGATGCTATGCAAGAGTTCGGGCTCCTAACTACCAGTCGGAAGCAGCAACCAGGAAACTGCCAACCCGGTACCCTCAGAATGTAAAGACGTTGCCACCATACTCCGTAACTGCAAAGAGCTTCCAGCTGAACTAACACTAAGACCGGAGAAGGGGGATGAACCGGGAACCCCTTCCTAAACAAGAACCAAGGCGATCACCTCTAAACTCATTCAAAAGAAGGGGGTGGAGTGTGAGACCGGGCGATAGTAGGAACTATCTACTCCAATTAAAAAAAAAAGAAAGAAAAAAAAGTGACTGAGGATTTTCAGTGATTTCTATTAGGCGTTTCATACTTTTGGTCCTATTACGCCCTTTGCTTCCAATTTGACCCAGAAATTGGTACAGAGTGGCTGCAACGAAACCCCTTGCTCTAATTTCCACTGCTCTAACACTTACATTATGCATATGGATACTGAAGTGGAGATCCTAAAATGCAAGTGGAGATCCTAAAATGTTAAATGTTGATTCCATCGATAGAAATTTCCGCTTGAGCCGTTGACACCGGTCTAGGCATCTTTGGGGTCATCGCTGCGATGGTTGCACATATAGTATGGATGCAGGTCTACACCATGATGCAACATGAACGTTGACCCCTACAATAACGTTCGTCGGTCTTGTTTTTATTCTGCTGGGTGTCTAGCTGCCATTGTCACCAGAAAAGCCTGGTGAAGGAACCAGTTTAGTCTCTTATGACCCGACTATGCGACAAGTATCAGTGGACTACAATGGTACCAGTGGCTCTTGTAGAGTGACCTGACAATATTTTGTTGACAAATGGGTGTTCTGTCTTTGACTTGTGTAATGAAATGAGTATTATAGCAAATTCATAACAAAAAAATTGAATCTTTTATATTAACTTTACATTTGATTTACTCTGATACTCTTGGTCATCGTGTAGAGTGTGATCTCTCGCCCTTGTCCGGCACGTGAACACAGTACACTATTGTGACGTTTGAGAGAAACTAACATCTCTCTTGGGCGGTCGTTTATATAATTGCGTGTATTAGGTTGGCAAGAAAGTCCTTTTTTTTTAATCGTTTCACCCCAAGCAAGGCATTCCACTGCCACTATTGCGCTTGGGGCTACATAGGGGAAGGTAAATAGAAAGAGTGGTTATATATAGAAAATGTCAGAAGTGGGGTGATAGGTAGTTGGGAGGATGGGAAGAGTGTTTGAAAGAATGGAAGTGAGTTATTGTGTTAGGAGGTGTCTATTGACCTTACATTTAAACTCCTGGAGATTGTAGCCGTCGGGGAAGCAGTCATGTGGAAGGGAATTCCACAGTCGGGAAGTACAAGAAAAGAAACTGTTGGAGTAGGAGTTGCGGTTGCATTTTATCGGTTTCACTGTAAAAGGGTGGGATCTAGTTCCTAATCTAGTATCTCGTGCAAATTCGAACCTAGGGGGCACCAGTGATCTAAGTTCATCGGAGCAGAAGCCATGGAAGTATTTATAGAAGAGACACAGGGAAGCCGCGTCGCGCCGGTGAGAGTGAGACTGCAGGCGGTCTGCCAAGTCAGTATCGAGCACATTACAGACCCTCCGCTGGACTTAGTCGAGAAGCCAAAGGAGAATAGCAGGGGCACTCGACCAGATATGGCAACAGTATTCAATGCACGGGCGGATGGTAGATTTATAAATGTGCAGGATAGATTCAGACGGAAAAAACCTCCGGGCCCTGCACAGAGAACCGACTTTCATAGCAGCGGATTTAGCAATGGATTCGATATAGTCATTCCACTTGAGGTCCGCTCAAAGTGTGAGACCAAGGAGGCGTAGTGTTTTACTCTCTGGGAGGTAAGCCTGGTCCGTGCTAATGGGAGGTAGGTGCGGTTGTCTATGATGGTTAATTCATAGTAGCTTCGTTTTAGAAGCATTAAAATTTACGAGCTATTTCTTACCCCAGTCCACTGCGGATTGGAGGTCCTTTCCAAGCTCGGCTGTAAGGTTACCGTTGTTGCCCACACCAGATTTTTGATCGAGGCGAGAGTAAACTGTGGTGTCATCGGCGTACATACCTACTTGGGATATTATGGTATCGGGGAGATCATTAATGTAGATCAGAAAGAACGTGGGACCTAAGATGGAGCCTTGAGGGACACCCGTGTTCGTATGGTAGCTCTGGGATCATGCCCGTTTAATACCACTTTCAATGTACGGTTAGATAGAAATGACTGGATTAGTTCAAACAATTGTCCAGCTATACCATAGCTCCGCAGTTTGCTTAGAAGGCCAGCATGCCAACCTCTATAGAGATATCCAAGGCGACAGTTCGGGCTTCGCCATTCCTGTCGAGTGCCTGGTATATATACTCGGTGATGGTCGTTAGCATATCAGCAGTAGACCTGGTGAAGCGGCAACCATACTACTTGTCCGAGAGGAGCCTGTGTTCTGTGAGGGGCTGAACGAGCTCGGCGTTGATAATGGCCT
The DNA here is from genome assembly GCA_037127315.1 of Ascarosepion bandense. NCBI lineage: Eukaryota > Metazoa > Mollusca > Cephalopoda > Sepiida > Sepiidae > Ascarosepion > Ascarosepion bandense. Next base: position 4,393,286 of record JBBBDQ010000350.1, on the reverse strand, counting down.
AGAACACTTTGCCAAAGATCGGAAGAAGGCTGATAGGGCGGTAGTTTGCGGGGTCGAGGGTTCTCCAGAGTTTTTGAATATAGGAACTACAGAGGAAGATTTCCAATAGGCGGGAAAGCAGGAAGCAGAGAGGTTGTAGAGCTTAGAAAGGACAGAGGAGAGTTCAGGGGCACATTTCTTTAAGACTATGATTGGGATTCCGTCCCCTCCGCTCGCTTTATGGGGGTCAAGTTTTGAGATTATCTTAGAGACAAGCGAGGGTGTAATGTGGACGTCATTCAGTTGAGCCTCAGTTCTAGGTGAGAAGTCGAGTGTAAAAATCCCAGACGAGTCCAGACTCGAATTGTTCGAGAATCTCCGTGCAAAGCATTCAGCCTTGTCCGCTGAGGACGTGAGGACCTCAAAATTATTGATTAGTGGGGGTATTGTGGACTTGCTCTTGTTAAGTACTCTTTTACAGAATCGCCAGTAGTCTTTGACACCGAACTTAGCGGATGCTATGCGTTGTTTCATTCTGGCAGCAAACAACGTCTTAGCTTCGTTAAGTATCTTTTTACACTTATTACGAGCTGAAGTGAAAAGGCGCCTGTTTTGTTCCGACGCGTAGCTACGGTAGAGTCGGAAGAAATGATTCCGGTGGGCAATGGCGGCCGAGCAAGCGGGTGAGAACCATGGAGACAAATGAGACTTAAGCAGAAATTTCCTGGCAGGGATGAAGGCATCGATGCCAGCCTTAACCCAGGAGGAGACCTCGGGTGCACATTCTTCGATGGGAATACTAAAAACGTTGTTCCATAGGACGTTACAGAGGAACATCCTACTGCTACCAGTCTGCCCTTTGGTAGCAGTAGGATATTCTACTGGTCTGGGTTTCTTGGGTCGGGCGGGAGAGGAATGAAATGTTGACGGAAACTACGGTGGGGTCAGAGTTCCCGAGTGGGCAGAGTTGTTTGGTAGTCTGGGATGGAAGTGAAGCAGAGGTTCTAGTAGTGAGTCCCTTCCGTTGGGGTTGTCGGAGAAACTCGTGGGGAAGTCCACCACTAGCCTAAGTCCTGACTCACTTAAGAAGCGGAAAGAAAACAACAATATTTTATGGAGCAATATCGATATTTATTCTTCAAAATAAAGTCCATCATTCCCGACGATATTCTTCCAGTATCCGAATCTGTCCCAGATACCAGCTGTGAATTTAAAAAAATTGTAAACAAATTTGATTCACTTCATCAAAAGTGTTGAATCGCTGTTCGCGTAGGAAGTGTGTCATTGAGCATAATAGTTCATAGTCACTCGGAACAGCATCAGGACTTATGGTGGATGTGGAAGAATCTGAACAACTTCCATCCGTTTGAAATTCTCCTTAATCAACCTTGCTTCACATTGTCTTGCTGAAACAAAGGCTGACCTCGATTGATCAAAGCAGGTACTACTTCTTTGATTTGTCGTACACGAGATTTAGCAGCTGGCAATACAATTTAGAGTTAATGGCGCGACCGTGCGAAACATACTCGAAATGCAATACTCCTTGAAAATGTAATACTCCTTGAAAATGTAATACTCCTTGAAAATACCACCAGAGATAGAAAAATATTTGTTTTCTTTCAGCTTCCTAAGTGAGTTAAGGCTTTCTGGCCAATCTATCTAAAGTTTTTTATTTATACTAGACTAGCAGTATAGCCCGGCGTTGCTCGGGTTTAATGAAAGTCTTAAAACTAATCCATGGTCCTGGAACTTAGAGTCTTTGGACGTTGGCACGAAAGACTAAAAAGCAATAGTTGTTTCCAGTTAAAGCGAAACCGTAGACTGAAAGAAAAAATGAATGGATTTAAGTCAAATTTTGATTTCCTGATATCAAATTTTCTGCACTATTGTAAGAACTGCAATCTTGAAACTTCTGAATATCGTTTCTTATGTCTTTGTCTATGAGTGTATCAAATTTGATTAAAATCGGACCACTCCTTCTATAACCCGATTTTTTCGATTATCGATTTTCGATATTTGTCGTGGGTACCTCGACACAAAACCTAGCTAAGAACACTCCCAGACGCTTATAGTACAACTGCAAATTTTCAAGAAAATCGGTTCAGTCGTTTCGGAGTCTATAGGTAACGGGCACACACACACACAGACACACACACACACATAGACAAAGTTTCATTTATAAATAAGTTTAGATTTAGATTAGATTTCTGTCTTTATCCCGACTGCCTTCTCCAGATATGTACCACATTCATCATTCGATGATATGAAGAACGTAATATAATCACTAGCATGGCTAGAATTAACTATTAAGATCGCTGGAGCATTAAACTATTAGGATCGCAGGGACACCGCATAGATTGTATCAGTCAGGTGGCTCAGAAAACAATTTCGAATCCAGATTTGCCTTTTTTTCGAGGCTGGTTAGCCTAGTGAGCTAAAGAGTTTTGCCTAACCTGATAATTAACATTAATTGAGTAAAACAATCTCGGTTAAGATTTGAACTCACTCCGCTTATTCCGTTTCCTCTCTAATAATAGTTACGCTAGCTGCAACGTTCATATCTGTTATGGTGCCCCAGCTATAGGAACGGACTCTTCCTCACTCAATAAATCTTAACCTACGTGACTTCCGGGGACGCAGCTGAGAGGCAGTCATGTGACAGTCGTGAGGCAGTCGAGACGTAGCGTAACTATACAGTTTCGGAGATACACTTCTATTTGCTGACTACTGACACTCTACTTGGTATATTCTTCTTTTATTCTAATACACTGTTTGAACCGACCTTCTTGTTTTCGTGTCTTTCTTCCTACCCTAAACAAGCTATAATAATATCATAATAGAAGGGTGACCTCTAAAATAAGGTTATTTAAGTTGATATTGTTTTTTCTAGTTTGTCTCAAATTTAGTTTTCCAACTATTCATCATAGAATTGAACTAGCGATTAAAAACATGTTTTATGCAACAAACATATTTTTAACATAATCTCTTTCATTGTCAATGCAGTTATTTCAATCGTCAATATAAATCACATGGCTTAAACATTACACAACGAAAACTTCACATCAAAATTAATCAAAAGTCAATGTATTTGTTGGTTGACTACAACATAATTTCGGGTTTGTGATGAATTGGAATAAAAATGTTGCCTACCAAAGACAGAAATTAAAATTCTTCAACTCAGGATATTGTCTCAATTTAATCATACAAAAATATAATATCTAGCTGTAAACATTAAGGATTGGGAAGAAGATGTTTCAGAAAGTCATTTGCGCGAATGCCGACAGGGATGCTACGGTTCTAGACTTAGAAGATAAAAATTAATTTCCTGTGTAGACAGTAACCGTAAGCAGAAGAGAAATTGGACATTCATTTTAAAATAATTAAATAAACATACGAGAGAATCGACGAAAAATTATATTTATTTCCTTGAAACGTGTAAAACGAAGGTACGCGTAATACACCGAAGCGGTTCGCATTATAGTCCGGTATAAACGGTAACTGCGTCAGTTGAGAAGGCTGGTTTGTCTACCTGTCTAAACAATCAACATTCAGAATTCTGACCTTTTACCTTTTGTCTCTGGTGGAAAAACGAGAGATATCGTTGCTATTATATATGTATAATGTATGATAATGAGACAAAATGGAAAAAATGTTTAGACAACGCATTTCGCCTCTTTATGTCAGGCGCCTTCTTTTGTTAATCTATTCTGAGTGAGTTAATTTCAAGTCCATCAAATTTTAAGGGCTTCAATATGGAAAGAAGAAAATAGCTTTCTGGTCGTAGCAGCTGATGAAGATATTTCTTATTTCTTACTCAAAATTAAAACGTTTGCACAATGATTTTTCTCGCATTACGACCTAAAGTCGCCTGCTATGAAGAGGCGAAAGACGTTGTCTGGATAGCGTTTCCAGTTTGATTATTTTTAACAAGCAGTATAGCCCGACGTTGCCCGGGTGTAGTGAAAGCTTTAAAACTAATCCATGGTCCTGGAACTCAGACTCTTTGGACGTTGGCACGAAAGACTAAACGAGAATAGTTATTTCCAGTTAAAGCGAAACCGTAGACTGAAAGAAAAATGAATGAATGTAAGCCAAATTTTGATTTCCTGGTATCGATATCAAATAAGTTTTTTTCGTCGTAAACTGAATTTTGGAAACTAAATAAGTCCTCTGAGTAAATGGTATCATGGCTGAGATTAAGAACTACAATTATACCTACTTAGAGCCAAACCCGAAGCAAAAACTAAAATAAAAGGGCTGAAAAAATACAGGCATACAGGCAGATAAACAGACACACACACAAACATCTTGCCTTTATATATATATATATATATATATATATATATATATATATATATATATATATATAATCGATTTTCTGCACTATTGTAAAGACTGCAACCTTGAAACTTCTGAATATCGTTTCTTATGTCTTTGACTATGAGTGTATCACATTTGATTAAAATCGAACCACCCCTTCTATAATCCGATTTTTTCGATTATCGATTATCGGGGGTACCTTGACACAAAACCTAACAAAGAACACTCGCAGACGCTTATAGTAAAACTGTGTAATTTTTCAAGAAAATCGGTCCAGCCGTTTCGGAGTCTATAGGTAACGCACACACACACACACACACACACACACACAAAGTTCTATTTATAAATAAGTTTAGATTTTCTTCGGATACTATTAGGATATAATGTATAAAGAACCATAACGTTGAGAAATATGCAACTATTTCAGCTACCAAGCAGGACCAGTTTTGTGTGTGTGTGTGTGTGTGTGTGTGTGTGTGTGTGTGTGTGTGTGTGTGTCATGACTACAGATTATTTACACCAGTTTGTAATTCAATAACAAAATAGCCTCAAACCACATTTCTCTTGAAAACTTTGAAAATCTCAAGCTTTCAAATTATTCTTGTTTTGAACGTTGAACCAAAGCTGCTTTGATCATTCTGATTTTTTTCCAACTGATTTCCTAGTCTTTATTGTTTCTTTGTTATACAAAGTTTCGGCTGTGTAACCTCCGGCTTTCATCGGGAGTCTTTTATGTTTTAGAAGATTCTAAAATCTTACTTTGAACAACGCCGAGAAAATTAATCCCAAGAAAACTCACATACATTTTTCAAATTGAATTTTCAGAAGAGGCTGTGCGGAGTAATGGATAACAGCTTGGATTTTTTCGAATCAGAGAGTAGAGTTCGAATTCCAGTCGAGTTGATAAGATTCACTTACGTGCTAATACCCTTCTGAAAGGTATGAATACATCACTTCTTCCTACAGCTTGGGGTTAATACCAGCGCAAACTGGGTCCCATAGGCTTGGGTGTCAGCCGGTCTAAGAGAAGGAAAATTCTGAATTCAAAACCTGAGTAGCCACCGACTAAACCGTTTCCCCAACCCATAGAGAATGTAGAATCCCTGCAAAACACAAAACAAGGACGGATGAACTCAGATTCGACTGCCATCCCTAAATATGGGTTAAATGGCCACACCAACCAGCAAGTGGCCAAGCATGTTGAGTACGGTCCTCCCCGTCAACCCGTCTGAAGATAATCGGGGCGGAGTTAATCCAACAGGTGTAAGAAAGCTCTGGATTTGAATTTAGATTTACTCAGACAAAGGTGCGTTGGATGTGTGTTGTGGTGCAGTGGATATTGGCTAGAACGAGAAATCGGAGAGCAGAGTTCGAATCCCAGTTGAATTCGTTGCATTCACTTACGCGCGTTGCATTCTCATACCCTAGGCAAAGGTATGCATCCGTCGATTCTCCTTCCATCTATGCATTACATAGGACAGATTGGTTTCTTTAGCTTTTTGTTGGCAAACAGTCTACCGTAGAAAGTAATGGCAACCTACTGCAAGAAAATCTTGTCTCTTCTGCACTAACTGAAGACAAAAGTTAAATTGAACATGGAAACAATTAACATAGATATAACGTGTATATAACATTTTACTGACTACAATTCCCACTGAGTGCACTATACATTCAGCCTTGTGCCACATCAAATCTACGCTAAGAAACCACCATCAGTCTGTTAAGTGCTATACATGATACACCACTAGGCGATCATGTCTCAAAAGAGACATGACTGACGGGGCAGAAAATTTTCCGCAGTAGGTTGCCATTATTTTCTGCGGTAAACTGGTTGCCAACCAAAGCTACAGAATCCAATCTGTCCAGCTGAGGGGAAGAGGTGGATTAATACCTTTCCTTTCAACTGGAATTCGAACTCGGCTCTCCGATTTCTAGTTCCGAGCCGATATTCACTGCACCACAATGCACATTCTAAAACAACCATACCAGCATAATCTTTTAACATTTTTGAAAATTGGTGTATTTATTAGTTCATTGATTCCAAAATTAAAAATGGAAGAAAATAAATAATTTGACCATGCAGTCTATGAAGAAGGCGTTGTAAATGATCGGTCGATTGAAGATTTCTAACCCAAAGATGCTCTAGGGTCGAATAGAAAAATTCAAGATGAACAAATGTGATATGTCCCGGGAAGATATATATATATATATTATTCAAAGTTGTTTTGGCAAATGTAACCGGGTAGAACAATCTAGCAAGTAGCCGTAATGGACCGGTACTCGTAGTAGTCGTATGGAGTATGCTTAGGCGTAGGCTTATGCAACAGGCGTAGTCAATGGGCGTTCTAATAGGCGTAGTCCCAGGCGTAGTCCCAGGCGTCCCTGCCTTAGTCTGTATTTATTGCTGACACCAGCCAATCATATTACTGCGAGGGGAAACCAAAGTGTATGCATATTCATTACATCACAATGTTATACAGCGCTTTTTAGTACGCTTAGAATAAATCACTAAAAGTCATTTACATCAATTTGGTTATATTAGTCGTTTTGATGTGTAACTTCCATATAATAAATTTTATTTCCGTATGAGATTCGCGACTTAAATAAAATTCTCCCGATTTTTTTTTTTTTTTTAATTACGACGGGTAATGGAAAGCGAATAATTTACATGAAACATGAGAAATTGGGGAAGTATGAATCCTCTTTAACCTGTAATAAAAGCTGGTTTTTATACAAAGATGATGGTGTGTATATAGTGGGTCTGAAAGGAATTCCTCTATTATAAAATCCTTGTGGGAAACAGATAGACCATTTTTATGTCACAATCGATAAAAACAAGTGAAATTATTTCTTAAAAGAATGTGCTCCTCTTCTCAAGCATTAATAGTGATACTGTCACAGGTTTTTTGCGATAGGTGTGGATGGTGGCAATGTCTATTTATACTGAAGATACAATTTTGTCAGTTTTCTGCTTCCCAACTTGTAATTAGGAGCCCGAACTCTTGTATAGCATCTAGAGAGGCTACTCTAATTAACAGTCGCATAATATCGGGGTGTTTGCAGAGCCATGTCACGAAGATTGTCCTTGTAAGCACCTACGGTGGGCAACCTTGAGACCACACTATGATGCAGTCTGTGCCAGTTCCCTTCCCGCACATGTTACATTTGACGACCGACTGCTGCTACTACCCTAGTCCTTTTTCTTGCCAAAAATATTACAACATACCAAGAAACCACCAGAAATGTAAAACTAAACCAGCCCAACAAGAAACACCTAAACCCCTTAACATTTCTTTCAGAAAAATGTGTGGTATTCGTACCAACTTCTGCAGTGTGGAATTCTCTTCGAAAAGTTTCCGGGCATCCTAGCTCTCTCTCTCTCTCTCTCTCTGAAACTAAACTTAACTCTACCATCCCCTCCTATGATTTCTTGATTCCTGACTATCTTTCTTTTCTCTCCTACAATGGATCAATACATGCAAGGCAAATTGGATCACTGTGTCGTGTCAAAATGTTTTTCTCGTCAAAGTCTATCTTGCACATTTATAAATCTAGCATTCATCCGTCAATTGTATACTGTTGCCATATCTGGTCGGTTTTTCCTGCTTTTAATTTTAGGGTTCTTGACAAAATCCAAATAAGTATCTGCAGTGTAATCGATGCTGACTTGGCATTTTAGCATCTCCAGTCGGCATCTTCAGTCACTTTCTCACCGACATGACGTGGCTTTCTTATGTCTTTTCTACAAATATTTTAATAGCAACTGCTCTTACGAGATATTTCCCCTGGTGCTCCGACCACATGAATTTAAGCGTGCTACTAGATTGGTCCCACCTTTTTAACATTGAAATAGATAAATGTAACTGCCACTTATACTCTAACAGTTTCTTTTCTCGCACTTCCCGCCTGTGGAACTTACTTGCTTCCTTGATAACTACCGACCGGGCACATTAATAAATAGGCTAATCGAATCACATGGTTTGGATCAAACGCTAACTCCTTTTTGAGCGGGAAGAAACATCACACGGATCATTGAAAGTTCAATTTGTTATTTTATGTAAATAACTCTTTTCATTGGTTAGAAAATTAATTCACATTTTCAATCATTTTTTTATTAGTTAAAATAGATTTTCACACTTTGCGAGTTTGCAAACCATGAAGAAAAGAAAGTTATTTTTTATTTCGTATTCACACACACACACACACACACACACACAATCATCAAAAAATTAAATGCAACGTCAATCACCATCTTTTATCTTCTTGAATCCTGTTCATCTCCTATTCTTTCCTGTATACCCAGTCTTTCCTCTCAGTTTCACTCTCTGTAACTCCTTGTGTATTAGTGGCATTCCAGCTTCGTTTGGGGTGAAATGATTTTAAAAAATGTAGGTAAGTGAATGATACTCCGGCAGCAAGTCCTCTGATGGTAGCACTTTTTAGGGTCCCAGCTATGAGCAAAATGTGAACCCCCAATCAATAGCAAAACCCTCTGAAAATATAAAAATACATTTTTATACTAAAGATACTAGCAATACATTTGTATATAAAAATATACCATCACTACCTATTTATTACCAACAACACATTCTCTCTAGTTGATGGCATACAACCGCGTTCCAAATATCTATATTTGGGCATTAAACAACCCATAGATCTGTTGATATGCCACTAAACAAAATCAACGAAACAACAGACCCGAATTAACTCTCCCATGACATTAATCCATATAATATCCTACAATTTCTTAAATAAAACTGTATTTCGAAATGTAACTTCAACAAAGCTACAGCCTGAAATACACCTATCCTCGCCTCTAGTAATTGTGTCCACACGAACATATATATTCACCAAAGCTGAGTATCATCTAACATGTATTCAATTGTCAATGAAGAATACAGTTCAGTTAGATAGATAGTTCTATGCTAACAGTTTCTTTTATCGCAATTCTCGCTTGTTAAACTCTCTTAGGGCTCCTTGAATCCTTGGCAAGGTCTCATCATTTTACTGTTGAAATGGCTAGATGTAACCGTAAGTTCTATGCTAACAGTTTCTTCTATCGCACTTCGCGCTTGTGGAGCTCCCTTCCGACTTCTTGCTTCCTGGACAAGTTCTCATCATCTTACTGATGAAATGGCTAGTTGTAACCGTAAGTTCTATGCTGACAGTTTATTTTCTCGTATTTCTCGCTTGTGGAACTCCCTTCCGACTCCATGCTTTCCAGCCAACTTTAATCTGCAAAAATATGTTAACTGCTATCTACTCTCATCCTGGTTACTCTTTCCTCTTTCCGCTCATTATTAATGTTTCAGTCCCTAACTCTTCCCACACTTGTGTTATAGTGGTTTTACTGTCTTGAAGGAAATGATACCAATTAAAAAAATAACATTTGTATTACTTCCAACCTCCGAAGAAAATTAAATTTAGGCATTACATGACCCTGGAATGACACAGTTAAACATTCTGTGTAACGCGTTTCTTCCTGTAAACGGACTTCATCAGATTCTAGAAGATAAAACTTATTAGCCATATTTTTTATACTTTATCCAACAGTTTTGATATTTAGAAATTTAAATATCATATTCTCACAAATACGTGTGTGTGTGTGTGTGTGTGTGTGTGTGTGTGTGTGTGTGTGTGTGTGAGAGAGAGAGAGAGAGAGAGAGAGAGAGAGAGATGAATTTTGATCTGAAATTTTTATTGTATAATGCTTTAAACTATTTGGTTAATAATTAACACTGAATTCGGTGCATTGACAAAGGAACAGATTCCATTGAAAATAAATATTTGATAAATATTTATAATGTAAAATAAATACTTTATGGTAAAAAAAGATTTTAACGGCTGAGACGACCAAAGGATTAGTAATTTTTGCACTGAGGTTATTAACAGCCGCTTGATTTGCAACTTATCCCAGTTCGAAAGGCAGTATTCAATATGAAACACTGATGAAAGCTGCAGAAGTAGCCGAAAACTATGTAACTTCCAGAAATCGTTTGAATAAATTCCAAAATTTAAAAATAAGTCACATTTAAAGTGAGGTACAAAGTCATTGCAGGACATTTAAAGTGAATATTGATTCTTGACAATGATAGAAGTCAATCGAAATCAAATACTTTAACTAAGTTAAAACTTAGTTAACTCACCACCGTTACCTTTTTTTTCTCCTTCAATTGGAGTAGATAGACTAAACTATCGCCCGGTTCACACTCCACCCTCGTCTATTGAACAGGCGTAGAGGCTCATCCTTTGTTCCCTGTTTAGGATGTGGTTTCCGGCTTTTTCTTTTCCAATCTTTTCACTTTTCTTTTTCTTTTTCTTTTTTTTTTTTCAATTGGAGTAGATAGACTAAACTATCGCCCGGTTCACACTCCACCCACGTCTATTGAACAGGCGTAGAGGCTCATCCTTGTTCCCTGTTTAGGATGTGGTTTCCGGTTTTCTCTTCCAATCTTCACTTTTTCTTTTTTTTTTCAATTGGAGTAGATAGACTAAACTATCGCCCGGTTCACACTCCACCCACGTCAATTGAACAGGCGTAGAGGCTCATCCCTTGTTCTCTGTTTAGGATGTGGTTTCCGGTTTTCTCTTCCAATCTTCACTTTTTCTTTTTTTTTCAATTGGAGTAGATAGACTAAACTATCGCCCGGTTCACACTCCACCCACGTCTATTGAACAGGCGTAGAGGCTCATCCCTTGTTCCCTGTTTAGGATGTGGTTTCCGGTTTTCTCTTTTCCAATCTTCTCACTTTTCTTCTTTTTTTTTTCAATTGGAGTAGATAGACTAAACTATCGCCCGGTTTACACTCCACCCACGTCTATTGAACAGGTGTAGAGGCTCATCCCTTGTTCCCTGTTTAGGATGTGGTTTCCGGTTTTCTCTTTTCCAATCTTCTCACTTTTCTTCTTTTTTTTTTTCAATTGGAGTAGATAGACTAAACTATCGCCCGGTTTACACTCCACCCACGTCTATTGAACAGGTGTAGAGGCTCATCCCTTGTTCCCTGTTTAGGATGTGGTTTTCAGCTTTCTCTCTTCTAATCTGTTCACTCTTACGTAGCCCCCGGCACATCAGTAGCGTTACCGCCTTGCTCGGGGTGATATGATTAAAAAAAAAACTAACCTGATATGAACACTGGATAATTTCTTTGTACATTCAATTCTAATACACACACCAATTAGAGGAAAATATTTCAAATTTAATACATACGATTTGTCTACTCAGTCGGAAAATTATGTTTCACATGCACGTTTTTTGTTCCTGTGTATTACTGTTATATATCCACAAACAACAAACACGTCTGTATATAAAAATATATCACTTATATTTTTATTGATGAACGATGGACCGTGTGGCCTAGTGAACAGAGAGTTGAGGGAGCGCGCCTCTAAGGGTTGACAGGGTGACGGGGGGGGGGGTGTCGTCGTATATGTTCTCCTCTACGTCTCTCTGCCTAGACTGCCTGTCGAGACTGACTGACTAGACTCGTCTGTCGAGACTGACTGACTGACTCTGACTGGCGAATCCGTGTTTTCGCAGTCTTTATATATCTTCCAAAACCGGGACTTGTTTCTTCCGGCATTGCCTTGATCACGCGACGCCCACGCGACGCCTACGTAAATTCTCAGAGACACCTGTTCTGTCTGCCTCTTGTAGCCATTTCCGCTACTGCCGGAAATAAGGTCAAACAAACATCCGTTCCTTTCAACGGCCGGAAAACGCCCCCTCTTCCTCACTTCCTTCTTCGGGTGGGGCCAGATTATTATATTACATTACGAGCACGCAAGAACAAAAACTGGTTATAATTTTGATTTTTGATTTTATAAATACCACCTTAATTAGAAAAGAACACAATTGTTTACGTAAGAATACTTCGTGGAAATTCTAATGAATCTCTTACCATCTATAATCACACGTCAGACACACTATAGGACATCACCAAAACATCTATACTTAAAGGATCTATGTCTAGTGACTACCACCACTACAAACGGTGTGATGTAAAAACGTTCCCAAATCAAACTGCGGAAAAAACAACAAAAACACGCCAACTAGATACACATACACATACACACACATACACACTAACACACAAATCATCCGAATCTCGTATAATCAAATCGAATCATGATAAACTTATACACATACAGTACTATGCAAAAGTATTAGGACAAGAACTATTTTATCTTTTATATCAAAATAAAGTTTAAAATCACCTCTGTCCTAAAACTTTTGCACACTACCGGTAGTGTGCAAAAGTATTAGGACAGGGGTGATTTTCCGAAAAAACCTCACTGAAATTCAAATACAGGGTGAAAAGCCAAGTAAATTGTTAGTAAATACTGATTATTTAAAATTAGGTGCAAAAGAAATGTATTAAAAAGAAGTTATATTTAATTTTTCCTATTTTCTATTAAACATGTTATTTTGAAACTACTCATTAGTCTATTATCCTTGGATATGACTGACCTTTTTCTTATTCCCACTCTCGAATTGACAAATCTAATCATAATGTTACTTCGCAAGACACACTTTGGTAACAAATACAATCTGCTTGGCAGGATATACCATTAGATACATTGAAGAAGCTTGTGATATCAATGCCTGACAGAATGAAGGCTGTGATCAAAGCAAAAGGCTATTATACTTTAAATATTAAATTTATTTTGCAACAAGTACTTTTTCTTGTTAAAGCATTTGTTGAGTAAATCAAATAAAATTACTTTAATTAAATTGTTTATTTTCTGTCAATATGCCTCATAAAAGATAAAATAGTTCTTGTCCTAATACTTTTGCACAGTACTGTATATTTATTCTCGGACCATGCTTGATATGAAAACGCACTTGATGTCAACTTAACCAATGAAAAAACAAACACAAAATAAAAAATACTAGATTTTTTTCTTTTTATCCATATCTCATTCTCTGATGAAGTTTTAATAAAGTCAAAGATATTTAAACATTTCCTGTCTTTTCACTCGACCTATTCAACTTATACAGCGAGACTATTCTGAGGACCTTAGATGTTATGCCAGGATTCGTCATCGGAGGCCACAATTTTAACAACATAAGGTACGCAGGCGATACAGTGATGATAGCAAGGAAACTGAAAGGAAACTACAAGACCTTCTATAGAAAGTAGCTGAAGAGAGTGACAAGAAAGTACTACAAATAATCTAAAAAAAAAACGAATTCATGGTCATCAGCAAAAAGAGCACCCCAAAATGCCAAATACAGGTGGAGGATACTAAAATTAAGCGGGTACAAAAGTTTAAATACCTGGGAAGTGTTCTAACAGAAGACGGAAAGTACGACACAGAGATCCGAAGGCGAATTGGCATGGTGAAGGGCGCATTCCAGAAGCTGAGTAAAGTATTAAGAGAAAGGAAATTTTCTCTAGAAACAAAGAAGAGACTACTGGATTGCTATGTGATGTACGTTCTTCAATATGACAGTGAATGCTGGACAATATCATCGAAGATGAAAGAAAAACTTGAAGCGACTGAAATGTGGTTCTACAGAAGGATGCTGCGAATATCATGGCTCGAGCATGTGAGCAATGATGAGGTTTTGGGTAGGATGAAAACGAAAAGGAACTTAGTACTGAACATCAAGAAGCGAGAAGCGACACCTAAAGTTCCTCGGACATGCAATGAGGAAGGAGGGCTTAGAGAACCTGGTACTAACAGGCCAGATAAAGAGATGGAGAGACAGGGGAAAACAGCGTGTAACGTACTTGACTGGCCTGAGCATATGGATGGCAGAACGGGGGTTGCGTAATGTAACATGAAAAAGCGTGCAAAGAGTCGCCATGGGTATGGAGACGTGGAAGGCCATGATCGTCTACGTCCTGAAAGAACAAGGCACGGCACATAGAAGAAGTCGTTTCATAACCTATCATATATATATATATATATCCCCACAAACTCAAGCACACAAGTATACACAAACACACACACACACGTGTGTGTGTGTGTGTGTGTGTGTGTGTGTGTGTGTGTGTGTAGTGAATACAAAATAAAAAATAACTTTCTTTTTTTCATGATTTGCAAACTCACAAAGTGTGAAAATCTATTTTGACTAATAAAAAAATGATTGCAAGTGTGAATTAATTTTCTAACCAATGAAAAGAGTTCTTTACATAAAACAACAAATTGAACTTTCAATGACCCGTGTGATGTTTTTCCCGCTCAAAAAAAAGTTAACGTTTGATCCAACCATGTGACTCGACTAGCCTATTTATTAATGTGCCCGGTCGGTCAGAATTATTTGGAATCAGAGAAACGGGAGAGAGAAAAGCAGCGATCATGCTTTTGAATATCGCCAGTGTCAAATTTCACGTTGGTACACTATCAGCCTCTAATGACAACTTAGAATTTCAAGGGCTCTTTTCGAAGGTTGAAACTAAGTACCTGAAAATGCATATTCTATATTGAATTCAATTGTAATACTTTCATATGAAAAATTAACTCTCTCAATTTGTTTTAATCATTTTGGAAACCTTTTGTTTATATTGAATTCAATTGTAATACTTTATGTGAACAGGGAACTCTTTCAACCTTTTTAATCATTTTAGAACCCTTTGTTTATGTTGAATTCAACTGTAATACTCTTGTCCAAAAAACAAATTATAGAAATTTAGTTAAGGTCTAATAATTTAATGTGAACATTTTCTCTTTTGGCTGTTTATCAAATCTACAAACTTTAATATGTGATTACTTGTTTTGAAATAAGCTACTGACAATTACAACTGCGTAAATTTGTAAATAAATTTCTTATCTTATGTCGGTCAAATATACACAAGTGTGTTCTCGTCATTTTATCCTGCCGCACCCTTTCTTCAGGTGCATATGAATAAAAAAAAGAAAAATGGAAAAATGTACGTCGCCAACGGGTTTCATTCTCTGAGAGATTTTATCAAAGCAATAATAAAGTTCTACAGAGGACGATATGCGTCGGACAAGTACAGTTTTTTTTTCTCTTTTTTATTCATTTTATCTCTCCTTCTGAGAATATTTGCACACACACACACACACACACACACACATACATACATATATATATATATATATATATATATAAATTCAAAATTTATGATCGTATGATCATTTCAGTGAATTGAATTTGCTTCATCGGCGAGCTTTAATATTATGGAAAAGGTTTACAAAATTTTGTTTGAGTGCGTGTGTGGGTAAAAAAAAAACGGAATTAAGTTTGCAAAAAAAAGAAAAGAGTACCGAATAGAAAGGAAAAAGAGGAAGGAGAGGAAGCGAGTAAGAAAGAAGAAAAGAAAGTAGAAGAGGGCGAAGGGGAAAAGAGGAAAGATGAAGGAAAAACTACGTGAGAGCTGCAAACAGGAGGAAATGCGGGTCGGGAATGTAGGGAGATTCGCTACTGTCTGCGATCTTTAATATTATGGAACATTCGAAAATTTGTTTCAGTGTGTGTGTGGGAGGTAATGAAACCAGAAATAAGTCTGCAGAAAGAAAAGGAAAAGGAAAAACGTAGCGAAAAGAAAGAAAGAAAGAAAGAAAGAAAGAAAGAAAGAAAGAAAGAAAGAAAAGGAAAAAGATATGTTAGATTTGCAGACAGAAGGATGCGCAGATCAGGGGGTGGCGATAGATTGATAGATTAATTGAAAAAGAATAAATGTGAGATGGCGAGCTTTTCTATGCATTGTCTGTTTTTTTCTAATTTTGAGATAAAAATATTTTTTTCATGAAATATATTTTTAAAAAATAAAAATATATTGGCTTCCCCAAAATATATTTGGCTTCCCCAAAAAATATATTTTTCATGAAAAATGTTTTTTTCTAATTTTGAGATAAAAATACATTACGGTAAAATTTACTTCAGAATTAAAAAGGAAAAAATGAAACAATTTCTTAATATAATTAAATGAAATATAATTAAATGAAATATAATTAAATGAAATATAATTAAATGAAATATAACTAAATGAAATATAATTAAATGAGAAAAATAATTAAATGAAATATAACTAAATGAAATATAATTAAATGACATATAATTAAATGAAATATAATTAAATGAAATATAACTAAATGAAATATAACTAAATGAAATATAACTAAATGAAATATAATTAAATGAAACATAATTAAATGAAATATATTAAATGAAATATAATTAAATGAAATATAACTAAATGAAATATAACTAAATGAAATATAATTAAATGAAATATAATTAAATGAAATATAACTAAATGAAATATAACTAAATGAAATATAATTAAATGAAATATAATTAAATGAAATATAATTAAATGAAATATAACTAAATGAAATATAACTAAATGAAATATAATTAAATGAAATATAATTAAATGAAATATAACAAAATGAAATATAATTAAATGAAATATAATGAAATGAAATATAATTAAAATGAAATATAATTAAATGAAATATAATTAAATGAAATATAACTAAATGAAATATAATTAAATGAAATATAATTAAATGAAATATAATTAAATGAAATATAACTAAATGAAATATAACTAAATGAAATATAACTAAATGAAATATAATTAAATGAAATATAACTAAATGAAATATAATTAAATGAAATATAATTAAATGAAATATAATTAAATGAAATATAATTAAATGAAATATAATTAAATGAAATATAACTAAATGAAATATAATTAAATGAAATATAACTAAATAAAATATAATTAAATGAAATATAATTAAATGAAATATAACTAAATGAAATATAATTAAATGAAATATAATTAAATGAAATATAATTAAATGAAATATAATTAAATGAAATATAATTAAATGAAATATAACTAAATGAAATATAATTAAATGAAATATAATTAAATGAAATATAATTAAATGAAATATAACTAAATGAAATATAACTAAATGAAATATAATTAAATGAAATATAATTAAAAATGAAATATAATGAAATGAAATATAATGAAATGAAATATAATTAAATGAAATATAATTAAATGAAATATAACTAAATGAAATATAACTAAATGAAATATAACTAAATGAAATATAATTAAATGAAATATAATTAAATGAAATATAACTAAATGAAATATAATTAAATGATATATAATTAAATGAAATATAACTAAATGAAATATAACTAAATGAAATATAATTAAATGAAATATAATTAAATGAAATATAATTAAATGAAATATAACTAAATGAAATATAATTGAATGAAATATAATTAAATGAAATATAATTAAATGAAATATAATTAAATGAAATATAATTAAATGAAATATAACTAAATGAAATATAATTAAATGAAATATAATTAAATGAAATATAATTAAATGAAATATAACTAAATGAAATATAACTAAATGAAATATAACTAAATGAAATATAATTAAATGAAATATAATTAAATGAAATATAATTAAATGAAATATAACTAAATGAAGTATAATTAAATGAAATATAACTAAATGAAATATAATTAACTGAAATATAATTAAATGAAATATAATTAAATGAAATATAACTAAATGAAATATAATTAAATGAAATATAACTAAATGAAATATAATTAAATGAAATATAATTAAATGAAATATAATTAAATGAAATATAACTAAATGAAATATAATTAAATGACATATAATTAAATGAAATATAACTAAATGAAATATAACTAAATGAAATATAATTAAATGAAATATAATTAAATGAAATATAATTAAATGAAATATAACTAAATGAAATATAATTAAATGAAATATAATTAAATGAAATATAATTAAATGAAATATAATTAAATGAAATATAATTAAATAAAATATAATTAAATGAAATATAACTAAATGAAATATAATTTAAATGAAATATAATTAAATGAAATATAATTAAATGAAATATAATGAAATGAAATATAATTAAATGAAATATAATTAAAATGAAATATAACTAAAATGAAATATAACTAAATGAAATATAACTAAATGAAATATAATTAAATGAAATATAATTAAATGAAATATAACTAAATGAAATATAACTAAATGAAATATAATTAAATGAAACATAATTAAATGAAATATAACTAAATGAAATATAATTAAATGAAACATAATTAAATGAAATATAATTAAATGAAATATAACTAAACAAAATATATTAAATGAATACAACTGAATAAAATATAATTAAATGAAATATAATTAAATGAAATATAATTAAATGAAATATAACTAAATGAAATATAATTAAATGAAATATAACTAAATGAAATATAATTAAATGAAATATAATTAAATGAAATATAATTAAATGAAATATAACTAAATGAAATATAATTAAATGAAATATAATTAAATGAAATATAATTAAATGAAATATAATTAAATGAAATATAACTAAATGAAATATAATTAAATGAAATATAATTAAATGAAATATAATTAAATGAAATATAACTAAATAAAATATAACTAAATGAAATATAATTAAATGAAATATAATTAAATGAAATATAATCAGGAAATGAAATATAATGAAATGAAATATAATTAAATGAAATATAACTAAATGAAATATAACTAAATGAAATATAACTAAATGAAATATAATTAAATGAAATATAACTAAATGAAATATAATTAAATGACATATAAGTAAATGAAATATAACTAAATGAAATATAACTAAATGAAATATAATTAAATGAAATATAATTAAATGAAATATAATTAAAATGAAATATAACTAAATGAAATATAACTAAATGAAATATAATTAAATGAAATATAATTAAATGAAATATAATTAAATGAAATATAATTAAATGAAATATAATTAAATGAAATATAACTAAATGAAATATAACTAAATGAAATATAATTAAATGAAATATAATTAAATAAAATATAATTAAATGAAATATAACTAAATGAAATATAATTAAATGAAATATAATTAAATGAAATATAATTAAATGAAATATAACTAAATGAAATATAATTAAATGAAATATAACTAAATGAAATATAATTAAATGAAATATAACTAAATGAAATATAATTAAATGAAATATAATTAAATGAAATATAATTAAATGAAATATAATTAAATGAAATATAACTAAATGAAATATAATTAAATGAAATATAACTAAATGAAATATAATTAAATGAAATATAATTAAATGAAATATAACTAAATGAAATATAATTAAATGAAATATAATTAAATGAAATATAACTAAATGAAATATAATTAAATGAAATATAATTAAATGAAATATAACTAAATGAAATATAAATTAAATGAAATATAATTAAATGAAATATAATTAAATAAAATATATTAAATGAAATATAATTAAATGAAATATAACTAAATGAAATATAATTAAATGAAATATAATTAAATGAAATATAATTAAATGAAATATAACTAAATGAAATATAATTAAATGACATATAATTAAATGAAATATAACTAAATGAAATATAACTAAATGAAATATAATTAAATGAAATATAATTAAATGAAATATAATTAAATGAAATATAACTAAATGAAATATAATTAAATGAAATATAATTACATGAAATATAATTAAATGAAATATAATTAAATGATATAATTAAAATGAAATATAATTAAATAATATACCTAAAGAAAAGAAAAATAACTAATAAGGGAAAAATTAAAATTCAGATAAAATAAAATGAATCAGAAATAAATTCAAGCTAGCATCAACAATTAAGTAAAACTTCTCATGTAAATAAATGTTTAATTGGACAAATAATAGAAACTGATTTATAATATATGAAAAGTTTTTGTATATATATATATAATCATCCAAATACAAGCCTGTTTTGCTGTATCACAGATCATCAGTGTGGCTAAACACTTACATTTGCTTCTGGCCGGGATCGAAACTCGACTGATTTGGTGTCAGTCGGAGTCGCTACCCACTAAGCCATAGGTGCATAAAATCGGAAAAGGGAAATTTTAACATGTTGTATATAAGCAGTGTGTGCACATGCCAGTCACTGAATGTACTCAATTCATTCCTGGAGAGTAATGCATATATCGCAAAAGTGGAAACTGTTTTTAAAATTTTCTTCTCTAAAGAGCTCAATTGTAATGAGAGCATTATATATATATAAGAGAAAGGTGTGGGAAGCCGTAAACGTTTTGTTTAAAATGTAGATTTATTGTTATTATCATTATTAATATTATTTGCTCTTTGTATGATATATTAAGTGTCCATGATGGTACTTATGTCGCTGCACGTGTTTCGAGTCCAAAGCTGACTCTCTTCAGGCGAATAAACTTGTGACTTTACATATAGAGAACCGTTTGTCCTTGTGACGGACGAGAATACCGTGTATATATAGATAAGTGGTCGGTGAGCAGGTCAGAAAGTTCACATGCGTGCGTGTTTGTTGAGTTTTTTTTTTCTCACTCGCTCGTTAGATCTTTTCCGTTTTGGGGATCATTCACCTTTCGTTGGCCAGAAAATTTTTTTACACTGACTTGCAAAATTTGATTTCATCTTTATATTTTTGTTTTCAGCGGTTTTGATTTCAATTCTACAAGTTATCTAGTTCTTTGTGTTGTTCTTGGAATACTATTTTTTGCAATGGTTCGTAATATTTTATTTTATTTTAGCGCGTTTGAATATAGTGTCTTGAATGTATATGTGTTCGGATAGAAATAAAAAACAAATCTGAGCTGCAACTGTAAAAACGTATTTTATGCTCTAAAATGCGATAAATGCGCAAAAATATACGTGGGGGTGACACAAAGCCTGAATAAAAGAGTAGTCCTGCACAGAAGTAACATCAAATTTGCCAATAACAGGAAATTGTACGTTTCCCAACGCTTACACGAATGTTGTGGAGGCAAATTCAGAGTCATGCCTATCTACCAAAATGCCGATTATGATACGTTCATGATACAGGAAGAAATATTTATTAAAAAAAAATAACAAGCTTTCCCTCAACAAAACAATATGAAAAACCTAAAACACGCAAACACACTAAATTCAAACGCGCTAAAATAAAATGAAATAAATTCTCGCACTAGATGTCTCAGAATTTGACAATTAATTTTTCATATAGTAATTTATTCTTGAAGCCGCTTGGTTATATAAGTTTTTGTTTTCGTTGAAAATTTTGAGATAGAAATATAAATGGTTAATTCTAGTGTTAACAATGTTTGGTATTTGCTTTATGATAGTGTTAGAGTTGTTGGAATGGACATTAATACAACTAGGGGTGTCATTTTCTTTGAGATAAGGTTGATAGTCATTAAGATTAAGGGTGATGTCTAGATAATTAACTATTTTTACATTATAGGAAACTTCAAAATTTAAAGCGTAGAAATGTAAGAGCTCTTATAATTTTCTTATGGATTCTATTAGTTAAGGGCTATTGCAATTAGGAATTAATATAGGGCCGTCATCACGGTATAGTCTAATTTGTTTAGGGTCTATACTTTTATTTAAGGTATCTAGTATATAAATAGCTATTAAATCAATAACCTAGGCTGAATCATATGCCCCCATAGGAACATCAAAACTATCGTAGACAGAATGATCAAAAGTTAGAACCAATTTTCTAGTTGATTAAATAATTTTAATTTCTCTATCGGTGATCTCTACATGATTTTTAGCAAAGTTAATACAACCGCCTAGGAGGTTTTTGGAAGCAGAAAAATAGACATCTACGATATCAAAATTGAGGAAAGAAATTTGAGCCTTTTCATAAATCTTGGTGAGCCAATTATGTATATAGTAATGTATATTTAGGTAGCAACCTTTCTTTAAATATGGCAACAAGGAAACTTTTAGTTTTTATTCAGTCTTTCCAGAATCTTAATATTTTTCTGTTTTGTAGGAGTTATGGAATATTAAAATTGTTCATAATTTTTATTATTCCAAGCAGTTCCTGCTACTTTCATGGCCGTTTTCAAGAGTGTTTTAGTCTCTGGCGTTGTTATTTTTCCTCATTTTTGTGTTGTTGTTTTTTTTTAAAGAAGCATTCATTCTTACACGCTGCACGCGACACATTTGCATAAGCGTCTTTCTATTTAAAAAAAAGAAAAAAACTTCAGTATTCCATTTCCACTATTGGATAATACAAGGTTGTGATAGGAGAGAAATGTTTAATATATAAGGGCTTTCGGATATGTTTCTGATATTGTGATTTATATTAATAAACAAATTTTATATTTGTCGATCAGATTTTTCTTAAGACTTCTTTTAAATTATGGGTTAATAAATGTTTTTTGATAGCACCTTTTTTGATAAGTGACACGTAAGCCGTCTATTCAAGGAGGTGGTAGTGTGTCCAATATAGGTAACTGATTTGTGACAATTGGTTCTTTATGTATGTATACATGTGCATATATTCTCAAGAATGCCTATGTTACCACACATCACAAGAACTATTTTAAAGAAAACTATTAAAAATGAAATGGACAATTACAGATTTAAAATTAAGCCAATAAAATTATTGTAAAACGCTTATGAACATACAAAAATGTTCCTTTTCTAGCCAAATTACTGCATCATATCATATTTTACAATGTTTAAGCCTATCAAGTATGTCATGCACTGTTTTCTTCTGTCATTCTTTCTATTCGCCCTGTGAGTATCAGATTCTCCAAGCCCTTCTTCCACATTACGTGTCTCAGAAATTTCAACTGTCTCTTCCTAATGTTAATTATAAGTTTCCTTTTTTGTTTTCATTCCCTTCAAAACCTCGTCGTTGCTCACATGTTCAGTCCATGGAACCCTCAGCAAACTTTTATAGAACCAGATTTCTGTTGCTGCGAGTCACTCCTTCATCTTTGAAGATATTGTCCAGCATTCGCTGCCATATAGAAGTATAAATATGAAACTCTCAAATATTAAAAAAAATGTTGGAAGTTGAAGGTTAGCATCTCTAGAAGAGAACTTGTACTGTGGAGAGGCATCTCTGAACCTTTTGCGAGAAGTAAGGTCCTCGAGGAAGCAGCAGTTGAACAAAGAAATCTCATTTACTTAGTAAACATCTCAACCAAAATAAACGACACTAAAATAGTTATAAAACAGGCTGCGTCAGTTTGCTCATACCTATGGATGTTATGACTATTACTGCTGGGTTGATTCTTTCACCTAAACATCCAAGACTTGTTGAATAGCTTTCGTCGCTGAAATAAATAGACAAAGAGAAAAGGAAAGATACAGAGACACTAGAGGGACAGTTTGGACACTGATTTTTTTTTTATTCCAACGACCTCTTGTTGGGGAAATTCCTTCCCGAACAGTCGGCACGTCTTTACTAGTCAAAGTCCAACAGAAAAAGAGATAGAGTTTATTTTTGACGCCAGGAAGCCTCTCTTTTGCACATGCGTAAATTCTCTTTCCTGTCAGAGGACCCTTGGGAGATTTTTATGTTTATTTTATTTTGTACTTTTATTTTATTTTGTATTTTTATTTTATTTAGTGTTTTTATTTTATTTCGTATTTTTATTCAATCCCTACATACCTGACCTCAGTTACGTCCGCTTCAAATGCTTCCTTACTTTTTATAAACGTCCCCAAATCAAACTGCGGAAAAAACACACATATACAAATAAACACGCCAACTAGATACACATACACACGCGCGCCCACACACTCTACTATGCTGTTCGTAGTTATTTAGTACATACTCCTTCTACGCCATCGTTTATATAAAAGAGAAATAAACGTTGCATTGTACAAAGTCTAGAAATGAATAAATTTCTCTGAAAGCAATAAAATAAAAAAAAATTAAAATAAAAAAAAACAATTTAAAATCACAGCAGCTGAACGACTGTTAAACCAGGGACGATAAATATAGAGGTCTTTGTACATTTTTCAAACGCCCTTATTATCAATATTATTATTCTATCTACTTCGTCTCTTCAGAAAATTGAATTGAGCGCATGGGTCTCCACAACTTCTTTTGTGTTTTTGTTTTCTCTCCTATACGCTGTTCTTTCATCCATTTACTCAAGCTCACAAGGTAACTTAATACGTTGTTTGTCTCTTTCCCTGCCTATCCAAATTGTAGACAGGATTGTGGTTCAATCAATAGAGTTCTGTTTTGTTAAAGGATGCTTATAATGCGTTAAAAATATCGCCTTCTTGAACAGACTACGTAGATGAAAAGACAAAAGGAGTTTTGATCGAGAGGTGATCGTTGATTTCTTTCATGCTTCCGTCTAAAAGAGTCGTCAAATCTTCCGAATCACAACCGTCTATCAAGTCCGTGATGCCCCAAACCCCACAGGACTGGCTAGCGGTGTCCTCATACCCTGCTATATTTTTATCACATATAGAACCCCAATGGGGGCACGGTGGAGCACTGGATTGCCGGTCTAGTTGAAGATTTCGAGAGTCGAGTTCGAATTCCAGTCAAGTTCACTTACGTTTGGAAAAGGTATGAATCCAACACTTCTTTCTTCCTTATTATGTGTTTGTTGTATCGCCTAGGTGGCAATACGATACTTGATAATAAGTGCTGAAGCATCTGCAGCATAATATCCGCACTAATGAATATTAAGTACAAACAAGACAGGCTTACGGCCATATCACGTTGAATACACCGGTTCTAGCTCGATCACCAAAATTAAGCAACGTTGAGCCTGGTCAGTACTTAGATGGGTGACCGCTTGGGAATACCAGGTGATGTAAACGTTTAGTGACGGATGTGCGTTGTGGTGCAGTGGATATCGGCTCGGATAGAGAAATCGATTGAGCTGAGTTCGAATTCCAGTTGAATACCCTTAAGCACTGGGGCCCTTGGGAAAGATTTTAATCCGTCCCTTCCCTCCAGTTATGGGTTAAATAACAGGGCAGGACTTGGGGACCCTGCTCTTAAAAACAAATCCCAATGAATCTTGATACTCGAAAAAGAAAAAAGTATTACTAGACACAAAACTTATATAAAAACAACAATAAATTGTTGAAAGAAAAAGGTATTACCAGCAATAAATAAATAAAATTTAGTTGGTAATAAATGACCCGCCGAGTTTGATATGTCATAAAAACAAAACAATCGACCAACAAACAAGACAAACACAGATAAGATAGAATAATAATAATTAAAAGAGAGGGAAGGTTAAGTTTTTTAGAGTCACAGAGGGAACAGTCCGATAATTATCGTCAATGACACACCGAAGCCTGATGTGCAGCACAAGGCCAATTAAAGTAGGTAAAACCGAGCCCGTAAATTCGGACAAAAAAATTAATATTTGCTTTTCCCCAAACGAGACACTACCTTTCGGTGGAGCCTCGTCTGGGTTCCTCTCCACCCGAGGGCAGAGAGTCCAAAGAAAATAAACCACTGACGCATTAAGTCGACCCCTCATGCGGTCAATGACACTCCAATCAACCACCTCCCCACATGAACAGATACTCGAGGTAGATGTGGCAAAAGGCCAATTAACGTGGGTAAAACCGTGCCGTAAACTGGGACAACAATTCGTGTCTGCTTTTCCCCAAATGCGACTCTACCCTTCTACAAATGACACTCCAGTTATTTACGACCTCCCCACGTGAACAGAAGCCTGAAGGAGATTCGTTACAAGGTGGAGCCTCGTCTAGGTTCTGGGTTCTGGGTTCTGGGTTCCTCTCCGCCAGAAATCAGAGCGTTCGACAAAGTGAACGACTGGCGAACGCAGTCGATCTCCTCAGACTGTCAATGACAGTCTGACTCCCTAACTGCTATTAATCTTTTTTATATAGCTATTTCGGTCCACAGATCATTCCATCTTTGAGAGCGCTAGAGGGGTGTCAGCTATTCTGCAACAGTGTTTTTATTAGGAGCCACAGTAAAGTAATCGATTGTAGCTCTGATTGGGGAATCCGAGAGCAGAGTTCTAATTCCAGTCGTGTTCATTACATTCACTTACGTGCAAATACCCTTGGGAAAGGGATGAATCCATCTCTTCTCTACCTTCTCTTCTCTCTGTGTAAATTGCAAGACAGACTGGGTTCTAGTCTAGAAAAACTCTGAATTCAAAACTAGTAACTGTGAGTAAATAATAGGATTTGCAACCAGACTAGTAGAATGAAAACCTTGAATTCAAAATCGGGGTTGGAGTCCTAAAGGAGTACGATATTATGTTCAGTTTTGTTCTGGCAACTCTTGCCACAACGCCGGTGCCAAGCTGTATTAGTCTCTGCCTTTCCCTTAGACAACAGAAAGAAAGGGAGACGTTTATGGGCAGCTGCCAATCTATTATAAAAATCAACGGCCTGGGGAAGGCATAATTCTTCGGACACAGATCCATGGTCTCACGGATCCATGGTCTCGTGGGATGGATGCTATTATATACAACATCAATAAAACAATGATTGGTCTGTTTTGACTGGTTGAGATTGGAATTTAGGATGGTGACACTCGTTCAAAGACTTCAAGGTCTCGGTGCTTCTTACCAGAGACCCAGTTTGTTGCTGGTGAAGATATTCTATGAAAGAGGTTTCATTTCTAAGCATATTTTCATAGTCGTCTAGTTGGTAAATAGGTCTTTGACTACGATCTATTCGTTTGTATTCGTAGATCTGTCATACAAAATGTACTTATTGGGAGTTGCTATAAAACAAAAAGGGTTTTGATTGATTGGGTTTTATGTGTCCAATGATGGCTGCAGATGTTTTTCATCTCGTAAACCACTTTCGTTGCATTAACTTACGTACAAATACTATTGGAAAACATATGAATCTATCTTTTCTTTCTCCAGTTATGGGTTAAATATCAGGACAGATTGGCTTCTATAGCATTGGCTGGTGATAGTCTTCTGCTGAAAAAAAGTGGTTACCTACTGCAGGAAAGGATGTGTGTTGTGGCGCAGTAGATATCGGCTCGGAACGACAAATCGGGAAGCCGATTCACCTACGCACAAATACCTTTGGGGAAGGTATTAATCCATATCTTCCCTCCAGTTATGGATTAAATAACAAGACAGATTGGGTTCTATAGCTTTGGCTGGCAACCAGTCTACCACAGAAAGCAATGGCAACCTACTGCGAGATAATCTCCTGCCCAGTCAGTCATGTCTCTTTTGAGACATGATCGCCCAAAGCGTGTATCACGTATGGCACTTAACTGACTGAATATAACAGTTGGAAACATAATTAAAACTTCTACTGGGTATAAAGTAGGGGGATCGGGTTTCTATTGTTATGAAGTAATAAACTGGTCCCCCACTAATTGCTACTTAATGATATAATACATCTCTTCCCCCTCCGGCTATTAGTCAAATAACAGGATAGATTAGGTTCTATAGCCTTGGTCAGCAACGAGTCTACCGCATAAAGTAATGGCAACCTACTGCGGGATAATCTTTTGCCCCGTCAGTCATGTCTCTTTTGAGACATGATCACCCAAAGCGTGTATCACGTATGGCCCTTAACCGACTGACTGACTGAAGGACTGAATGAATATAACAGTCGGAAACATAATTAAAACTTCTACTGGGCATAAAGTGGAGGATCGGTTTTCTATTGTTATGAAATAATAAACTGATCCCACACTAATTACTACTTAATGATATAATGCGTCTCTTCCCCCTCTGGCTATTAGTCAAATAACAGGACAGATTGGGTTCACCTGACGTGTGCTACTGGTATCATGTAATCTTATTACTACCTGCAGCACTAGATTTTTCTCCGGTAACGCATATGACTACCCACCCAGGAGCATTAAAAACGGGTACATTGACAAAGTGGGTGAATCTTTTTCTATGGCCAACGATCGCCTAGCCCAATAAGTCACACTACGCTCAGTAATTATATATGCAGCCAGTGTGACTATGACACATCAACGCTGGACAAAGGGCTAAGCAAAAGTTTGCTCTGATGGAATAGACAGCCACGTATCCGTAACGAACACAAATACTTAATCAGGACGTAAAACATCAAGCAGGTATATACAACTAGCAATATAGCCGGGCGTTGCTCGGGTGTAATGAAAGCTTTAAAATTAATCCATGGTCCTGAAGCTCAGACACAGCCTAAAGAATACTTGTGTGAAGTTTGGTGAGAATCGGATAAAAATTGTGTCTTTGTATCAAGGACATACAGACAGATAAACAGACACGCACACAAACATACTGCCTTATATATATATATATATATATATATATATATATATATTATCGATTTTCTGCACTATTGTAAGACCTGCAACCTTGAAACTTCTGAATATTGTTTCTTATGTATTTGACTATGAGTGTATCAAATTTGATTAAAATCGGACCACTCCTTCTATAACCGGATTTTTCGATTATCGATTTTCGATATTTATTGGGGGCACCTTGACACAAAACCTAGCAAAGAACACTCGCAAGAAAATCGGTTCAGCCGTTTCTGAGTCTATAGGTAACGAACACACACACACACACACACAGTTCCATTTATAAATAAGTTTAGATGACACGGTAAAAAGAGGTCAGCTCAGTATGGCAGAAAGAGGTTAACTCAACATAATAAAAAGCGATCAGATCAACATAAAGTAATTATCAGTCAGTTAAGTGCCATACGTGATACACGCTTGGGCGATCATGTCTCTTTCGAGACATGACTGACTGGGCATATGATTATCCCGCAGTAGGTAGCCATTGCTATCTGCAGTAGATTAGTTGCCAACCAAGGCTACAGAACCCAATCTGTCCTGTTATTTAACCCATAACTGTAGGGAAGAAACAGATTAGTACCTTTCCCATGTGTATTTGCGCGTAAGTGAATGCAATGAATTCAAGTGGAATTCGAACTCGGCACCCCGATCTCACGTTCCGAGTCGATATCCACTGCACCACAACGCACATCCGTAGGTAAGTAATTAATCATGCTTAAAAGAAGTTAGTATGGTAAAAGGAGATCAGGTTAATATTTTTTATAATTGTCTCTCTTATGGTAATTTACCCATGCACAAAAGAACTTTTCCAAACTATAAATAAGCAGCATTTTCTGCTTTGTAGAGAAAGAGGTTTATTTCAGCAGACTGCCGGATTAATACAGTCACACTGGTGATCTTCACATGTTGTCCCTGTTTGTACTAGTGTAATTTGTTAATATATTTATTTAACTCTATTCCGTCTTCGTGTCTTTATTTCTGGCTCCTAACTAGGACACAAGAACTTAGCGACGAGGACTTTTAAGGGCCCCAAATGGACTGCGTGGAAATTGACAAAACAAATGTGTATATAACTTACAGTAAACTTGAACACCAGCCGCTAAACTACAAGAATTCATTTTTCGAAAGAGAGAGAGAAAAAGAAAGCACTCGTGATTCTCTGAGTGATTAAGAAATTAGTTATTTTTTTATTCATTTCAATTAATTTGTATTTCGATTTTCTAATGTTCTTTTTTTTGTTATTATATTTGGTTCAATTCCTTAAAAAGACACGGTCAAACATGGACACATTTCAATCTGCCATCCTCGATTTTCTTAAGCTCCAACTTGAACAGCAATAACAACGGGAACTTAAATGGCTTGAAATGCGAAAGGAAGCTGATGTAGGGAGACAATACTTATCTTTCCTTAAGGGGAATAATAGTTGTCTTCCCTGTTGAGGAACTCTATTTTATCTGGGGTCAGTTCCCTTTCCGGCTGGAGTGGGATAGCCACGAGGACCATTTGCTGGTTTAACGGTATGTAATTCCTTACCACACTTGCTAAAAACATTCTCGTCCATTTGGACAACTTGATCATTCTTCTTATTTGGGACTTACTTAAACATTCGTAATGTATTGTTACTTGTTTGTTTTTTATTAAATGCCTATTTGTTATTGCCAAGAACTTGTCCTTTTTTTACTACACGTGCTACGGCAGTGTGTTAATTTGTTGTTTAAAAGTTTATATTAGTATCGCGTAACTAGTAATATCGCCAGTTCGCAAACCAAGACTAATACTGAAAACGAACGGCTTGAATTTAAAAAACAACAGAAATCACACATCAGAAACTCAAAGAAATTCTACTTCAAACTCAACAACAGCAAAGAAACTTGCATAAACTAGCAAGCAGGGAACAAATTAGTGAACACGAAAATGCGTTCTCACAAAACACGATTTGGGGTGCAATAAACATTTTTACATATTCTCCAGACGAGGATATAACTTTTGCCTCCTAATTTAGACGATTCAAGGATTTATACGCCACAAATTGCATAAAAGATCGCCTCCTTCTTCGCAAACTAGGCACCGCAGAACACACCATATATTTTACCCCGTAAAACAAGCGACCGGACATTTACTGAAGCGGTTAAACTTCTTCAGAACTATTTAGTCACTCTTTCATAAAAGATGGAAATGTATTAATTTAACCAGAAAGGATAGTGAAGATCACACTACATACACGTCGATCGTGAACAAGCATTGTGACGATTTCAAGCTGACAGAATTGAGTGCGAATGATTTCAAGTGTTCAGAGGCTCGTTTCAGCTAAAGACGCTGAAATTAGACGTAGAGTTCTGAATAAATTGGAAAATGAGCCAAACCTTACTTTCCAACAAATAGCGGAAGCCTGTCAGAGATTCGTTAAAATATGCCAATATTCAAAAAATATCGAGAAATCTAGCATAGCTCACATAAGAAAAGTACGCCTAAAGAAAAAACAATTTTATTCTCCCTCTAAATCAGACCAATCAAAAACGAAACAAGACAACTTGCCCCATAACCCGTGTTACGGTTGTGGGTCACTACATTGGTATAAGGACTGCTCTTACCGAAATAAAAAATGTCTAAATTATAGTCGTGTCGGACACAAGAGCTCACATTTTCGAGTGAGAAAAAAGGTTAATAGCTGCGTAAAAAACACAAAATCAGATCAACACGACGGGTTAAACATTAGAAAATGCGTACAAGTACAAATCCTAAATAAAAATATTAACTAAAGTTGGATTCTGGTTCAGATTTAGCAATCGTAAATCTACACACTTGGAAAAAGTTGGGAAAACCAATCTTGTAAAGAACTAATAAAATGGCCAGGTCTGTGAGAGGGCAGAAAATCAAGTTTAAGAGAGAATTTATCACTAAAGAAGCATGTATTATGCACAAGATGCCAAATGTATCTGATAAACCAATAGCTCGTGTGTCGAGAACGCTTCTTCCTGCTGAAAATAATTACTCGCAAATTGAAGAGTCGTTAGGGATTATTTTCGCAGTAACTAAATTTCATCGGTACATTTACGGTAGACAGACGGATCATCAACCGTTACTCAACATCTTTGGATCTAAAAAAAAAGGTATGAATGTGCATCCAGCAAATAGACTGCGGAGATGGGGACCAATCCTTTTAAATTATAACTTTAATATGAACTTCTTACCGTCTAAAAACTGTCATGCCGACGGACTGTCCAGATTTATCCCGAAACACGCAGAACCTCTTGAAGATACTATGATTGCTTCTCTTCGAACAGAAAAGCTACAGTGAGAGACCGACGATTGTCTCATATTCATATAGATTTTGCAGGCCCACTAGACATATTTTGCTATCTTATAGTAGTAGATACTTATTCTAAGTGTCTCTAAGTTCTTAGACATAGTGATCCCACTACAAAAGTGACAATAAATCTCCTACACGAGCTGTTCACCAAATTTGGGGTAGTCGATTGTTTAGTATCAGATAATGGGACACAATTTAAGTCCGACGATTTTAAGGATTTTTGTGAGAACTTCTAGATCAGTCGTATCACGATCGCTCCATATCACCCAAGATCCAACAGACAGGCCGAGCGCTTCGTCGACACGCTGAAAAGAGCCCTGGAGAAAGTTGGGGACACACCCACAGAAAAAAGTCCTACAACAGTTCCTTTAGATGTATAGAATCATGCCCAACGACAATACACTATCATCATTACCCCCAGACGAGGTAATGTTTACGCGTAAAATCAGGTCTGTTCGACAAGCTACTTCCCAAACAAAAAAAAAACGGACGAACAAAGACGGTACCTACAAAACTCTACCAACCTGGAGAGAAAGTTTTTTTCTGGATGCTTCGGAATAATAAAGCTTTCTGGGAAATGAGTAAAATTGAGAAAAAGTAAGAAATATGATCTACATAATTAAAGGTTACTCACAAAAGACATTTAAATGAAATCAGGAAACGTCTGTTGGACGATACTGACAGAGGTCCTCTTAAAGAGAAAGGAGCAATGGATGTCATTTAAGATAGTTTTGACATTCCAATACCACAAGCGGTCCGGAACAGTGTCGTTTAAAAGAAAAATGAAAATAACGAACTTTCTCGTCGTTAATCCAAAAAGAAAAAAGCATAAATACTTCTTCGGAAGGAAGTGTTATGGTATTTTACCCATGTAAAAATGAACACTTCCAAACTATAAATAAGCATCAGTTTCTGCTTTGTAGAGTGAGAGAGATTTATTCTAGCAGATAGCTCTGACGGTCGGACTAATACAGTCACGCTGGTGATCTTCTCGTTTTGTATCTATTTGCATTACTGTTCTTTGTTAATATATTTGTTTAACTCTATTCCGTCTTTGTGTCTTTATTTCTGGTCCCTAATCAAGCCATAACTGTCTCATCCCAAAATCATTTGAAATTGCGTCTTGGTGGGGTTTAGAATATAGTATAGCACACACACATATGCACACACACAAGCACACACACACACTGTGTAATAGTTTTAGTGCCAAAATTGCAGCTTTTCTCAGTACATTACTGGTAGAAAGGCATTTTAGGCAAACAGATTTTTTGTCATAATAAGCTCAATTTCAAAGGTACTGAAAGAGCTTTGATAAAATTAATGTGGAGAAACTTGTTATTTAACTGAGTGGTGTTATTTTAGTCATGCTGAATTTGAAGTTTTATGACGGCATTGTTGTGATGTCTTCACTCTTCAGGGTCATTTGGTATTCACTATGGTTACTTCTCAAACATTTCGAATTTATGTGAAGTTTGGTATAATTTGATCTGTTTGTGTGTAGGTAATTTTTTTTCTTTTTTTTTGTTTAATGAATGTTGTATTATTTGCTTATATTTTGTTTTTTTCTTGCTATTCCTTCAGTGGCGTAAGATTTATTGGTAGTTAATAGCTTTATGTTGTATAAAATCCTTTTAAGCGTTCTTATACGCCTGATTAATTACTTTATAATGATCTAAACTTTTTTAACCATATTGAGCTGACCTCTTTTTCCCATATTCAAATGACCACTTTTTACCATATTAACTTCTTTTAAGAGTACTTATATGCCCGATTAATTGCTTTATGTTAATCTGACCGCTTTTTACCATATTAACTTCTTTTAAGAGTACTTATATGCCCGATTAATTGCTTTATGTTAATCTGACCGCTTTTTACCATATTAACTTCTTTTAAGAGTACTTATATGCCCGATTAATTGCTTTATGTTAATCTGACCGCTTTTTACCATGTTGAGCTGACAAGGTTGAGTTGCTTTGTTCGCAGATTCTCTTCCATCTTCTCACATAATTCGTCTGGAGCATTGGCACCCTACTTCTCACCTAAAACTGAGGCTAAATTGAGCGACGTTTACATTACCCCCTCGCTGATCCCTAAAATAATTATTTTTTCATTAGGTCAGATTTTTGAAAGTGTATCGGTTCGAGTACTTCCAGTATTAAGTTCTGACTAGCATCATAGCCCGGCGTTGACAGTGCTTTTGTTGACTAAATGAACTTAACATGAAAATAAAAATTATTTATTTTGTTAAAGTTTTATTTTTTTAATTTTATCTTCTGAAGTATGAAATATGAAAAAAGAAGACTTAAATAATTAAATTAACCATTGGCATTTTTTTTTTTTTTTTTTTTACATATTTTGTTTTTGCTTGAAAAAACCCTTTTTTTATATATTTCTTTTGTTTCAAAATTACGGGGGAAAATATTTACATTTTTTGTTGACCAAATGAAGTTTTAAAACGTTGGAATAAAAATTAAATATAAAGCCTCAATTTTTTTTAATGAAGAAATATTTTAGTCGCGTTTGACACGTGTGATTTGATTTCTGTGACGTAATTTAGCAACTATTATAGATCTTAGATGTTTTACGGAGCAAATGTAAACAATCGGCTCCATTGGCCAAAAGGTTCGAGAGGGAAAATTGCTGAACTTAAACTCCAAAAGTACGTGTCGACCTGGCTTCCCTGTAGATATGTGTCCCTAGAAAGTTTGAATGGCGTAGCTTAAAAAATGTAGGCTTGCATAGGAAACAGTAATACACAGACTCACAGATTGTATTTTATATATATAGATAAAGTAAAACTGGCATTTGATGTAAAAAAAATTATGGCCAATCAGTTGTTAACTGGTGCTTGTAAAATTTACCGCATCCAAAACGAAACTAATGTTTTGGTTATGTTTTGGGCAACCTCACTGCGCCTTCTTGATCTCACCTTTTTCGCTGACATGAAGTGGAATGTTTATATTAAATCGACTGCTACGTCTGCTGCTAAGAAAGTCCTTTAACTGTAACGTGCTAGACAATTTTTCTCGTCGGAATCTATCTGAAACGTTTATAAATTTACGTCGAATATTCTTACCACACCTAGTTCTGCTATATACCTTGAGGTACCCAATAAAACCCAAATAAGAAGCTGTGATTTATCAGTCCTGACTTGGCATCTCGAATTCAGTCACTTTTTTCTCTTCTTTTGCTGGAAATATCTTCATAGCAACTGTTCTGATGATACCTTTTATACTGTGACCGTATAAATTTAGACGTAGTACTAAACTGATGTGCGTTGTGGAGCAATAAATATTGGCTCGAAACGAGAAATTGGAGAGCCGAGTTCGAATTCCAGTTACGCGCAAATGCTCTTGGGAAAGGTATTAATCCGTCTCTTTCCCCTCCAGCTATGGGTTAAATACCAGGACTGATTGGGTTCTATAGCCCTGTTCGGCAACCAGTCTACCACAGAAAGCAATGGCAAAGTACTGCGGGAGAATATTCTGCCCATTCAGTCATGTCTTTTTCGAGACATGATCGCCCAACTGACTGACTGACTGACTAGACGAGTAACAATGTTTTCATCCTTTTACTGTTGTAAACGCTAGATGTGACCGTAAGTTTTATTTTAATAGTTTCTTTTCTCGAACTTTCCACGAATGGGACTGTGGTGAATGCGGAATTAAAAGTAACTCGTTTCACTTTACTGTTTACAAATTTCGCAATCCAGTGTGAAATCTAATTTAATAGGAAAAGAGATTGACCACGTACTGAAGTAAAAAGACAATACCAAATTTCGAGATCCGGTGTTAATTATTTTCTAACCAATGAATGGGAGCGATTTGAATATATAAAGAAAGTGGAATCAGTCGGATGGGAGCAGAGATCAGATAAGACGCCATCCCAGTGTAAGGAAAAACTTTCAAGCCGCTGAACTGGACTTGTCTCAACGGCATACATTCCTTCTCCCTTTCCTTCTTGCGTTTTATTTTCCTTTATCTCGCCTTCTTCGTCCTCACCATTCTCGCCCTCAACAAGTAAGAAAATGACAATAGCTGTAAGATACTTCAACTGACTCCTAAAAATAAAGGTCGATACGTACGATTTACCCTTATTGATTTACCTTTCTTTTCACTTTCTCGCCATCCACAAAATGGAACACAGAATTTATTACTACCCTGCTAATCTTTTTCTACATGCACACATTTCGCTACAATTGCAAATTTGGATTAATTTAACTCCGTACTACACTTTCTCTTTGAACATTTACACAGTTAATAATTTAACTTCCAACAAATTGATGTTATTCTGTTCTGTAAATAAATTTCCATTTAAACATACAAACAAAACATTCTTTCAACATTCTGATGATGACAATCTTAAATTGTCGAGAGTTCGGTTATGTTTGGTACGAGGCCAGTTTAATAAACATGCTCGAGCTCCGTGTTTCAAAAGTAACTTCTGGTTTCTTGCTTCGCTGATACACTGGGTCTTTTAAAGTTTAAATACAACATCAATCGCCATCTTCTGTTTTCCTGAACTTCTTTATTGTCCTTTTCCTTTACTAATTTTTCTCGTTTTCTTACGCTCCCAGTAAGAGTTTGCTTTTAATGATGCCATCGCCTTCCTTGTGGTGAAATTATTGAAATAATAGTATTCATAAAATACATCTATTTGATGCTTCAGTACACATCATAAGTGACGTTTCTAGCCGAAGTTCATTGGGGGTTTCGGGTCTTTCAACATCATACCCCCTCTATCCGGTGACCCAGCTGATACTGATCAGATATCGACTTGTGTACTTTCTGTCAGCTACAACTTTTTCCATCTTCTAAAATGCACACCATATGATTCTTCTTGGCAATTTATTGTCCAATCGCGGATGACTTCCGGTTCACCAGTAGCGTACGCTCTTTCATAAAAAAAGAAAACCGAGTCTCAATTTTCCCTCTATCTATGATAGTGAACGTGGCAGCATGTATAAGCGTCTTCATTTTAAAAAAAAGTACATTTATTTTCAAATGTGCTATATTTTCAAGAGCCCTAGACCTGCACCAAACAAAGCTAATTTTAGTAGTTTACTAAGGGAGACGCTTCATAAAAACCTTTACAGAATTTCATTTTTATATTAATAGTAATAAAAAGTATCATTACTTCTTGTTATTATTATTGTTATTATTATTACGAAAAAATTGTGATGCAGTGGATATTGGCTCCGAAGAACAAATCGGAGAGCCGAGTTCGAATTCCAGTTGAATTTCTTACATTCACTCACGCACAAATAAACTTGGGAAAGGTATTAATCTGTCTCTTCCCTCTAGCTATGGATTAAATAATAGGACAGATTGGGTTCTATAGCCTTGGCTGGCAACCAGTCTACCGCAGAAAGCAATGGCAACCTACTGCGGGAAAATTTTCTGCCCAGTCAGTCATGTCTCTTTCGAGACATGATCGTCCAAAGTGTGTATAACGTATAGAATTTAACTGACTGAATAAAGAAAACCAGTAAGTTTAAAATGGAATTTTAAGGGAATGAAGAAGTTCTTATAAACCATAATACACCTACTGCAATGAGAAAGAGCCTAAAAAGAGATAGCCTAAACAAATGCAAAGGGTCAAATGCAAAAACGATCGCAGGATAACCCTCTTCATGTTCAATACTCTGCCCGTACCAAACAATCTGATGTCGCTAAAGCCTGTACCCAATCAATGGTTAGACAGTGCAGCGTTAAAAGCTGAAACTAGACGTTTTATTAATGCTACACAGGATCGATTCTTCCTAACAAGAAATTACCAAGTACACATACTGAAAAATAGATACATAGATATGAATAGAATGAGAGACAGCGAGAGAATGAGACTCCAAAAATACTTATTCAATATTAGAGGCGCGTTCTTCACAACCAAAACAAGAGTTAAATGTCAATATAAACATATGTCCTCAAATCATTCGTTTGTAGGGGCCTTGGTGATATTTATTAATTTGACCTTGTGCCAAACACAACCGATGTCCCCACAACTTAGAATATCAAAAGGTTGAAAGTTTGATTGAAGGGTGGAAAAATAAAAGTGTTTTGTTTGTAAAATAAGTGGAATTTTATTAACTGAACAGAATAACAAATTTATAAGAAGTAAAATGTTCAAATAGAAAATGAACGCAGTTAATTAATTTGTAAGAGCTAAGTGTTCAAACAGAAAATGTACGTCGTTAGATGTTCCAGAGAAATAGCAGTAAGGAGTTAAATGAATCCAGAGCTTATAGTTGTAAAGAGCAGAATATGTATATGTAGAAAGATTAACAGGTTACTAATAAAGTCTTTGTTCTTTTCCCTTTTCATGGCCGACGAGAAAGTGACAAAGAAGGTGAAGCAATAAAGAAAAATGGTACTATCGAAGAAAGGAAAATGGGAAGGAATTGGAAGGAGAGGAAGAACGAATGTATGTCAACGACACATGTCAGTTTTGGCGTTTTGAAATTTCTCCATTGTGACGGGATTCTTATCAGATCCCTGCTCCCATTGGACTGTCTTCGGCCGGTCAAGAGACGTGGATAAGTAGTGAAATGCATACTCATTTTTTAAGTGTTCAGAAAATTTGACAGTTTGCTATTTCTTATCAAATCAGAATCCAGAATCTTAATTTTCACACTAGTTTCTGAAATTTGCCTAAGTCTGTTTTTTCAAAAAATTTTCAGTTATTTGAATCCGATTTTGTGGGTGTGCAATTTTACTTTTTGCATTTCAGTTAATTGCTAGATGACATAGGATTTGTATCCTAAGTTCTTGTTTTATTAATTTTAAAGATTACGGTAGACGCTGTTAAATGTACAATCAAAGATTAAATGTCAAACTACTTTTCCAAATTTTGGAGGCGGGTTCCTCACACCAAAACACGAACTCATGTCAATAAAAACATATGTATGTCTATCCTTCGTTCTTATGTTATTAAGTTTAAAGATTTTGGTAGAAGCGGTTAAATATGCAATCCAAGACACAATCCAAAAATACTTTTACCAACTTTACAGCCTTTTCTCTCACACCAAAACAAGGGCAAATATGAATAGAAACATATGGCCGCCAATCCTTCGTTCTTGTGTTATTAAGTTTAAAGATTACGGTAGATACAATCCAAAAATATTTTTACAAATTTTACAGCTGAGTTCCTGTGACCAAAACAACTTAAAATGTCTATATAAATATATGCGTTTTGGTGCTGTGGATATCGGCTCGAAACGAGAAATCAGAGAGCCGAGTTCGAATTCCAGTTGAATTTGTTGCATTCACTTACGCACAAATGCCCTTGGGAAAGGCATTCATCCGCCACTCCTCCCTTTAGCTATGGGTTAAATAGCAAGAGAGGGTTCTATAGCTTTGGTTGGCAACCAGTCTACCGCAGAAAGTAATTGCAACTTACTGAATGAAAAAATCTTCTGCCTAGTCAGTCATGTCTTTTTCGAGACATGATCGTCGAAGCGTGTATCACCTATGGCACTTAATTGTACTGACTGAAACATGTTGAAAAGGCTATCGTTGTACTTCAATACAGCAACTCATAACAATTGTTTAACATACCCTCTGCTTATTTCTATATATGTTTGCACCAGTCGGAGAACTGACTGGTAGACCCTTTCAAATACTCCCACATGGTGTCAATTTTTTTCACGAGCCACATGTCTTTTTATTATTAACTAGCAGTATAGCCCGGCGTTGCTCGGGTGTAATGAAAGCTTTAAAACTAATCCATGGTCCTGGAGCTCAGACTCTTTGGACGTTGGCACGAAAGACTAAAAAGCAATAGTCCATGCTGATCAAAAATTACTTTGTTAGATGAGTTAGATAAGTTATCGCTGACTCTAGATTCAATAGAAGATGTTTTATTTAAGTTTGCATAAGGAAAGCCTACTCTCAGTTAATCGGGGGTAGACCAATTATTCTCCCTACTCAATGGTCTTCATCCAGCCCTTAAATTTACGGTAGAAAATGAAGTCAATTCCTTCCTTTTTTACTCTTCTTAAATGTTCTTGCTCATCGAACACCTTTCTGTTTTGTCATTTCTGTTTATAGGCGACCTACCTTTACAGGTCTTTATACTCATTTGGACTCTTTTTGTCTAAAACAATGAAAGGTCAGTTTGATCAAGTCATGGACCTATAGAGCTTTGATGATTTGTTCCGATGATACACTGAAAAATGAAATTGGTTTTATTTCGAGTACTTTTTCGAACAATGGCTATACTTTAGACATTGTTCAATCGGTTATTCGAGATACATTCCTAAGTTTAAAAAATTAAGCCGTTAACGGTTCGAAGATGTCCAGTCTATCTTCGAATACCATCTTTGGGTAGGGTTAGCGAGATTTTTACCAAATGTATTTCATTAAGTTCGCGTGAGTTGTAATACATAGGTAGAACAACACGACGTTTGGATGTTAGGATTAAGCAACAACTGTCTACAAAAATAATTAATAAAATCTTTCGTCTAGTGAGGCCATTCGGAATACATAGGTTCAAGACAATGGACCTCCTTGAGAGAAGACCCGTTTATCTCGATTGGCGACAATTCAGAGTCTGTTTAGTGACTATGGAACGTTACTAATTTGGATTTTGATGTATTACAAGCCAGTTATTTCCCCATTGAGCTTTGAGAGATCGGTCAGAGAATAGATAAGCAACCAGGTTCTAGTCATCTAATTCTTTGAAGGCGCATCCATACATTATATTGTATCATTTTTATTTATATTCTCTAAAGATTGGAGAACATTCATAGTTAATACAAAAGAGAAAAGGGTTGAACTGAGGAACACCCGCAATGATTTTGATATTAAGAATACTGTCTTTACTGGTAATCAGGGTGGCTAGACATCCATCCGGATTAAAAACGAAATCCGTCAAAGTGCGGGAAAACCTTGGATGGTTAAATGCCGTCTAGCTACAATGGGCTAGACCGGTGATTCCCAGCCGCAGTCACGCGGCACACTAATGTGCCGCACGAGTCTCTTAAGTGCGAAACATTAAAGAAATCACGAAAAAATGATAGGTTTCGCAATAAAGAAGCTGAACGAATGGTTGACTAGAAACATTGAAATGAATTTATTTGTGTAGGTATTTCGTTTTAAATTTATGACTACATTTCATAACATCTAAATGTATATCCTTTAAAAAATGTTGATATCTTCATTTGTTCCTAGGTGTGCCGTTGCTTAAAAACGTTGAGAGACACTGAGCTAGACCGAGGTTCTTAACGATGTATGCAGCTAGGGCGATGCTGATATCTCATCGGTTGTCGAAGGGTTTCCTAAAGTGAAGTCAACTGCTAGGGCAGAAGGAAACCCTGGTTGAATCAATGATCACGTGTACCTGACCAATGTGTGCAAAGTATTGAAGGATATTGGCTGTGATTTGACGTGGATGAGCATGTGTTCCGTTATATTTACTTACTCGGCACACGCTACAAATGAATACATCAACCCAAATATGTGAAAGGAACTGGTTAGTTGAGCAGCTGCTCAGGAATCCTACGTCGACACCCGGACATGGAGCAGATGGTGATAATGATAATGATGTCTAAAAACTTTTTTCAAGGCTGCACAAGGTTTGAAAAATATAACAATAAGTGTTAAAGTATTTTTAACTCCTCAAGTTTATTCGCTGACTAAAAAGATAATTTTACCTTAAATTGCGATTTCTACTGTCTTTACAGACCGGCACCACCAATCCAATCACTACTTCCACTGATTCTCCAGTGACCTCGAATCACCAATTCAACTATATGACCCCTTGCATTTCTCAAGTCAAACATTTTTGTGGCATCATAACAAACACAGTATCTCAATCCATTTTTATAAAAAATGCAGATCACATACTGTTGATATCACATACTCTAGGTGTCCGTAAGTCTACACGGAGTTACGAATATTTCAATATTTAATTCCGTTTTGATATAAACTATTTTATTTGGCTTAGAAATGACGCTCTATATCATGAAGTTTGGTGACCTTGAATTTATTCCAAGGTCAACCATATATTCCATGCTATTTTGTCATGTGTTTATACATGAAAAACTTGAGTCATTTGATCTTTCCTTTTATCCGTGATACACCAACATACACGACTTAAACTTTAGTATTATATATATATATATATATATATATATATACCTTTAACTTTCTCATTGAAGATTAATTTCTACGAATTCTTGTTATTCTTTAGTCTGACACAAGGCCGAATCGAAGAAACGTTAAGCCATTCCCCTATAGCTTCCCTCTCTCTTTATATATATATATATATATATATATATATATATATATAAAGAGTGAAGCTATAGGGGAATGGTTAATGTTTCTTCGATACGGCCTTGTGTCAGACTTAACTTGAACTCCCTACAGTATACAAGTTTTATGCAAAATTATCATCAGAAGGTTTTCATTAGAAGGTTGGTTGGTAGCAGGTTGGAATGTGTGAATAAGTGTGGAATAGTGTAAGAATAAAATAGACATTTTTTTATTTTAAAATGAAGATTTATTAAAACTAAAGAATAACAAGAATTCGTAGAAATTAATGTTCAATGAGAAAGTTAAAGGTATCAAGATTTGTAGAAGATATGCATAGTAGTAATTGTTGAAGGAGTATATGCGTATTTACGTATGTATGTGTTTGTTTGGTAGGAATATATTTGGGTGGAGAAAAAGAAGTAAAAGGAATCAGTACACGAGAAAGAAGGAGAAAGAGAACAAGGTGCGACCTGACCTTATCTCCGGGTCGATTTGAAGTTGAATTTACATTTTAGTTGTTTCGTCTCGCGGCTCTCATCTGACACTGTTGACCGGTCACAGAATGCCCTTAAGAAATTAAATTTGGTCATGTGTCCGACTCCAACGAGCATTTTCGCTTTTAGATGGGAAATAACGTCATTATGAATTTACTGTTTTTAATCCAATCAAGATTCAGGATTTGCTTTTCGCGCTGACTTGTGAATAGTCGTTTGAAACCACTTTTGCGGGTGTGCAATTTTACTTTGGGTTTGTCCTAAATGTTTTTAGTCGTGGTCTGGGTTTTCCCAAAATGTTTCTTGTTGTGGATTCCGGGTGAGGAACCGCACAAAACAATGAACAACAAAACAGATATTTGAGATAGAAAAAAGTTATATTAAACGTAAAGATACAAACTTGAACGCAGGTTAGTAATCCAAGAATACGATTAGTAAGGAATATATATATACAAGTTTTTGAATTGAAGCCGTGCTAGAATTAGTATGTCCACGTTGAAACTGACGAGTGCTGTGTAATACTATTCTTACTGAGTGGAGCTCAGAGCTACTATGACTGCTGATGCGGTATTTTCTGTGAAGCTTATCTTACGATAACTAACGGTAACCTACGGATCTCGTACGATGTCTGACGTATCTCACTATGGCAGGAGTATACGTATACTCAAGTCGAGTCCATTATCATAGAAAAAGAGGAGATCCCACAACATTTTTAATTCTGAATTTCTTATCCACCACAAGAGAAAGAAAATATGAAGAGTAAATTGTCGCCATTTTATTTATTCTTTTAATTTTGCGCATGCAATTTTGATTTTGTTGCCTGAACAAATACAGTAAGGTCAGTTGAACACCGTGCCTGAGAAAAAGGCAATTCCTTCCGCCAGAAATTTGGAAGCAGAATGCTGTACTGCTTGGCATTCGCGCCGGAAGCTATAATACGAAGATTTCAGACTGTTTGGGTGTCTATCTGAGGACAGTGCAGAGGATCCGGAACATTTGTAAGAGTTAAATGGGGATTGTGAAGGTGTTTGGAATGATCACTAGTGATGGCAACGTTATACCTCGATTCCTCTTTCCATAGGACCTCAGAGGTCTTCATCGAGGGCCTTGAGGAGGTATTGCTTGTCTGGGTCAAGAGGGTGGCTGGTGTAAGGCACTATGTCTGGCAACAAGACTTTGCACAATACCACACAAACAGGAGAACACAGTCATGGCTGTCAGACAATTTCTGCAAACACATCAACCCTTAGATATGGCCAGCTAACTCCCCAGACTGCAACCCTCTTGATTATTATGTGTGGGGTGCAGTTGAGAGAGAGACCAACAAACAACAATGAACTGATTATGGCAGAATTCACTAGAAGACCGTCTAGAAGAGATGCAGGAAATTCCGAAGTCGTCTAGAGGTCGTGGTTGGAGCCAATGGCGATTTTATTAAATAAATTTACTCTTTAATATTTCAAAATATTATTGTGCAATTTTGATAAAATGAAATGTCAGTGTCATTTCCATTTTTTCGTAATTTAGACAATTTATCCATCGCATCTTGTGTATGCCCCTGTTATATATTTAGAGTCAGTCAGTTAGCTAAGTGCTTGGGCGATCATGTCTCGAAAGAGACATGACTGACTGGGCAGAAGATTATCCCGCAGTAGGTTGCCATTGCTTTCTGCGGTAGACTGGTTGCCGACCAAGGCTATAGAACCCAATCTGTCCTATTATTTGACTCATAGCTAAAAAAGGTAAGAGATGTATTATATTAATAAGTAGTAATTAGTGGGGGATCAGTTTATTACTT
This sequence comes from Ascarosepion bandense, assembly GCA_037127315.1. Lineage (NCBI taxonomy): Eukaryota > Metazoa > Mollusca > Cephalopoda > Sepiida > Sepiidae > Ascarosepion > Ascarosepion bandense. The sequence goes on along the minus strand of JBBBDQ010000350.1, from coordinate 4,348,983 downwards.
CATGACAATAGATAACCGATCCCCCACTTTATGACCAGTGGAAGTCATAATCATGATTTCAACTATTATATTCAGTCAGTCAGTCAGTCAGTTAAGTGCCTTACGTGAAACACGCTTGGGCGATCATGTCTCGAAAGAGACATGACTGACTGGGCAGAAGATTATCCCGCAGTAGGTTGCCATTGCTTTCTGCGGTAGACTGGTTGCCAACCAAGGCTATAGAATCCAACCCGTCCTGTTATTTAACCCATACATGGAGGGAAGAGACGGATTACTACCTTTCTCAAGGTTATTTGCACATAAGTGAATGCAATGAATTCAACTGGGATTCGAACTCGGCTCCCCGATTTCTCGTTCCGAGCCGATATCCACTGCACCACAACGCACATCCGCATATTTAGAGAGTCTTTGTAAAATCTAAAGAAGAATCTATAATGTCATTAGTCCTGACCTGGCATCTTGGCATTAGTCATTTACCCACCGCCATAATATAGATTCCCATTTTTATAAATACTTTCATGGCCAATGTTCTGATTAACTCTTCTCTAAGGTATCCAGACTAGCGGAAAGACGCCATCATTTTACAATGTAGCCTAAGTTCTATACCAACAGTTCCTTTTCTCCCACTTTTTGCTTGTGGAACATCTTTTTGCTTTCCAGTCAACTTTTATCTTTTCCACAATTTAAATGCAATGTCAGTCTTTTCCTTTTTATATTGTTGTTCTTTTTTATTGTTCTCGCACTTTAATAATGCTTTTGTTTACATTCATTTACAGTAACATCCTGCATGCTAGTGGTTTTCCTGAATAGCTTAGCGGTGAAATGATTAATATATTATATACGAGTAGGTCCGTCTCATAAAAAACGACGCCAAAGTAATTATATAGATATATTGTCTAAAATGATGTGCCCCTGAACTCTCCTCTATACTTTCTAAGCTCTACAACCTCTGCCTATCTACTTCCTGCTTTCCTGCCTGTTGGAAATCTTCCTCTATAGTTCCTATATTTAAAAACACTGGAGAACCCTCTGACCCTGCAAATTACCGCCCTATCAGCCTTCTTCCGATCTTTGGCAAAGTGTTCGAAGCCATTATCAACGCCGAGGTGGTTCAGCATCTCACAGCACACAGGCTCCTCTCGGACAAGCAATATGGTTTCCGCTTCACCAGGTCTACTGCTGATATGCTAACGACCATCACCGAGTACATATACCAGGCACTCGACAGGAATGGCGAAGCTCGAACCGTTGCATTGGATATATCTAAGGCGTTCGACAGAGTTTGACATGCTGGCCTTCTATATAAACTGCGGAGCTATGGTATAACTGGACATTTGTTTGAACTAATCCAGTCATTCCTCTCTAACCGCACAATGAAAGTGGTATTAAACGGACATGCCTCTCAGAACTACCATACAAACGCAGGTGTCCCCCAAGGCTCCATCTTAGGTCCTACACTCTTCCTGATATATATTAATGATCTCCCTGATTCCATAAGAACCCAAATAGGTTTGTACGCCGATGACACCACAGTTTACTCTCGCTTCCAACAAAAATCTGGTGTAGGCGTCAAAGCTAAACTCGCAGCCGAGATTGAAAAAAACCTCCAATCCATATTGGACTGGGGTAAGAAATGGCTAGTAAATTTTAATGCTTCTAAAACGAAGCTACTGTCAATTAACCATCATCGACAATCTCACCTACCTCCCATTAGCATGGACCAGGCTTGCCTCCCAGAGAGTAAAACACTACGCCTCCTTGGTCTCACACTTTCAGCGGACCTCAAATGGAATGACTATATCGAATCCATTGCTAAATCCGCTGCTATGAAAGTCGGTTCTCTGTGTAGGGCCCGGAAGTTTTTTCCGTCTAAATCTATCCTGCACATTTACAAATCTACCATCCGCCCGTGCATTGAATACTGCTGCCATATCTGGTCGGGTGCCCCTGCTGTTCTCCTCGGGCTTCTCGATAAGGTTCAGAGGAGGGTCTGTAATGTGATAGATACCGACTTGGCAGACCGCCTGCAGTCTCTCTCCCACCGGCGAGACGTGGCTTCCCTGTGTCTCTTCTATAAATACTTTCACGGCTTCTGCTCCGATGAACTTAGATCACTGGTGCCCCCTAAATACGAATTTGCACGAGATACTAGATTAGCAACTAGATCCCACCCTTTTACAGTGAAACCGATAAAATGCAGCCGTAACTTCTACTCCAACAGTTTCTTTCCTCGCACTTCCCGACTGTGGAATTCTCTTCCAAACGATTGCTTCCCCGACGGCTACAATCTCCAGGAGTTTAAATGTAAGGTCAATACACACCTCCTAACACACTAACCTGCTCCCATTCTATCAAGCACTCTTCCCATCTGCCCGACCCTCATCCTCGCTATCCTTACTCATCTGTCACCTTTCTCCTGACATTCCCTATGTCTATCCACTCCTTCTCTTTACCTTCCCCTATGTAGCCCCATGCACAATAGTGGCAGTGGAATGCCTTGCTTGGGGTGAGATTATTAAAAAAAAACAAAAAAAACATATATATTCATGTAATTACTTTTGAATATCTTACATTTAGATGGAAGAAAAACAATCACCCCCCTACTGAGTGTGGCAGGAGGAATATATATATATATATATATATATATATATATATATATATATATATATATAACGGTATTTATTATAATAGAGATTTCTTCATTACTTGACAAAATTAGACATAGTAGTAAAGAGAATGAACTGAGCCAACGCTGCCTAGCTACTGTCTCTTTCAATGACCGTGACAGGAGGGATATATATATATATATATATATATATATATATATATAAACGAGTTATTACGCGACCTAGATTTCTACCATGTGGTTTCTTTGCAAATCGCCTGAAGACACCACATGGTAGAAACCTAGGTCGCGTAAGAACTCGTTTACAAATGAAGAATATTCAAAAGTTCTACAATATAATTGAACACTTTTTAATACAACTGTGTGCTGATCTAATTTTATTATGACCAAAAACTACGTTAGTAAACAATCAATCAATCAATCAATCAATATATATATATATATATATATAACTGTCTTTTTATAGTAGAGTGTGGGAGGGTGTCATTGGAACTTGGAGCATCTATAAAAATATCACTGTTTAGAAGAAACTGCATAAAACTCACTTTTCCAGAGAATTAGTGTTTTCTATTATCGCCTTTATTGAACCATTTCTACCGTTTGCTGTTAAAGATATTGCTTGTTTCCATGGTGGTTGTATCCATGGTGATTTTATAGCGTGCCAGAAAATCAAAATTTGTAATTTATACCTAGAATTCATCGATTATTTATTATAATTCTGTCTTCGAAAGTAGAGAAACGAAATACCGAAGCAGACAACAAAGATTAAAAGATCTATCTAAAATGTTTGTGAATCATTGTCTATGAACGAGATAACAGCAATAGTGTGCAGATGTAGAAAATCTAAATCAAGCGAATAATGACTTTTTTTTAATTACTAATTAAATTGCAAAATCCTGTATTCCTGAATAAAAGTTGGATATATTTAATATCACATCACGATAGTAACGAAACTATTTGCACGCAAGGAAATGTTAGCTTTTAAAGTCTGTCTGCAATTTCGACAACAATTCGTGAATGACGACTTTAAATCGTTCGACGTTTGCTTGTTCTAGTCACGGGTTTGCAAATCAAACTAGAAACAATAGTTAATCTTATTCTTAAAAGAAATAAGAAAATTACTAAACCACGTTACTGCATACATAGTGAATTTCTTGTGAGATAATGTAACCTAACATGGGAGTTGTGTTCGTTCGCTTCCCATCATTTTTTATAGATTTAAGCTGTTACGTCATATTTGATTTTTTTGGTATTTTTCTTGAAAAGAATTTTTCACAAGAGCACTTTTTCAATACTTAATGACAAACGATTATGAAAACAGTGGTTACTTCTCTGTTATGGATAAGATGTGGATGTGACATAAGGTCGAAGGTTAATGTAGGGAGCCTGAACGCGTGCAAACGGGCAAAGGCTAAAAAAAGTTATTTTTGTGGTACGATCCATTTCCCCCATTAATAGATCTGTCTGGAATATATATATATATATATATATATATATATATATATATATATATATATATATATATGTATGTATGTATGTATATATATATATATTCTGGAGAACTGTACTAGAATTCAGGGACACGTCTGGGGAAAAGCAGACAAGAGCAGGGTCTACAAGAAAATTTTGCTCGAGCGCCCCGGGTTTCAACTGTGAAGTATTGTTGTACCTGAAAATACTCACGGTTGAAACCGGTGTAGCTTGGTGTTGAATCCTTAATTATTGAGTATATATTTTCACTCTACTTTCTTCTTACTGAATTTTGTATTGAGCACTTTTTCATTGTTTCATATCTTTGGGGGGGCGTTTGTTTACTGTCTTCCTCTAGGTTATATATATAAAGAGACATACACACACTTACACACATACACGCAAATTTTGCCTGAAGAGAAAAAGAATCACCCATCTAAAAATGGACGACAAACCTCAGTCAGTAAAGAAAGACTTGTGGGCTAAAATGGGCTCACCTGATAAAAAAGAAGAAAAATGAGAGCCTGCAGAAAATAGTGATCTAGATATTAAAAACATATAAATGAATAAAAAAAGACAAGTATGCATGCCAAAAACTGATAAGGCTGGGAAATCGTCTTCCTGCTGGAAGTTACCCCTAAATGTGATCAACATCGCGGAGATTTTAAAGCCGTACAAAAGTTACGCACATCTTATAAAAGAAGGTGGGTTTTTAGAAGATCCCCAAAAACTTAAGAATGTTGAAAAATAATTGTATCAGTCTTCGTGGTTGACAAGCGTACATGCAAAATTTGTTGCCCCACGAAAGACGCAGTGGTTAATTCACTGACGTTAATAATTAAGTGGTCGGTCTTTTGGGAAATACTACTACCCACGCCTGAAAAATGTCTAAAGGCAACCAGCTGTGATCTGATCCTCTGTTTTCAAATCATTGCCTGAATCATTATCCACTTACTCTTCGCACTGAAAGTTTATTCCACTCATTCAAGACACCATTCCCGTCAAAAAAACAAAAAACTTTTCATACTTAAAGTCCTACGCATAGTCCTTCCCCAAAAGTACAATAAATGCCTCCGTTTACCAAAAGGCAAAAGGAAAAGAAAAAAAGAAAAACAATCATTGAAAGTTTCATACATTTTAGGCGAGAACGTCTGCTGTGTTTTTCCGGCCCAAGCTGATAGAGCCAAAACTTAATAAACTTGATCAAATAACTAAAATATCTACTATTAATTAAAAATTATGGGCAGCATGATGTGGAAGATCTCTATCAATTTCTCCAAGCAAAAAGAGTGCTCACAGTCAACAGAACGGGGTCGGTGGCACGACAGATATGGGGCATTGTCGAAGAGACCATTAACTCATTCTAAATCACCCCACTACTTGTAATTGTAGAAAACCAGAAAATCAACAAACTCTAAGCAATTTTCTGCAGGGAGGGCTCGTTTTGGTTCACCCCTCCTTCTATAGAGCGTTAAAGCTAACATATTCCTTGGACATTGGTGAACTCTCTCTAAACGGTTCCATTAAGAATGAGATCAGCCATGGGATCGTAGAAGAGGCAGTTTCTGATAATGACACTCTGGTTAGTTGGTTTGAATGTACGAAGCCTGAGTTTGGAGATTCACAATGTGAGGCTCACTCGCGATCTTCAGCGTCTTGGGTAGAGATATGCTGTATACAAGAGACCCACAAAAACTCGCAACTATGAATGCATTTTGTCTACGTGGTTCGCCCACTATTCAGCATGTTTTGATGGACGCTCAAAAGGTGTTTTCTAGCGAGTAAGTTTTTGAAAGCGGCATGTTCTCTTGTTTTTGCAGATACGGCAGACAGAAAAACGTGCTGAATGTTACCATAAAGGATAATTTTTCTAGTTTCATTTGGGGTTTATGTGCCCAGTGACTACGAGAAGCGGCTTGATTTATTTCGACGGATCTATCAGTTTTTTTGATGACATCTTGTCATCGGAAATTGAATGGGGTTGTGATTGGGAATAAGTAGTGGAATATATTAAAATCCAAAACCAAGTCGTTTGCTGCTAATTATAGTCGCTGACTCAGTCTAGCTAGATTAGCAGCACAAACGACATGCGAAGTTTAAAGTTGATCGGGCGATTAGATCCCGTGATAGTGGGGAAGTAGGCTTAGGAAGGGTAGCGCGGGCCTCCCTGCTTATCAAGAAGGATCTAGCTCTTGTAGTTAGGACTAAGTTTAGAAGAATGTGTCCGGAGGCAACGAAGATGACCGCTAATCTACGTGCAGAAGAAAGTTAGAAATATATATCGCGTGCACCACATTGCCTAACCCTAACCGTAACTACAAACGCGGGTCACTTTTCGTGACTACTTTCAGAACCTGTTTACCATGAAACACGATCTTATCCCTGATTAGTTTGATGTGTATTTAGCCGACTTACCCCGCGCAAACCGGGGAGCCGAGTTCGAATTCTAGTTGAATCCATTGTATTCACTTACGCGCAAATACCCTTGGGAAAGGTATTAATCCGTCTCTTCCTTCCAGTTATGGGTTAAATAGCAGGACAGACTGGGTTCTATAGCCTTGGTCGGCAACCAGTCTATCGCAGAAAGCAATGGCAACCTACTGCGGGATAATCTTCTGCCCAGTCAGTCATGTCTCTTTCGAGACATGATCGCCCAAGCGTGTATCACGTATGGCACTTAACTAACTGACTGACCCCGCGCCCATAGCCCAGAAGTAGAATCGCCGACTGACACCAATTCGGTCAAATTTCAATCCTGGGTTAACCGTACTGATGAGCTGTGATACAGCGAAACAGATCTGGATGTGCGTTTTGGTGCAGTGGATATCGACTCGGAAAGACAAATCGGGGAGCCGAGTCTACCGCAGAAAGCAATGGTAACCTACTGCAAGATAATCTTCTGCCCAGTCAGTCATGTCTCTTTCGAGACATGATCGCCCAAGCGTGTATCACGTATGGCACTTAACTAACTTTGCCCGCCTCGAAGCGGGTGAAGGATCCCGTTACAGAGTCTGAGATCTGGGAAGCGATAAAGCTGGTTTGCAAGAAAAATCTCAGGAATTAAATGTTCTTCTTTATGAACTGTATTTGAGGTAGTCACTCGTTCTTGTTCCCTTGCTGAAACTGATTTACAACAACTGGATGAGGCAGGGATCTATACCTCAACGCTTCACCAGGGGAGTGATCAAGTTACTACGTAAAAGAAAGAATGGTGAAGATGGGACAGGTAACTTTCGTTCTTTGAGGGTGTTAAATACGGAGTTGAAGATTTTAGCCAAGATCCCGGATTATCCTGCAGTAGGTTGCCATTGCTTTCTGCGGTAGACTGGTTGCCGACCAAGGCCAGAGAACCCGATCTGTCCTGTTATTTAACCCATAACTGGAGGGCAGTGTCGGATTAATACCTTCCCAAGGGTATTTGCGCGTAATTGAATACAAAGAATTCAACTGGAATTCGAACTCGGTTCCCCGATTTCTCGTTCCGAGCCGATATCCACTGCGCCACAACGCACATCCAGTAAAACCAAAAATGAGAAAATAGCCAGCTGGAGGATGGAACTCTCGAGTTACTCATTCAACGTAATATATATGTGGATGATCTCTTTCGTGTGTGTAGCTCGGCTGCTAGCAAAGAATTATTAAATAGATTACGTCAAGAGTTGTGCCATCCAGATATTTCACACATAGACCAGTTGACGAAAATCAGAGACCTTCCCTACTCAGAAGCGGATGTGAAAGAAATGACCAACTCATGAAAGACTTGCGCTGAAAATAAACACAGGTTCTGCCGTTCTAACACTAGTAAATTCATAAAAACCACGCAACTTTACGAAATAATCGCACTGGATTTTAAAGGTCCGCTTTCGACAAAAACATGCAACAAATCCATGTTGATAAAAAATTGACGAATATTCGCAGGTTCTTTTCGCGATACCCTGCCCAAATGCACCCTTTTTAACCATCATAAAAGCAGTTTGCTCAGTTTTTGCCGTCTTCAGGCTACTTGCGTATATTCATTCGGACAAAGAGGCTTCATTTATGTCCGAACGCGTACGGTGGTTCCTACAAGAGCAAGGAGTAGCCGTAAGTTGAACAAAAACACCATATAACCCTCGGGGCAACGGCCAGTGCGTGAGGTAGAATGGAATAATCTGGAAAATTGTTAAAATGACAACTGCTGATAAAGGGGTGGCTGTAGAGAATTGGGAACATTTACCCTCTGTGTGCTATTAGAACGCTGCTATGCACAGCCACTAACACATGATCAATTCCTCCCGTTCCCAAGATGTTCGACTGAACTGTTTGTATCTTCTTCGCTCTCGAAATCGGGAATGATATTAATAAAGACACGCGCGACTGATTAAAAACAAATCATTGATGTATAATTTGGAGTACTAGATGTCAACCCCCATTGTGCGCGAGTTCGTTATCTTGATGGACAGGCAAATATAGTCTCAATAAGTGACTTGACTACAAAAGGGAGCGAATCGGGACTGTAGAGGGTGCTAAGAAGTCCCTCAAACAAATAATAAAAAGAAAAATGCACTACAAATAAAGTAAAATAAACTTTTGTTTATTTTCGTAAAAAAAATAAAAGAATTATTTTTTGTACAAAAATGAGATTGTCCGTAAAGCTGTGAAAAATGGAGAAAGAAATAAAGGAACGGGGAATGTGAGAAGGAAAGGTAGGACGATGTGTAGCGAGCGAGATGAGAGAAAGAGAGGGTGAAAAAATGTTCACTGATACGTGATACTGTCTGTTGTGTGAACTGCTGAATTCTCTCTGTGTGTATGCTCGAAGCTGTCCGTGTGCCTTTGTTGCTGTTCCTCTTCTGACTGTTGCGAGTTTCTACCTTCCTTATATCTGAATGGTGAGGCTCCGGGGAGATTAAGAAATGGGTTTCTTATGTCGAGCCCTGATTGGTCAATAAATCATATTTTTGACCACGTGGTGTGCTTTCCACTACGTCCGAACTTTTGGGTGCGCCGTCCTTGTTTTTGACCCCACAGAGTATGGTAAAGAGTGAATTCCCGCGCAATTGCATTTTTTTTAGATACACGTGGTATGAATTAATTTTTATTGTGTATGTGGGTGTGGAAAATAAAATAAGAAACAGCACAGGACCCGCAACGGATTCTGAAGAGAGATACACTGTCTCCTTCTGAAGATTATGAGGAACCCTTGCGCTCTGACCCCTTGAGTGGCGTCGAACGGATTACGTACAAGAGAGCACATTCACCTACCGATACTGCAGAAAATAAGCAAGTCACTTGTACATGTTGATAAAAATTTGACGAATATTTGTTTTTGTTTTTTGTTTTGTTCGATATTCTGCCTAGATGCATCCTCTATAATGGTCATAAAAATATTTGTATAGTTTGGGCCGTCTTCGGGCTACTCGCGTATATTCATTCGGACAAAAGGCTTCATTTATATCCAAACACGTACGGCGATTCCTACAAGAGACAGGAATAGGCAGAAGTAGAACAATACTATGTAACCCTTGATTCAATAGCCAGTGCGAGAGATATAATGGAATAATCTGGAAAACTGTTGAATTGACAACTACTAGTAAAAGGGTAGCTGTAGAGAATTGGAAGAAATTACTCCCAGAGGCCCTGAACGGTATTATAACGCTGCAATGCATAACCACTAACGCAATGCCCCCATGAATGATTCCCCCCTATTTTCAAAAAGAAACTCAATTGGATATTGAACATTACTTAAAAGACACACGCAATTGAATGCAAACAAACTACTGGAGATCAAGTGGAGCTACCAGATGCCAAACCCCAGTACGCGCGTGTCCGTTACCCGGAGGAACGGGAAGACATAGTCTCACTAAGAGACTTGTCTCCAGCAGGAGACGAAGCGGAACCCACAGGCGTAAGCGAGAGCTGTCCTCAGGACACTTCAATGGATTTTGAAGAGACAGAAACATGGTCTCCTTCTGAAGATTATGAAAAACATTTGATCTCTAATTCCTCGAGTGGCGACGAACGGATTACGCAAAAGAGAGAACACACACCTATTGTTACTTCAGAGGACGAGCAAGTCACTCGTAGACTAGAAAAACACAGCAGATTTAAATCCAATTCCAGCAAGAAAGAAGAAGGACCTCATCATGCTTCTGGCAATCCGCCTCGACCTCGCAGACAACAGAATGTGTCTGTTCGGTTCAAGGACTTCTTTTCTCTGTAAGAATACTACAAGAGAGAATTAGTTTTCTAAGCGCTGCTTAGATGTGGCACAAGATAGGGTACACAGTGAGAATCAAACTCACTATTAAGTTGTAATAGGTTCAAACGAGACAAGCTAGCTAATCATTACATTCACGTCGAGGTACCCAGTAGGACAAGAGAGAATATGGTATGATTCATTCTCCCCATTAATGGATGCGTCCTGAATACATATATTCAGGAGAACTTTGTATTCAGAGTTCATTTAAACCAAAACGAAATGTCTCTAAAAATTCTATTAAACTCTTTTGGAAAAGAATTTAATGAATCTGCGATATCCTCTCCTGCGGTATTCATCATTCTTCAATCTGTCGACTGTTCAGGAATTACCTATCACTTTATGAATCGTCTGATGGGATAAATATTTTCTTAAGTGAATACGTTGTTGTCATCTTCATAACCGCTTACTTTCTTTTCCGATGCACTGAAAAATATATTCTAAACAAAAAAAGAGGAAAAATGATTTTTTGATTCTGTATTTTCAAAGCAAGACGATGATTTGGAATTATTCACAAATTGTTCTTTTCGCTTTTAATGACAACAAAGTCATTCTCATATATTGTGTCCGTTTTTATATCTCGTCCCTCCGGGAATGTCTACGGCAAGTCTCTCTGAAATAAGAGATCGCAGTGTTCAATAATCTTTGCTCGCTACAACAAACACGGTAGTCAGTAAAATGGCTAAAGAGTACATAGTTGTCAAAATAGAAATTTGTTATGTGCTTTGTTGTCGGTAGGTCTGTATTGTCGGCCATATATAATCAGGCAGCTTATTCGCCCAATTTAACAAATCGATCACAAAGTCGAGACAAGCGAATTAGTAACATCAAATCTACACAGACTCCAGTACTCGCGACGCCATCAAGGGTTGTTTGGGAATAAAACTCGTTAGCTTAGCCCAGTCGTGAAGAAACGGTTAGAGAAGTGTGGAGTCAGACGAATGACCACAGAATTAAAAACACGGCAAATGTGACGGTTAAGTATGATCTGTTAGATTAAAATCTATATCTAGTAGATTAAAGGTTACTTCTGTTAGATTTTACTATTTTCTTTACCTTTTCTGTGTAACTTATTATCACTTGCTAACGGAGCCCATATACGTCAAAATCACCGGTACAAATTAATCTCAACACAGTCTCTATAAGAAGAGAAAAACTGCTATTAGTTTAGTTGTAACGGTTATTACACAATGACATAATCGAACGGAATTTTATATATATATATATATATATATATATGTCTGTGTGTGTGTGTGTGTGTGTGGTGAATATGGAAGTAAAAGTAACTCTTCTCTTCACTGTTTACAGATTTCGCAATCCAGTGTGAAATCTAACAGGAAAAAAAGATTGACCCCGTACTGAAGGAAAAAGACGATATCAAATTTCGCGATCCGGTGTTAATTATTTTCTAACCAATGAAAGGGAGCTATTTACAAAACTGAGAGAATTGAACAAGCCGGTGTGAAAAAATCTTTTGCTATATATATATATATATATATATATATATATATATATATATATATAGCAAAAGATGTTTGTTTTTGCTCTACTATTGTATTTTAGTACTTTCGTATTGAGCACTTTTTCTTGTGTTTGGTTCCGTTTGGTGTTTTTTTTTTTCTTTCTTTACTGCGGAATACTGAATGTTTGTTATTGTTCCGCTGGTTTTTTTTTCTCCCCATTTATCCGACGACTTATTACGCCGGATTGTAACGGATTTAGGTTCTGTTTGTTAATGGTTTTTTCGAAAGTTTATATTGGCATAAATTTACAGAGTGCATTCGTACAGAGTCCAAGTAGTTATTATTATCATTATATATATATATATATATATATATATATATATATATAGAGAGAGAGAGAGAGAGAGAGAGAGAGAGAGAGAGAGAGAGCGGAATCAGTCAGATGGAAGCAAGATCAGATACAGCATCGCCACGATGTGACAAAAAAATTTCATACCGCTGAACCTGATATAACGACTCGTCCACACACATTCGTTCTCCCTTTCCTTCTTGCATGCAAGTTTCCTTTATCTCTTCTTCGCCCTTACCATTTTCGCCGTCAACAAAGAAGAAGACAACAGTAACAATAAGACACTTCAAATAACTCCAAAAAAATTAACGTTGATGAAAAAAGCAATTTGAAAGACTTTGTTGTTATTGCTGTTTTTTGTTTGTTTCTGTTTGTTTGTTTGTTTTTTAGTTTTGTTTTGTTCTTTTGTATTTTTTAATTAGCTTTTCGATGCAACGTAACACTACAATATCATGGAAACTTACTTTAGATATTGAGGAGTTAACTATTCAAGTAAAATCCGAAGTGAAGTGTTGACTTTCTATAAATTATACAAACATTTCTATCTTTGTTCCTTCGACTACCAAGTTTCATGTGATATTAGCCATCCTTCCCCGTGTGTATTGGATAAAATTTGGCAAAATCTAAAAAACCCCTAAGCTTAGACATAGGTTCTGTTTCTGCTTCTATTTTACAAAAGATAGCAGATGTCTTGACATCTCATCGAGGGAAAATCAAATAGAAGATTTATGACCTGTTGACTGATAATCTTCCTCTTAGGCTACTCAGTGAATGCCTGCTTTCAAGAATGGCTTCAGTAATAGGCATACCGAACTACATATACAACATCACAAGCGCAGGCTAGACACAGCTGCATTGCTGGTTATGGCTGTATTTCTCGTTATACCTACACCTGTACTGATGTACTTATCTGTACAGAACTCTTCATCCCATTCAAACGCCAGTTTGAGTCTTGAGATGGGAAAGTCAGGACGTTCGTCCAAATATTTAAAATTGGGAAGTGAATGTTGCGAAATTAATTTCGTATTTACTCTTAAGGGTTCATTATTTCCCTTTTATAGTTTGGGATCAAACCGAGGCTTATAGATGGAAGAGAAGTGCGCTTTCAAAACTGTTTCTAACCAAATATTTTCTGTTGAATAAAACCTTAAAAAATGGTTATTCTAAAATGTTATTAGTCTTCATCTCAGTTATCAATTCTCAACCCGATAAAGTCTGAATTCGAGATCTTCATTGCCATTAGCCCGTATAGGAGATTAAATCCTGATTTAACGGCAGATTAACTATGCCTTATCTCACCCGCAATTAACCAGGATCCACTAACATCTCTCCAAAGAGCAAGTATGAAAATGAACTTGACTTTTGAAAACTCCTTTCTTCGAAATCAGTGGTCTTCGATTTGTAAAGTTTTGAGATACGTCAATTTCAAAGATATTTACTCTTGTCATTTATCGAAAAAAAGAACATGTTCTTCAAAATAACTGAAGTAATTAATTCACAACGAAGGCCGAATCATGGCAAAGTCTATAATAGTTTGTGAATTCACTGGATTCTTAATCCAAGCATTTATTGTTATTCGGTGTAAAGAACTTCGTGGATAATTTAATCTCGAACAGATAGCCAGGTCTTTCTCAAAGAAACTATGAAATTACTCCTCTATGTCAGCCAGGAACTTCACTTAATGTTCGACAGGTGGCGTTGTAAAAAGGTATCTAAAAAAAAGAAAAGACACTCAGTTTCTCTCTTTTCTTCCCCTCTCAATGATAGAATATGTTATGTAGAAAAAGTGTCAAATTCCCGTGTGGTGTGTCAGCTGTCGAAAAAACTGACTTCTTCATTTCAGCCAAACCACCCAGTGCGCGCAGACAAGCACACACACACACACACACACACACACACACACACACACACACACACACACACACACAGACTACAGCTAATCACATCAGAGTTTATCTTACCTTTTCCAGCGGTATTTTTATCTGTATACTAGTAAATATACATTTTTTGTCACAATTCTCTCTCTCTCTCTCTCTCTCTCTCTCTCTCTCTCTCTCTCTCTCTCTCTCTGGCATGTACGCATCGCTCATTCCGTAATGAATTAGAGCACTCTGGCTATTAGGCGTGTATAATGATAATATGCACGCTAAAAAGGCTGCCTTCTACTACCGAGCGCCCATAGCCCAGAGGTAGAATCGCCGACTGACGCCACTTCGGTCGGGTTTCAATCCTGGGTTAAAAGCAATCGGAGTTTCACTGTACTGATGAGCTGTGATACAGCGAAACAGATCTGTCTGCGGATAACTATATATATATATATATATATATATATATATATATATATATATATATAGTGATGAATTAATTGTACATTGCGACACGGAAATTTCTATGTTTCGAGATAGATTCTCTTCATCAGGCAATGTTTGATGTTGGTTGTGCAGGTGATTTACATTTAAATAACAAACGTCTTTAGTTTGCTGTGTATGTATGTGGGAAAATATAAAATTTACATGTGTGTTTCTTTTAACTAATCAGAGCGAAGATTTATTTTGGGATTTTGCTCCAAAGAATACATACTAACCAACTTGTTCTCTTTATTTCCTTTTCCCTCTCCCTTATTCTACCCTTCTACTTTCTTCCTTTCCTTCCTTAACGGTCAAAATGTCAACCTACCTTTAACCTCATCTTATCAGTTTCCCTTTTTTCTTTCTCTCTTAAGCTGTATAATATTTTTATATCGAGCACTGTTCATAATAAAATAAATGCCGGAGCACTCAAAATAGTAAAACCTTGAGTCCTCTTCACCTGGAATTATATATATATATATATATATATATATATATATATATATATGTATGTATGTATGTATTTCTTTATTTATTTGTAAATTCAGATAAAACTTAGTGGGGAAATAGTCATTTTGAGACATGCATTCTTTGACCCCTTATAAACAGAGAATGATGAAAAAATTTAAGGTTAAAGGTTAGCTTAGGTAAAGGAGGGGATGTATTGGTTTTCTTTTGGTTGGTCTGGGGTAAAGAATTTAGTAGCAATTTCTCCTTTGTAGTGGGAGGTATGTGGCCTGACCCTTGAGTTAGTAGTGGTTGGAAAGTAACTGCTTGGACAAATTTTTAAAAGATTTTTATTGGGACTAATTGGGGGAAAAGGATAATTATTGTAATTTATAATTATTTCTTTGGCAACACATACTTTTGATCTCCCCTCGTTTGTTTAGGAGTATATTTTGGTCTTGAAATTTTAAAATTTTAATTTTTTTTCTGTTAAACATAGATTACACTTATCTCTTAAGCTCTTAGGGGTCCTAGCTTTGCCTTATGAGTTCCCATTTTATCTGGGGATCTAAGTTACTTTCTTTTAATTCCCAGTATATATATATATATATATATATATATATATATATATATATATATATATATATATTAGTCTTTAAAAATACATTGCGACATGGAAATCTCTATGTTTCGATATTTCTATCTTGTCATCAGGCAATGTTAGATGTTAGTTGTGAAAATGATTCATGTTTAAATACAAAAAAAAATCCGTTTCAAGGTAACATTTAACATTGCCTGATGACGAGACAGAAATCTCGAAACAGAAATTTTCGTGTCGCAATCTATTTTTAATTCATAATTATATGATTATATTATGCTCTACAATATTTATTGTACTGAGCACTTTTTACAAAAAAGTAAATACCGTGAACTCAAAATCGCAAAACTTTGGTTCCTCTTTACCTGAATTTGTTTATATATTAGGAAAAAAACATGCCAAACAGTGTCATTGCCAAGAAAATATTTGTTGATAGAAAGAGGGAAGCCACGTCACGTCGGTGAGAAAGTGACTCAAATCGAGATGCCAAGTTAGGATCGATTACATTGCAGAACCATCTTTGCATTTTGTCAAGAACCTCGAGAGAAATAGCAGCCGACCAAATCTGGCAACAGTATTCAATGCATGGACAAATGGTAGATTTTTAAATATGCAAGATGGATTCTAGCGAGAAAAACCTATTTTCAGTAACAGATTATTTTATTTTGTTTTTTGTTGCTTACTAATAATCACTAAATACAAGGCCCAACAGCCACTCAATGTAGAGAATTACTAAATCAGGGTAAGATAACGGCTAACCTCAGACTTGAAGAATGTTAACATTGTAGTAATAAAAGAAATCCTCTCGGGAGTTTTTTCAACAAAGCAGCAATTTTTGTAAATAGATTGTCTAAGTGGAACTTACTGCTTACTAATCGAATATGAAGTGAATAGGCACGGTTTGTCAGAGTGGACGTAACATGACGGGTCTTAGTTGTAAAGGTCTGAAGTGGCGGCACTAAGAAATGTACCTTGTCAGAATATTTACTGTAGGAATGGCGATAGAAAAGCGAGAGATTTCGTCTGTGGAAAAGGAGTTGTCGGGTGGAAAACAATTCATCACCCACAAGGCCGCATAGATACATTTTAACTTAATCAAGAATAGTAAGTGAGGCTTTGTGGTACAGTGGATATCGACCCGGAATTAAAAATTGGGGTACCGAGTTCGAATTCCAGTTGAATTTCTTGCATTCACTTACACACAAATACCCTTGGGAAAGTTATTAATCGGTCTCTTCCCTCCAGTTATGAGTTAAATAATAAGACAGTTTGAGTTCTAGAGCCTTGGCTGGCAACCAGTCTACCGCAGAAAGCAATGGTAACCTACTGCGGGATAATCATATGCCCAGTCAGACATGTCTCTTTTGATACATTTTTTTTAATCGTACCACCCCGAGCAAGGCGGTAATGCCACTGATTTGCAGGGGGCTACATAAGAGTAAAAAGATTAAGTAGAAGAGAGTGAAGAGGAAGACGAACCAGTTAGAAAGGAGCAAGAGAAGAATGGGAATACAGGTGTGATGACAATTGCAAAGGTGGAGAGAAAGGAAAGGATATACGGGGTGGGGAAAGAACTAGAGTCAAGTGGTTAATAGATGAGTATTGATATTGCATTTAAATTTCTGGAGGTTGTAGCCGTCAGGGAAGCAAGAATATGGGAGCGAGTTCCACAGACCGGAAGTGCGTGAGAAGAAGCTGCAGGAGTAGAATTGCCGTCTGCATTTGGTTAATCTAACTGTGAATGGGTGGGACCCAGCTGCCAATCTGGTTGCACGAGTAAACACCTGTTGCGGAGGCACCAGTGACTTAAGTTCGTTGGAGCAGAAGCCATGAAAGTATTGATAGAACAGACAAATGGAGGCCACATCTTGTCGGTGGGGAAGTGGCTGTAGTCGAGCCGCCAAGTCGGTACCTGTCACATTAATAAGATCGCTTAAAGTGTGCATCACGTATGGCACTTAACTGAAGTGAGGGCTGATATGTTAGCAGTACTTCGATTTTAGTTTTGTAGAGATAAAACATGGCAGGAGTAATCAGGAACTTACTGGAATGGTACAACGAACAGACCATTTTATGGCATATTTACCAACGCATTGTGTGTGTGTGTGTGTGTGTGTGTGTGTGTGTGTGTGTGTGTCTTTTGAGGACTGGGATGAGTCTCGATAGACGTCCTTGGGCGAACGCCCGTTCATTGCAATATACGAAACACCACCCGTTCATTGCAATAGACGAAAATTCAAGGTTTGCACGGTGATGATGGAACGTTACTAGTTTGGTTTTTGAGGTATTGAATGTTACCAGCCGGTTATTGAGCTGGTAGAGCTCGGTCAGAGGGGAAATCAGCCGCCAGGCACAGGCTCTCTAGATATTTGACGTTGTATCATCTGCATAGATATTCACTAAAGATCGGATTATGTTCTCAAATATACAGTGGGTAGGACCGAGAAGCGAGCCTTGGGGGTATGTGCTTTGAACTCATGGGCTGACCATTAATAACAACTCTCAACTGTTAAGAAAATATTTACATTATTTATATTGTTCTGTATTCATTAATTTCAGTTCACTTCATATTTATTGCCATATTCACGACGTTTCGACCGTTGTACACTTCGACTTGCTTCAGGTGATTGAAATTTTGAACAACGTTTTATTTCCATCTCTGACATAGAGGGTTCTCGCTCAATGTGCCATGCTATTTCTGGATGTCTTAGTTATCTCAATTTAACTCAACTCTCTAAGTTTTGTTTTGTCTTGTTTTTTTTGTTTTTCTTTGTTTTTGTGGGTGGGGGTTGTTCACCACTGATGGAGCCAGGACAATTAAGTAATTACAATATCTCGTTGTATGCATATAGACAAATACTGTCTTTGCAGAGTTTCTATAGCCTT
Organism: Ascarosepion bandense; assembly: GCA_037127315.1. NCBI lineage: Eukaryota > Metazoa > Mollusca > Cephalopoda > Sepiida > Sepiidae > Ascarosepion > Ascarosepion bandense. The sequence continues at coordinate 4,330,558 of JBBBDQ010000350.1, read as the reverse complement.
CGATATATCATCTAAGGGGATCTTCCTCACATTGTTTATTGCCTTGTGCCTCACTGATCTTGTTGATGATAGCATCAAAGAGTTTAATGATGGTAGGGTGTTAGTGCAACTCACTCTCATACTTCTAAACAAGTCATACAACTGAAACCTTCAATCCACTGGGGCCGTGATTAAACAATTTTGCCGACATTAGAAATAACTGTGAGCTTAAGTTCTTAATAACAACCACTATGATTTTATCCGGATCGATAGCGTTCTTAAAGACAAGGCATTTGATGAGTCAGAAACTTTCCCGGGTTATAATACAGATATTACAAAGTTCGTACTCCGTGTCGGTGTTAAGTAGGACATGGGGATGACCGATGTCATCTAACATGGATTAAGAGACTATGTTCACTGCAAAGGGCTTATCCTTATCAGACGTAGAAGAGATAATCTCAGTCATTTATAATAATTGGCACTGACGCTTTGCCTCTGTTGAGAATTTTATTTGATATTTCCAAGAAGTCTCCGAAGCTATTCCAGACAGCTTTGTTTAACCGACAAAACGTCTTATGAAATGTGCGTTATCTGATAGCTTTTAAGAATTGAATAATATTAAATCTTTTCAGATCTCTAGTATCTTTAGCAGGAATTTTGCAATTTTACTTAAAACTGTTAAGTAATTCAGTCAGTCAGTTACGTGCCATACGTGATACACGCTTTGGGCGATCATGTCTCGAAAGAGACATGACTGACTGGGTAGAAGATTATCCCGCAGTAGGTTGACATTGCTTTCTGCGGTAGACTGGTTACCAGCCAAGGCTACAGAAGCCAATCTCTCCTGTTATTTAACTCATAACTGGAGGGGGGAGACGGGTTAATATCTTTCCCAAGAGTATTTGTGCGTAGGCGAATGAAAAAAATTCAACTGGAATTCGAACTCTGCACCCCGATTTGCCGTTTCGAGTTTATATCCACTGTAACGCAACGCATATTCTCAGTAATTACAATTCTTTAAATTTCTTCCATGTTTTTCTTTTCCTTTTTTTAACAGGTGGTTGTCATGGCTCTTTGGTGATCATTATATGTGCTCCAATGATTATGAATACTACTGTTTTCATTATAATGTGAAAATATTCAAAATTGTTTCCGAAATGAATGGCATCAAAGAAGATGGCAGAATACCTTTTCATCGATTAGCTTTTCATGTTATACAATAGGAAACTTGTTTTCCATTCTGACTTTCGGAGAAAAAATCTTGTTACGACGCACATTAGGTTTAAATTATTTTTGTACCGAATAAAACATTGTCAAACTTTGTTCATTCAGATTCACTCATTTGTTCTTTCGTATAATGCACGACTTGCTCAGACCTGTTCGCCACATGAGCTGAACTTGATCACAGATGAAAACCTTAAACAGTTATTTTTGATTGGTCTCAAAAACCTTTTCGCATATGGTAAAAGTAATGGCGAGATTTGCCTTTCTTTTATAAGGAAGCATTCATTGACTGAACAGATAGTTGGTTGAAATTCATAAATGTCTTTCTCTCAAAATGGTTTCTCAGAAAAATAAACTCTTCTCGATTGCACTGTTATTGTCTCTTTCTAATGTTGATTGCGGTTTTCCTTCCTAACCTTTTAAGTTGGATGTATTGCCAACATCTTGATTATATTTTCTCTTTGAATTTTTTTTATCATTTCGCCACAAGCAAAGCAACAGAGACGCTAACACGGAGGGAGTTACTCAGTGTAAAAGAATATTTTTAAAAACATTATTAAGGCACGAGAACAATAAAAGAACAAGATTTTAGATAACAGATGATAATGACTGTCATTACAGTATTTACAATATTCCAACTATTGTCCTCATCTCTGTTGTCATTTGTACGACGTTTCGGCCGCTGTACGCTCCGGGCTTCTTCAGGTGCTAGGAATTTCGAACCGAACCTTTTATTACAAGGAATGGAGTTCATATACCCCAGTGATTGTAATAAAGGGTTCGGTTCAAAAAGGGTTCGGTTCCGAGATAAGGTAGTATTTACAGTATTTACAATATTCGGACTATTGTCCTCATCTTTGTTGTCATTTGTACGACGTTTCGGCCGCTGTACGCTCCGGCCTTCTTCAGGTGCTAGGAATTTTTAACCGAACCCTTTATTACAATCACTTGGGTATAACATTCTCATTCTTTGCCAAGTAGTAATACCACGATTGGAAGTCATGAGTTATTTCCCTCTAACCCTGCAAATTACTTGTTCACCAATGCCGTAGCCTGGTATTGAACTCACAAAACTTTGGGTCAAGTCAGGAACTAACCAACGACTATATCCACTGGACCATGTGTCCTTAAGGACATTTACATTTTCGAACATCAAACTTAACTGGAAAGCAAGAGGTTCCACAAGCGAGTAGTGAAAAGGAAGAAACTGTTAGCATAGAACTTTCGGTTTCATCTACCTATTACATGTGCTCTCTATTTTTGTCGATGCTGCTCTTGAAAGTTTTCAAGTAATGTTGTTTCTGTATTTGGCACAGTTCTTTGTTTAAGATTCTGTAGCGCCAATCTATCTGATGAAGAAACGCTCCAGGGTTTATTTGCTCAAAGCCATTTTTACAATTGAATTAATACAATTTTTACTCTATGAGTGGATATTTAAATTGATCAAGTTTGATTCTCATCGCTTTAATTATTTATTTTAAGAGAAACTATGAATCTGATCAGTGATCAGTCATGACCATTCGAACCTTTCACGGATAACTGCGGAAAAGAGTAAGTAATGCTGCACAAAGCATACATCCCACGATTCAATCCCGAAACTTCAATTCTCATATAAAAATAAAAATCTTAAAAATATTATCTATTCATCGATAACCTGATGCATCCTAGCTATAAGCAAGATGAAAACGTCATTAACATATAATTCTTCTGTTATTTAATTGCCATACGTGATATACGCTTGGGCGATCATTTCTCTTTCTATACATGATTGACTAGGCAGAAGATTTTCCCGCAGTAGGTTGCCATTATTTTCTGCGGTAGTCTGATCGCCAACCAAGGTTATACAACTCAATCTATCCTAATCAGTCAGTTAAGTGCCATACGTGATACACGCTTGGGCGATCATGTCTCGAAAGAGACATGACTGACTGGGCAGAAGATTATCCCGCAGTAGTTTGCCATTGCTTTCTGCGGTAGACTGGTTGCCGACCAAGGCTATAGAACCCAATCTGTCCTGTTATTTAACCCATAACTGGAAGGAAGAGACGGATTAATACCTTTCCAAAGGGTATTTTCGCGTAAGTGAATTCAATGGATTCAACTGGAATTCGAGCTCGGCTCTCCGGCTTCTCGTTCCGAGCCGATATCCACTGTACCACAACGCACACCCTAACCCAAATCTGGAGGAAGAAGAGATGGATTAATAGCTATACTAAAGTTATTTCTGCGTAAGGAAATAAAACTGAAAGTAGCACAAAAGATGGGATACAGTTGCTAGATCTGAAAAACAAACAAAAACGATAGATTTGCAGCCGTAGGGAGATTGTTAATGTTTGTTGATTCATACTCGTGGCATACTGTTCTGGGGTAGTTAACACTTATCTCCATGGACAATATGGATTCGCCTGGTTTATATAATGCCAGACATTTCTACCTTCAAGCAGAAGAGTACACTTGTACTCTACTATGACACTGTCAGCTCTCTGGCCCAGTGGTTATAGACGTTGGTTAACTAACTTTGATTTGACCCAAAGAGTAGTATATCTATAAAAGTAACGAGGGTGAACGTTGTGCAAGTGTTTGTTTGTTAGATTCGACTTAGCGTCTGCATTTTGCGGTCTAACTCGACGAGAGTTGCGCTCAGATGCAGATCAAAATTTTAGAACGCTAACGACACCTTGAAACTTTTCAAAAAGCCAAAATTAGGGTTAGAAAAATATATATTATCATCCCACAAAGTCAGGGATCAATTTATGTATTGATTATAATATAGAATCGATCACCCCACTTTATATTATCGATATCTATATATGTTGCCTCTTCCTCTCCCATCTTAATCCAATAGAGACATTCTACATTGTTATCTATATCTCTAAAAGTGATGAGGGTGGACGTTGTGTAAGTATTTGCTATTGAAAAAACATCATATGTTTTTTATCATATAAAAATTCTGCTTGTTTCTTCCTTAGTTAGTTACTTAGATACTTAGTTCCTCCGTCCGTTACGCCACTGAAGAAAGTTAACACACTTATTCTCTACACGAGCTTTTCCTTCCCCTCTATCTCTTTATAAACGCTACTTTCCTCAGCCTTTCTCTCACCTTTGCCAAACGGAAGGGTAGTAAAGAGTGAGAGAGTAGGAGGAGAGAGCCTATAGCAATGCCTTAGCAGTAGCAGCTTAAGCTAGTGGTTGTAGCAGTAAGTGTGTGTGTGTGTGTGTGTGTGTGTGTGTGTGTGTGTGTGTGTGTGTGTGTGTGTGTACTATACAATATAGTAAAAATAGGTAGGTTTGTTGTCGTATCCCGCAACCTAATAACGAAATTTCTAGCCTCTACACTCTTGGCCAGTACTCAGTTGGTCTTTTCTGTTTACAATGGACACAGGAGCCATGATTTTTCAGTTATAAAAAAAAACATTTTCTGTTTCAAAATCCCTCACAAAATAGCGTACAGTATTTTGGTTATGGCTTGTGCATTCGCCGCCTAATATGATATAAGATTATAGTAAAGTAGCTTCTATGGACATTACTGTTATAAATATTTTAATAAAATTACACTCTGTGTTATCGCTATTTTATTATGCAAAACCTTTATGTTTAAAACGTTAGTATCATTTTTAGTATGACAAAGTAAAATTTTTCCAGGAAATCATAATTATCCTTCCGTGGAAATTCCACGGGTTCCGCTGGTTCTTATTATTCCTTAAACTACCCGAGTGAAACCGGGTTTAACTGCTAGTTTGTGAATAATTGTCGCGAGAATAGTTTGTAAATAATTGTCGCGAAAATTTCAGACTAGAAATCATCAAATATCTAAGAGCCGGACGACAGACTTATTACTCACTTACTTCATATTAAACAACTCAACAGATAATTCTAAATGAACATTTTTTTTATTTTTACTTTAACTACTGAGCTACTGTAAAAAAAAGTTACTTGTTTAGTGTAATAAGAGAATCTTGTGAAGCATCGCCCTCATTCAGATTCACCCATTTTGTTGTTTCTTCACTTTTACAAGCCCTCCCTCTTGACTACACTGTATAATATATTGATCATCTTGATAGTTCTCCTTTGAATACGGTCCAAGCTAACAATACTTGAGAAGTCGATGCCATATTCTATAAATGTCTTCATAGATGGTCTTTGCGAAGAACTGCGGCCAACATGAGAATGTTTTCCAATTTCTTTGAAACAGACTTGGCTATCAGCGTCAGATGAATTTGCAAGGAACAAATGAAATCACAATCAAAATTGATCCGAATAACGAATGAGGTCTTTTATAGACTTTTCCATGGAACGGCCTTTGTTGTTAAAGAATTGATTACTTCAATCATTTTGAAGAACATGTTCGTTTTCTTTTGATAAATGACAAGAGTAAATATCTTTCAAAATGACGCATCGCATTGCTTTACAAGTCAAAAACCGCTGACTTCGAAGAAAGTAGCCTTCAAAGGTTTATTTTCATTGCTCTTTGGGGTGATTTTATTGGATCGTGGCCAATTACAGGGGAGATAAGGCACAGTTGACCTGCTACTAATTCGGGATTTAATTCCCTATACGAATAATGAAGCTCAGAAATTCAGATTTTCCAATAGAGGTTTTAGTATTACTTTCAAACTGACTGTAGGATTTCAGTATCTAAAAAAATATTCTAACAGTATTTTGACAAATCTATGGGAAACAAGCTCGAGGGCTATGATGTTCACCAACGAAGATTTAGTTTAATCCAACCGTTTCTAGCCAATCGTATAATGAATGCCATTGAATGGGTATCCACAGATAACTTTTTTCTTTTTTTTTTTTAATCATCTCACCCCAAGCAAGGCATTCTACTGCCACTGCTGCGAAGGGGGTTACATAAGGGAAAGTGATAAGAAAGAGGGGTTAGTTATAGGAAATGTCAGAAGGAGGGTAATAGACTGATGAGAATACCGAGAATGGGGGTGGAGTAGATGAAAAAAAGAGCTTGAGAGAATGGTTGCGAGTTAGTGGGATAGACGATGTCTATTGACCTCAGATTGAAATTCCTGGAGAATGTAGCTGTTGGGGAAACAAGTATATGGAAGGGAATTCCACAGGTGGGAAGTACGTGAAAATAAACTGTTAGAGTAGAAATTGCGGTTACATTTTATCGGTTTTACTGTAAAATCTAGTAGCTCGTATAAATTCATACCTGGGGGGCACCAGTGATCTGAGTTCATTGGAGCAGAAGCCGTAAAAGTATTTATAAAAGAGGCACAGGGAAGCCGCGTCATGCCAGTGAGATAGCGACTGCAGCCGTGGTGCCAAGTCGGTATCGATCACATTACAGATTCTCCGTTGGATTTAGTCAAGAACCCCGAGGTGAATAGCAGGGACACCCGACCAGATGTGGCAGCAGTATTCAATACACGGGCGGATGGTAGATTTAATGCAGCTGTACCCCATGACTCCATCATTGGATCTATATTTTTTTATTTCTTTATTAACAAACTTCTCGTAGTTATCAGTTCCAAATTAGGTATTTATACAAATTAGGAATTTATGCAAATGACAAAATTATTTACTTGGTTGCAAGTCTGACAGGTCCAGCAAAGAAAATGTGTCTTTTTTACAAATATTTTCATGACTGTTGTTTTGATGAGCATTCTACGTGAATTTCTGCGACTGCGTGAATTAAAACATGGTACTAGATTGGAAATTAGGTCTCATCATTTTACAGTTGAAATCACAAGATGCAACCGTAGTTTCTATGCTAATAGTTTCTTCTTTTGCACTTCTCGTCCGATTTCTTGCTTCCGTGGAATCTACGATTACCAGAAATTTAAATGCAAAATCAAAAGGCATCTTCTGTTTTCTTGAACACTATTCTTTCTTTAGCCTTTTCTCTTCTCTTAAGTCTTTTCATTCTCTTTCACTTCCTCACTCCTCCTCACTAAAGTCTTCTCATTCGCTTTCATTTCCTCACTCAAATCTTCTCCTTATCTTTCACTCACACTTTTTCTCACTAAAAACTTCTCAATCTCTTTGACTCCCTCACTCCTCCTTAGTAATATCTACTCCTTCACTTTCACCCCTCACCCCACACACTAGAGTTTTCACCTTCTCTTTCACTCCCTCACTCCTTCTCACTAAAGTCTTCTCCTTCTCTTTCACTCCCTCACTCCTCCTCACTAAAGTCTTCTCCTTCTCTTTCACTCCCTCACTCCTCCTCACTAAAGTCTTTAATTCTCTTTCATTCCCCGTTACCTTTCATCTTGGAGCAAAATGATAAAAAAAAATCATATGTAAATTTCTAAAATATTTCTCGAATCTTTTTTCGGTTATATATTAATCCAGTCAGTTAAGTGCCATACGTGATACACGCTTGGGCAATCATGTCGCGAAAGAGACATGACTAACTGGACAGAAGATTTTCCAGCAGTAGGTTACTATTGCTTCCAGCAGTAGACTGTTTGCCAGCCTAGGCTATAGAACCTACTCTGTCCTGCTATTTAACCAATAGCTGGAAAGAGAATATTCCAGAGAATGTAAATAAATCTAAGTGACATGACTCTATAGATAATCACTAATTTATATATATATATATATATATCTGCTCGGACGAACTAATACTTTCATGGCTTCTGATCGGAAGAACCTAAGTCACTGGTGCCTCCTCAACGGGTGTTTACTGGTGCAACCAGACTGACAACTGGGCCCCACCCATTCACAGTCAGTCAGTCAGTCAGTTAAGTGCCATGCGCGATACACGCTTGGGCGATCATGTCTCGAAAGAGACATGACTGACTGGGCAGAAGATTAACCCACAGTAGGTTGCCATTGCTTTCTGCGGTAAACTGGTTGCTGACCAAGGCTATAGAACCCAATCTGGCCCATTATTTAACCCATAACTGGAGGGAATAGACGGATTAATACCTTTCCCAAGGGTATTTGCGCGTAAGTGAATGCAAGGAATTCAACTGGAATTCGAACTCGGTTCTCCGATTTCTCGTTCCGAGCCGATATCCACTGCACCACAACGCACATCCCATTCACAGTCAGGTTAGTCAAATGCAGACGACAATTCTACTCCTGCAGCTTCTTCTCTCGCACTTCCCGCCTGTGGAACTCTCTCCCATATTCTTGCTTTCCTGACGGCTACAACCTCCGGAAATTTAAATGCAATGTCAATACTCATCTATTAACCACTGGACTCTAGCTCTCTCCCCACCCCCGTATATCCTTCCCTTTCTCTCCACCTATGTATCTGTCATCGCACCTGCATTCTCAGCTTCCTCTTGCTCCTTTCTAACTAGTTTGTACTCCTCACTCTTTTCTAATTAATCTTTTACAGTTATGTAGCCCCCAGCTCATCAGTGACATTTCTGCCTTGCTCGGGGTGAAATGATTAATTAATGATTAATATATATATATATATATATATATAATATAGGGTGTCCATAAAGTTCGTGTGCACTTTAAAAGATTTATAACTTTATTTGTATTTGAGATAGAAATTATTTGTAAAAAGGATTAGAAAGAAGTAAATTTATATTTTTTAAGGTTTAACAGAAATTTTATTTCATTTTCCACATGTTCTCCATCATTACCAATACAAAGGGCAATACGACTTTGCAATTCACGGAAAACATTTTCCAACTGATTGACAGTAATGCCTGAAATCACATTAGTTATTTAAGCTTTCAAATCTTTTAATGAACTAGGTTTAGTTGCACACACAATTGTTTTTACGCGTCCCCATAAAAAAATCTAATGGAGTCAAATCTGGCGAACGTGGAGGCCAATAAAATGGTCCACCCCTTCCAATCCATCTGTTAGAAAGTTCCTGATTTAGAAACTGTCTATGTGTGTTGTGGTGCAATGGATATCGATTCGGAACGAGAAATCGGGGAGCTGAGTTCGAATTCCAGTTGAATTCTTTGCATTCATTTACGCGCAAATACCCTTGGGAAAGGTGTTAATCCGTCTCTTCGCTCCAGTTATGGGTTAAATAATAGGACAGATTAGGTTCTATAGCCTTGGCTGGCAACCATTCTACCGCAGAAAGCAATGGCAACCTACTGCGGAATAATCTTCTGCCCAGTCAGTCATGTCTTTTTTGAGACATGATCGCCCAAAGCGTGCATCACGTATGGTACTTAACTAACTGACTAATACGCGGAGCAAAGTGACAAAGAGCTCCATCTTGTTGATTTATAACATTTTTACATATTAGTTCTATCACAAATAAAGTTATAAATTTTTAAAGTGCACACGAACTTTACACACACACACACACACACACACACACACACATATATATATATATATATATATTCTTCATTTGTAAACGAGTTATTACGCGACCTAGGTTGCAAATCGTCTGAAGACACCACTCATAGTAGAAACCTAGGTCGCGTAATAACTCGTTTACAAATGAAGAATATTCAAAAGTTCTAAAATATAATTCTATTGAACACTTTTTAATACAATTGTGCACTGATCTAATTTTATTATGACCAACAGCTAAGTAATTAAACAATCAATATATATATATATAGAGAGAGGGGGGGGGGAGAGAGAGAGAGAGCGTTGTTCTATAATGACTATCAGTTTCATGCTTCAATGCAGTCCTTAGAAGTAGTGACACTTGATCTGAAGAACGCATTAAAGATGGGAACTGACAGCCAACATGCAAAAGTCCGAATTACGTATATTTTATAAACTTGATATCTCCGATACTGAGAACTCTTCCCTATAAATATAGCAAATGTTAACGATATTTATGTAAAGAAAGAACAGAGGCTAAAAAATTCTCAGCCCAACACATTTCCCAAAACCTTACCAGCTACGTAGAGGTAACCCTTCTTGGTCGAGACCCAGAATTCTTTTCACAAAGAAGGTCAAATATTTTTTTAATAAACCCAAGCGATTAGATTTCTTTTCCCTTCTGTTGAGGAAAAATTGGACACTTTTAAGATGCGATTTTGAAAATTATCCAAAATTGCAGACAAGATTAGTTGTATGCATATACACAGATATACATATAAAAAAGAAAGCATCTATAATGTGTATATGTATGTGTACGTGTGTGTTTGTGTGCGTGTGTGGGTGTGTATCTATCTATATGTGTCCATGTATGTACAAGTAAGTATGGAAAACAGAAAGTGTGTATGCAGAAAGTGTGTGTGTGTGTGTGTGTGTGTGTGTGTGTGTGTGTGTGTGTGTGTGTGTTAAAAATTCCTAATTTAAAATCTGTTATACAGGTATGAATAAAACAGGGAAGCATATTCGTTGACAGACAATTTCCAAGTCTAGACATATAAAAAAAGGAAGCCTTTATGATAGCCACTTATCCTCAGAGATCGCAAGATATTTTTCTCAAACCCAGTCACTCAGATTTATCCTGCTTTTCATTTTAAACTGAGGAAGCCAAAGAGAGCATAAGCTTCTCCGGTGAAACACGTCTTTTCTCCATTTTGCCTCATTGTCTCTCACTTTTGTTTCGTATACAATCTACAAACACACATTTTTCTTTCTATAACGACATATCCTTGAATAAACATTAAATACTTCCTAATGGATGTTGGCTTATATTACATCCTAAACCGTTTCAACAAAGTGTAAAATCATATTATAATTCTGTTGGTTAGTTGGTTAATTAGGAATTACTTACGTTGTATACTGTCATTGCCTCAGATAAATAATGGACTATTCCGTTTCGATTGCTGGAAAAGATTGAAAAAAAAAGATCTCACGAGTTTAACGTCTGCTTCGGTGAAATGGGAACGTTGCCAATTAATCTTTTCATTTCTAACCTTTTACTTCTTGAAAACGAATCAATCAAATCATTAATTCTTAATCTAATAACTGAATATTTGATTGCAATATTCGGTTAACGTTCCTAATCTCAAATATTTAACGACACAAGGGGAGAATTTTTGTGGTTATTTTATAATCATGGAACTTGAAAGTAGCTTGTTCAGTTATTAAATTAAGAATTATTTAATGACTCGATTGATTAGTTTTCTAAGGCTTATCGGGGTATTTAAAGCCAGAAATATTTTTAGAATGCAAAATTTTTTAGTGATACAAGTTTTACTAATTTACTTATAGATGGTGGGGGAGAGAGATATGGATTTATATCTAATTTAAATTTAATATAAACAAAAAAAATTATAAAGTGGGGTATTAATTTTTTTTTTTTTTTTTTTTTTTTATAAACGTTTCACCCCGAGCAAGGCATTTCACTGCCACTATTGCGCAGGGGGTTACATAGAGGGGAAAGTGGTGAGAAAGGATGGTTAGATATAGGAAATGTTAGAAGGAGGGTGATAGACGGGTAAGGATACCAAGAATGAGGGTTGGGTTGATGGTGAAAGTGTTGGGAGAATAGATGCAAGTTAGTGTGATAGGAGGTGTCTATTGACCTTACATTTAAACTCCTGGAGATTGTAGCTGTCGGGAAAGCAGACATGTGGAAGGGAATTCCACAGGTGGGAAGCGCGAGAAAAGAAGCTGTAAACTTACCCCTCACTTTGTGGCCGGTGTAGTTTCAATACAATTATATTCTGGAGAATGAAAATAAATCCTGTATAGATAATCACTATTTGATTGATTGATTGATTGATTGATTGATTGATTGATTCGTTTTCTACGACTTATCTACGTTTTGCAGGTTATTTAAATTCAAAAAAAAAATTGAGATAATAAGGATTTAGTGATATAATCCTTGCTAATTAATCCGTAGCTCGGTAGTCGAAGTGGATTTATACCTTTCTCAGGGTTATTTGCGCGTAAGAGAATGTTTATACTTGTATTAAGAGGAAAGATAAAATTTTGTTGTTATTATTTTAAAAAAGATTTGAAATCCTTTCTAACACGTTCGAAATTTTAATTAAAATTTCATTTTTTGTTTTCCGTCATCGATTCACGCTATGTTTACGTTAGGCGATTATTAAGAAAATGGAGTCAGACGAGTAAAAGGATTTTGGGGCGAGTAAATTTTCCCTCGCTCCCGACCGCCGGTCGAGTGATTTCTTTTTCAAATCTCAAAGGCTGGTTAAAAGCATAATTTCCCTACTACCGGAGTTGGTAAATCAATCTGGGGGAAGGAAAAGTTTTTTAAAAATGTTTTTATAAATTATATATTATTCACACCAGTTAGTAAGTTAAATGTCATACGTGATACACGCTTAGGCGATCATGTCTCAAAAGAAGATTTTCCCGCAGTAGGTTGACATTACTTTCTGCTGCAGACTGGTTACCAACGAAGGCTATAGAATCCACTCTGTCCTGCTATTTAACCTATAGCTGGAGGGAGAAACGATGGATTAATCCCTTTCCCAATGGTATTTTCGCGTATTCAACTGGATTTCACACCTGTAATGGTCATAATGGAAACTATAGACAAAAATACATTGAACTTATTTATCAGTTCAATGCACGAGCGGCTAATTATTATCTCCCCTTCAGAGTTTGTAAAATCCATGGAAGCATCACATTCAGTATAATACTGTTCCAGACGCTTGAAAAATTGTAAATTTAATGAGTGTTGTTTACATATTTCTGTAAATAATTAAAAACATTCTTGTGTTTGTTTGTTTTTGTTTTTTTGTTTTTTTTTTGGGGGGGGTCGTTTCACCAAGTAAGACGGTACCACCACTGATGCGCAGAGGGCTACATAAGAGAGTATAAGTTTAAGCAGGGGGAGAGTGAAGAGAAAGATGAACCAGTTACAGGGGGTGTCAGAGAAAGGGCAAGAGAAGGATGGGAACACAGGCGTGAAGACAGTTGCGAAGGTAAGGAAAAAGGAAAAGAACAAGACACACGTGGTGATGTAGAAAGGACTGGAGTCAAGTGGATAAGAGATGGGAATTGACATTGCATTTAAATTCCTGGAAGCTGTAGCCGTTAGGAAAGCAAGTATACGGAAGGGAGTTCCAGAGGAGGCAAATATGAGAAAAAAAGCTGCTAGAGTAGAATTGTCGGCTGCATTTGGTTGATTTAACTCTAAAAGTGTGGGACCTTGTTGCCAGTCTGGTTGCACGAGTAAATTTTTGTGGCGGGGGCACCAGTGACTTAAATTCGTCGGATCAGAAGATATGAAAATATTTGATAAGGATAGATCAAGTCAACGATTATGCTCTGTCTACTTTGGATATTGCGACTCTTCTTCTTCTTCTTCTTCTTCTTTTTATGTACCGTGTCCCTTCAGGACGTAGGCGATCATGAACTTTCACTTGCTCCTCTCTCTTGTCGTTCTTAACCTTTCACCTCTTGATACCTCACCCAAACCCTGTTCCGCCTCCACTTACTCAAACCCATCAAGTATGTCTCTCGCTAATTTCCCATGTCTCTCTTTCCCTCTATCCGACCTGTGAGTATTAGATTCTCCAAGTCCTCTTTCTTTATAACGTGTCCTAAAAACCTCAGCTGTCTCTTCTTGATACTAAGTATAAGTTTCCTTTTCGTTTGCTTCCGCTTCAACACCTTGTCGGTGCTCACATGTTCGCTCCATGTTATTCTCAGCATCCTTCTGTAGAACCACATTTCTGTTGCTTGGAGTATTTGTTTAAAATGCTGGCAGGACTAACATAGAAAAAGCAATTACACAGCCCAATATCAAATAAGATTACTCATATGAGCAACATTGTACTTGCCATTTTTTGCTCTTTATTTCTGGTTTGTTGTGTTTACACGAGCCGTTCTGAAATAAAGACATTTGCCTAAAATATTCAATGCCAGTGTATCAGAAATAATGCAGTAGACCCCGGTGGAGCTGTAGTGAACAAAACAAGTTCTAGATTTAAAAATTCAAATGCTAAGCACTGACTCATTGATTTTGTTAGAAATAAGCGAATTTACTCGAATTACAAACTTTGCTTAACACACACAAAACACGTTAAATTTCACACCTCGATGCGAAATGTTTTCGGCCAATAGAAAACTGGGAAATATCTAAAAAAAAAAATAAAATTCAAGTAATATTTAATTATCAGAAACAAATTCTTCTTACCGACCCTTTTCGCTAGTCGACGCGAAGTTTGTTTGTCGTCCAATAGAAAGGCCAGAATCACATCCAGGAGTGAATTCCCAAATGACCTTTTCGATCCCCACAAACGAAATAAAAGGCGGAGCAAGCTCGACCGTTGCCAGAGAGAAAAGACAAGAGTAATTAACACGTCCCTCGGCAAATGTCAAGCGATCGTTATTATTATTATCCATATCTTTTTCCCTCACCTCTTTATTCTCACAGTTCACCTGTCTGCCTTTTCTTATACTTGATAAACGGACGGAACCCTTTAAGACTGAGCGAATACTTCAAAGACACTCCTACCCAACAAACGCTCATACATACATACGTTCCTGCTTACGTGCACATAAACTTCTTCTTGCATGGACTACTACGAACATTTTTAACGGCCTTGTGTCAACCAAAATACGTTACTTTTAATTGTAAAAACCTTAATTGAATTATATGTATATAAAATTGTTGTTTCTATTTACAATTTGATTTTCTTGTTTTATACCCCTCTTATAGTGGGCTGTCTAACTAACAAGGTCAAATCAAATCAAACTAATCTGTTTCAACACACATACACTTTACTATAATGGATAACCCACTATAATGCCTCCTGATGTCATAAAGTGTACGGTTACAGCTGTACTTCTGGTCAATCAATCCTGGTTGTTGATGTACGTACTATTTGTTAATGTGACTGTTTCGCTAAGTTGTCTTCACTTGTTTCAATATCTGATAGCTTACTATGACCGCATCAGAATCGGACAGAAGAAACAAACCCAGCCCTACAAAAACAAGAGCAGACACCAGGTAGGTACCATCTGCTTTAATGTGACAGGTCTACAATCCTACTTTCCAGAAGATGTCAGTCAGTTAAGTGCCATACGAGAAACACGCTTGGGCTATCATGTCTCGAAAGAGACATGACTGACTGGGCAGAAGATTATCCCGCAGTAGGTTGCCATTGCTTTCTGCGGTAGACTGGTTGCCAGCCAAGGCTATAGAACCCAATCTGTCCTGTTATTTAACCCATAACTGGAAGGAAGAGACGAATTAATACCTTTCCCAAGGGTATTTGCGCGTAAGTGAATGCAATGAATTCAACTGAAATTCGAACTCGGCTCCCTGATTTCTCGTTCCAAGCCGATATCCAATGCTCCACAACGCACATCACCAGAAGATGTACTCGATCAAAAGTGTCCTCTTTTTCCTGTCTGAAACTGATATCTCAGTGCAAGAATTCGCAATCATGGGTTATTTACCCTTAATAGTGAAGCATGACCTTCGAAATCACCATTACCTCAGACCCGACACCTAGATAATGGATGGGTTCCCATGAGGACCTTGATTTATTGTTTATGTGCTATCGTGTGGTCCTCGTTCACCGTATGTCTTTCCCTTTCACTAACATCCACAATATGATGGAAGTGTAATGATCGACAAAACAGCTGAGAAAATTAATGATATCCTCTCTGGAAATCCATCAGCTAGTATTCATATTTGTGGTGATTTCAAAGTCGATGTAGAAGACAGATAATGTCAAAACTTCTCCATTTCTCGAGAACTAATACAGATTACGGATAAGCCCACTCATGTTCCGATAATAAATAATACGGCATCAGGCAAACCTCTTCCTCGCATACTGTCTTAAAACATGCTTCGATGAAGTGTTACCTCCCATGGGTACATCAGACCTTGATGTCCCATTTCATAGGGCGTTATTTCGATGCAACAAAGTTGACTGGGATAGCTTCGGCTTCTACATGGTGGAAGTTCCTATCTCAGCATGATTCAAATATGGCTCAAGAACTACTCTCCTAAGTTTTGAATGGATCCTTTCTGTCGTGGATAGTTTTACACCCAGAAAAAATACAAAACAACATATAAAAAAAATGAATAGCCGGCTTAGTCTCACCCCAGAATGATTTGCAGCCATTGCTCACAGTAAACACTACTACAGTTTCTACCACAGGGAATGGTGTAGCAGGACATTTGCTGCCTTCTGAACTGACTATTCAATCATTACAAGAGAGGTCTGGCCTATACAAAGAGCGGTTATGCACAAGTGGTTTCAATCAAATTTAAAAGCAAAAGATTTGCTTCCCATCAGTTTTGTGAAATATCGAACAAAATGCTCAGTATAAGCAAAGCATCAATGCCATAAATTACTGATATATGTCTATATTTCTGTAATGATACTGTAATTATTTACACTATTTACATTGTTCGAACTGTGGTCCTCATTTTTCTTGCCATATTCACAACGTTTCGGACGTTCTACGCTCCGACCTTCTTTAGGTAATTAGAATTTCGAACTGGACCCTTTATTTCATTCAAGGACACATGGCCCAGTTGATAAAGGCGTTGGATGGATCCAGTAACTTGAGTTGTGAGTTCAATACCTGACTACAGCAGAGGTGTTCAAAAAACCTTCGGGGGTTGAGTTAAAGAGAGGTAGCTGATCCTGAGACATCTAGAAGAGGCATTACTCGTGAAACTAGAACAATCTACCCCGGTGAACGAAATAAAGTATGCAGTTCGAAATTTAAGTCACCTGAAGACGGTCGAATCGTACAATGGCCGAAACATCATGAATATGGCAAAAAAGATGAGGAACAATGTAAAAAGTGTGTAAATGGTACTGAACTATCTCACCTTTGTTAGATAACGCTAAGCACTGCATAATGAGCCTTGCCTCTAGCTCCATGTTAAAGGCCACCCCCTACCTGATTTACTACCTTTCAAACATTTTAATCTCAGCCATAGAGTTTCCAGACTAATCGAAATATACTTAGACTCTAAGAAGGATAAAACCCCGGTGGTTATTCTTAACATTATTAGAACAATATTCCAGAATTATCTCCAATTTTAGGATATTTATTTAATCGCTGTCTAAATAAGAAATCAGTTCTATGGAAGGTGTCAGCTGTATACTAACTTTTCAAGATTGCGAGTCAGTGCTCATCCATATCGCAATATAGACTGACCAGCCTTCTCAGTATCTTCAAAAAACTCTTTAATATTATGCATCCCACTTCCAAAAAAAAAAAAAGTTGCCTACGCCTGCTTAATACAAAAGAACGTGGGTACACTACTGGCCATAATTATTAGGCCATCCCAGTGTCTTAAACAAATGATGTATTTCATACTAATTTTTAGCATCTATTGCCAAATAAATAATTGTAAATGAAAATAGAATGGTTCTTGTGTTAATGCTGCACAATAACATGTGCATCAAATGAATTTATAAATATTTAATAATTACCTAAATTGCAGCTTCATCAATGAAAGAATGAAGAAAGTTTAGGATGATTCGGACGAGTTCATCTTTGCTTTCTTGCTTTGTAAAATTTTGCAAAGTAATATTAACAAAAAATACATTCTATTTTCATTTGGCAATAAATACTAAAAATAGTATGAAATACATCATTTCTTTTAAAAGGAACTGGGGTGACCTAATAATTATAGCCGGTAGTGTATATGCTTACGAATATGGGCTTCTGTAATGAACGTAACTTCGAAACCTACAGCGAAAAATTACCTTGAATCGCCTTGTAATGAGTCACCAGCACACTGGTCGAAAGTTTTTACCCATTCCTGGTTTAGATGCACCGTGGTGATACCGAGCAAAAGCGATGAACCAGATGCTTGCGCTTTCACGACCAACAAGCAAATGACCAAAAGTCGTCGCTGCGCCACCGGCTCTGCGCAGATGTTCCGGTTGACAACTAAAAATTAATTAAATATTAAATTTCCAGTTTGCGAGCCTACGCGAATTTTATTTATCAGCCAATGGGAAGCCCAGAACCAAATACAAGTGTGAAATCCCAAATGAGCTGCTGTGATCCAAAGAGAAGATATAAAAAGCGGATACAGAAAGCATCGCCAGGCAGACCGACTCGAGGAGAAGAGAGTAATTAGTATCTCCCTTGACCAAAGTCAAGCGGCTTACTATGCTCGCCTCCCTTACCCCTTTCCTTCTTCCCTGCCTCAAAACTACTTACTGACCTAAGGAGCGAATACATCAAAGACATTCCTTACTTACACGCTCCCAAATTCCTAAGCATTAATTCTCTTTCAGCATTTTATTGCCATGAACATTTTAATCTCCGTTGGACCTATACTTCATGTATTACTTCAAATGTAAAAACATTAATTGATATGTGTTATATATAAAATGTTATCTTTCAACTCAATTTGCTTTTCTTGGTTTATAACCTTTCTTTATAACTTATAGTGGGCTATCTACAACAAGGCCAAATTCCGTTAACCTGCAACAGTATACAACTACCCTTCACTAGAACGGACTCTCCACTACTAACGGAAAAGAACAGATAAGCAACCCACAATAAACTGGTTTGCCCCGACGTGATTCGAACATGCATATACCATAAACAAGTAAACCTCTTTTCAGCATTATAAGCATTAATCCTGCCTGCAGCATTTTATTACCGCTATAGTTCAACCCAAAATCTTATACATTATGAATGTGAGATTTTCAAAAATGTTTTTGCAAAATATGGTGATTTAGGCCGCATATGATGGTTAATGTGACCACTGATGGATTCGCAACAAGAAGACCACGGAACATAACTTAGAAGCTTTAAAGAATATTATAATTCAATCATATAAAATACAATTGAAACAATATTATTCTTTACAAACAAATTGATATGTTTTCAGCTATAATGTACTGTCCAAAAGAAACAATTATGAGTCGACCTATTTGAAGGCATTGTGTAGTTAAAGCAAATTCTGTAGCAAGAACCACGATAAAAGAGCTGAAATCCTGATTTTGATCAGACCTGATCGGATATCGGGGTATCGATTTCCGATATTCGGGGAAAATCGAAAAAATAAGTAGCCGATGACCTGACTGGAAGCCTAAAGAATATTTGTGGGAAGTTTGGTGAGAATAGGATGAAAATTGTGAATTTGTATAAAGGACATACATACATACATACATACATACAGAGAGACAGTCTTCTAAACCCACTATAAACTGGTTTGCCCCGACGTGATTCGAACATGCACATACCATAAACAAGTAATCCTCTTTCCAACATTATAAGCATTAATCCTGCCTGCAGCATTTTATTACCGCTATAGCACGACACATGCGACCACCGAAAACAATGGAATAAAGTCATTTTATTCAATTAATTCAATTTCAGGAACATGATTTTTGTAGTATTTAAGTGAGTGAAATGATGACGTTTCTTGAGTTTTAGTTCGCCATATTATGCCAGCTTCCATGTTTATATGTATCTTGCTTGGCTGCTTGAATAGAAGGATGTCAGTCTTGTTCTGCTTAATGCCTAAAACAGAATATTTTATGAATGACAGCGAGGTTTCAATTGATGTTTTAACTTCCCGCCTGCCTTCAGACATTTTGATCATATTTTCCTGTTATTCTACAAGCTTTAGTGCGGTACAAAAATACATTAATTTCATACCACTGAACATGTGTTAACCCATATTGTCTGTCATAAGACTTCTCTTAATGCGAGATAATTAGAGTTTAATAAATCTCTCTCTCTCTCCTCTCTCTCTCTCTCTCTCTCTCTCTCTCTCTGTGTGTGTGTGTGTGTGTGTGTGTGTGTGTGTGTTTAATCACAGAATGCCGTAATAACAAGACACGTCTCGTTTCTCCTCCAGGAATACTTAGCCCTTGTAACAAAATGGAAGTTACTGCTTGTTGCGGAGAGAATTTAAGTGTTGTAACGATATTCAAGAATTTAAGTGTTGTAACGATAACGTTTTTCGGTACATCGATTTTATATATTTTGTAACAAAGTGAAAGGTTTAAGAAATAACAAAACATGTGTTATAAAAATATTGTATATTTAACAGTAAATACAACAGAAGAGTATTACACGACTAGTGCGTGTGCCGGTTGTCCAGGGTTCAACCAATTCAACAGATCCCCCAAGGCCTCCTCTCCTACTAATCTTATAGTAGGCGGAAGAGTCCAATATAGACTCTTTAGAGGGAGGACACTACAACAATATATTTCTATAAAAAAACAAAGTGGTTCAGAAGAGGAGAGAAAATATATTCATGCAATCAGTTGTAGTGTGTGTATGTGTTTGTATGTGTGTGTGAAAGAGAGAGAGAGGGAAAAAGAAAGAGAGAGATGTGCATAGATGCGTGACTAAAAAGTTGATTTTTCCGAAAACTAAATCTCTCTCTCTCTCTCTCTCTCTCTCTCTCTCTCTCTCTCTCTCTCTCTCTCTCTCTCTCTCTGAGGGGTGGAAACGAGACACGTCGTGTCACTACTGCGCCCTTTGGTTCGATTGAAAAGAGAAAAATACTGCTTTATGCAACGCTCATGATTCTCATCGGGAAAAATTGTTTAGATAGCAGGACAGGG